>CM071802.1:2783613-3383613 GCA_036559045.1 Platycarya longipes | reverse complement strand
CCTGTGTCCAACAAATATTATAAATATTACTAGCTGTCCAAAACTTCTATATAACTCTTTAATAAAATATAATTTTATAAACATTTTTACTTTTAATTATAATAAAAATATATAATAAAATATCAAAAACCTCAATTATAATGTGCTCTTAATTATGAAAAAATTTCTAGGCATGACAAGCAAAAATGATATAGCAGTTTTGCAATGGAACTTCAGACACTTAATTCTGCTGTTGGACTGTACATACTTCAAATTATCAAGAAAAAATTAAGTGAATTTATAATTTGGGAAATATTAATTTAAGACTTCTTCTTGGAAGCAAAACTTGGACTTTTAAAACCGTTTCTAGTACATTCAATGCCATGCAGCAGCATCTGGCTTTATTTTATTAGCTGGTAGTAGTTACAGAGTGCAGATCAACTTAATTATTTGCTGCAATACTTACAGACAGACTCGATCTCCACGGATCGGTGCGAATATAAAGTCATAAACTTCCCAAATAAAAATGTTTATATAATAACATATAATATAAGATCAGCTAGCTAGCATTTATAATTTTATAGCACTCCAACAAACACTACCAGTACTACAGATGCTTCATATTTATATATATAGTATCTATAACTTAGCCAGGAGCTGGCTGAAATTCCAGAAAGTGAAAACCAGGACAATAATTCCAACAACAGTAGCAGTACCTTTAAAAAAGTCTGAGAAATAAACCCTCGTTAAGGTTCCCACCAGACGATTCCAAGGGTTCTCGTAGTAATCATTAAGCTCTTCACAGAGCTCGCCATAAAGTAAGTTTTCACTACTTAGTTCAGTCTCCAGGCAGAGGTTGTTAAACAGATCCGTCACTGCTTTGTTGGAACCTAAATTGTTAACAATGATCTTCTTGTCTACAAGCAACATTACATCTGCTTCAGTTGTAATCAGATCGTCCAACAGTGCAATGTAATAGCAGATGTAAGTTTCTTTTGGATAATGGCACTGCTCCAAGGCCATCAGGTTTCGGAAAACAACTTCGAAACTGTCGTCAACACAAAGGGTTGGGATTTCCAGGAAACGTTGCATACGCATCAAGCAGGTGGATTCCCAGGAAAGGTTGCAGTGCCAAGGGGATTTCTGCAGGCATGATAAGTGAGCGAAGAGCCATGAGAGGATGCAGCACGGGAAGGTTTTTAAGCACAAGCGCCAGGTGGATTTCTGCAGGCATGGTAAGCAAGTGAAGAGCCATGAGAGGTTGCAGCAAGGGAAGGTTTCTAAGCACCAATTATCCGGCAACCGTATTTGGAGTGGACTACGGCTTTCTGAAGCTGCCACATGAGTGAATTTCAACCCTGCCTCGTCAAACTGTGTTGCGGTATATCTAACTTCATCGTAATTCAGGTTCTCGGGTTCCGGATGATGTGTACAGAAACAACTTCTCAACAAATCTGTGAAATGCTCACCTTTAACATTATCGCGAATATAAAAAAACCCATCAAAAAAACAAGAAGTGAGCTGAAGAAGAGTCACGATCTTTGGTTCCCCATTAAATTGGTCGCCTACTTTGACCAGCTTAACATTACCGCATAACTCTTCAAGAATAAAGAACGGAAGCTGATTCTCAAGTAGAAGCAGGTCATGCATTATGCTACGTTGCACGCACGGTTGCCTTAATATATAATCTTTTTCATATAAAGCCTTTACTTCTGATTTTATTTCTTCAGGAGCGAGATATGTTTCATATATCCTGCAGAAGAGCTCAAGTATAAATATAGCATCGAGTAGAATCATCTTTACAAACTCATCACTGCTGATCTCTTGAAAGGTCTCTGAATAGCAACTGCGGATTCTCTTCTCCTTGTTCTTGATGATCCATGCAAGATCCTTTTTGCTCTTCCCGCGGGTACGATAAGTACAGAAATCCGAAAAATACCTGAGTTTTTGTATCTCCATATCCTTCAACTCTTCTCTCATGCAGCGATGAAAAGGTCCAATAGAAACCAACTGAGGGGTGTAAAACATAGGTTTGACCTCACGAAGTCTCTTGGGAACCTTGTAAATACAGCACTCAGGCCAAAGAGGAGGCTCCAGAGGAGCCGATGGAATGTCAATGATCAGCTCTTTACATTCAAATTCTTCTTCTTTAATGGAATCATTGGTTGCGGGTGATGAAGGGCTCCCCATCTTTTCCATTCTTCAACTTCTTTTTCCTAGCTAGTGACAATAAAGAAGATAGCAACGTAACATCTTATTATACCTTCAAATATGATCTATTATTAGGGATTTTGTTTTAAATTAACGAATTATAATCGGATCTGAGTTTGAACTATAATTAAAAGATAAGTGAACATGGAAATTATAATAGATCTAACATGATGATGCCTATTGGTCCAAAGGCTTTAGTCTTTTTGTTTAAAATTAAAGCACCCTAGCTAGCGACTTTAATATTTGATAATTAATATACCGCGCCTAGCGACATCAATTAATATTTTCGACTATGTTAGTAACTAATTAGAGGTTCAAATAGCCAGCTTAGCTAGCTATTTAATCCGAATATTTCACTTTCACGATATATAACAGAGTAAGTTGTTCAAAACACATGAATCACAAACAAAAGTAAAAGCAAGCACAATTTGTAGATCAATGCAACCCAACAGATCAGTACTGAAAAATGTAAGATTCATAAAAGATATCTACAAATTTGGCTGCAAGAAACACCTGAAAGTAATAGGTACTGCTGGAAGTCTCACAGCTCTCGACCAACGTACGCTATCTTTTATTTCCTTGCCGATTATGTATCCTCCGTTCCGTTAATTGTTCCCTCACACATACACATATATATAGAAATGCTTTATGTCCTGATAATTTCTCCTAGCTAATACTTTCTTAAGGTAGCTAAATATATATATATATATATATATTTTATTCATTTTTTCTATTCTTAATTTTGTACTATTTGGGTCACATTTGGGTTACATCCCTCGAGAAATATAAAAAAAAAAAAAATCTCAAATATTACACAAGTCTCACAAGCCCTTTATAAAAGAAGTTAATCACGTCATAAGAAAGTATGAAAAATTTACTTTTTTTATTTTTTAATTTAATAGGACTCACATTGTTCAAAAGACTTGGCAACAAGCGTCTGCCTGGCCAAGACTCTTCAACTGTAACAACTGTACATAGCAACAAATGTTAGTACACAACAATTTAATAAAATATTATTTTAATTAATTTTTTTTTTTTGATATTTAATTTCAAAAAATCTTATTTTAGTTGTGATCATATATATAGGAGTGAGTTACAGAGTTAGGATTTGTTAACTATAATATTAGAGCATAGATATAAAGTTTGAAGTAATAAAAAAATATATAAATATATATGTGCAAAGAAAAATGGACGGTTGGTGTTTGACAACAAAATTGCACGCTCAGTTGCTTTAAGGTCCATACTAGGGATATAACCAAATTTAGAATTTATTAGATTTCATTGAACATAATGATTTGCATTTTTACAATTATTTTATAATTCGAGTTGTATAAAACCCACGAAGAACAATCTACGAACAAAGATAATCGAAAAAAAGGAAAAGAATCCCGGTGATCTTCATAATACAATTTCAAGTTGGAATAATTTTACTCAATATCATTCCTATACCAAACATTTAATTAAAATTCTCGAATTCTAATTAAACAAATCATTTTCTCTTACTATTATGGGTAGCATTTAATGTTGTGGGGTCTCTTTTTCATTTACAAATCATATAAAAAAAAAAAAAAAAGTTACAGCTAGCTTAGTCAAAAAGTTAGGGAAGATCTTCATAGCCATTATTAGGTATTTGACTAATATATAATATCATAGGCCCGGTAGCATTTAATGTTGCAAGATATTTTAGTGGAAAATGATTCACGTAATTATAATTCATACCCGAGATATATTGATTATTTAATGGTAGCTATCATAAACATAATTTTGGAGTCTAATCACTAGTGCGAGTTGATAACGGCCTCTTACCGCCCGGTACGATCTGTTTTAATGTATTTATGAAAAATGATTAAATTGATCTAAATTATTCATTTAACTAATCTTTATATATTATATAAAATTTAAAACAACAATAATTTTTTCAAAATATAAAACTAACTAAACTAAGTCTAAAAATACAATCCAAACATAAAAAAATACCAAAATTTCAACTTATAAAAAATGTAGGAGGAAATTGTAAGTTATAAAAAATGACTCAAATGAAAATTAAGAGAGAGAGTTAATATATTAAAAGATGAATGTGAGATTGCGAAGGAGTTTGAGTGAGACTGTGGTAGAAATAGGATTTTTTTATTTTAGTTTTTAAGTATAAGGATAAGAACGTAAATTTAATTTTTTTTAATGTCAAAATATGTTGATTCGTTAAACAAACATATTTTAATAGATCAATTTATTTTTATATGAACTTTTTAAGACCAAACTCAAACTTATTTTTATCATATTATATTCGTATTGAGTTAACAAGTTGTATTATATATTATCAATCTTTCAAATTATCGATTTTTATGTAGGTTATATCTCACACAATTATCTTACTAAATTGGGTATTTGTAACATTTTTTTAATAAAATAATAATAATATATAAGATTTATGATATATCCACATTCCCTTTTCGTTGGATTCACATGGATTATTTCACATGATCGAACAATATTTATAGTTTACATATTAAATTATTTGAGATGGGGCCTCGTATGAATCTAATAAAAAAATCAGTATCTTTCTCATGTTTGAAAAATTAAAGAATCTAGATTTTCTTTTCACACGAGAAAGACATTTATTTATTTTTTTAATTTTTTAATTCATTGGATTGGATATTTTTTCTTTTCTTTTGAAATTAGGAAGGGAACTGAATTACAGAGTCATTCTGATGGGTTGAAATTCGAATCCAGTAGCCTTGAAACACATTTTACGTCTAAAATTGTGTCTTTTTAGAAGCGACGGCCATTTGTTTTTTTCTCGTGGAATGTTCTTCAAATTTAAATGGCATGAAAGGGACCAAAGGTTGGCTTTTCAAATTACGCTTCTCAAGGCATGTGCCTTTTCAAATCACATCCTCTAATTTCAACGATTGAGGCTCCGTTTATATTTAAAGGTGAGCTCAGCTCATCTTAACTCATCTCAACTCATCTTCATTTCATTATTATATTTTTATAATTTTTTATATAAAATATAAATTCCTATACACCTTTTTCAATTCCCAATACACATTTTTCAATTCCCAATATACCTTTTTCAATTTCCAATATACCTTTTTCAAATCTCAAAATAATAATAATATTAAAAAATAAACTAAACTCATCTCAACTCATCTCAATTCATCTCATCTCTGAATCCAAACGAGGCATCTTAGTTGATAAAAAGGTGAAAAGGACAATATCATTAAAGAAACATTATATATAATGTACTTGTCTAACCATTAGGTTGGCAAAGTTATGGTTGTTAATAATTTCTTTGGTTAAAATAAATAAATAAATATAAATACTCACATTTCGGATTTAGCCCACAACCAAAACTCTCCATCCACACTGATGACGTGACATAATAAACTCTCCATCCACTCTCCAAAATCGAATCCTTATAAAACTACACTTATATATAGACTCATTAAATATAATTTTGGAGTCGAGTGCAAATCATTTTCTCTTTGATAAAGACCTCTTATCGATTCTGATGTACGTTATTTTCATATAATTATCTTATCAAATCAGGTATTTACAATATTTTCTTTTTATAAATAATAATAATAACAATAATAATTGTTAAGATATGGCACCCTTTATCGTTGGATTTACATGGTTTATCTCACATGCTCGAACAATATTTATAATTCACTTATCAAATTATTAAAGCTATCACCTCATATATATAAATCTAATGAAAAAAAATCAATATTTTTGACCTCATGAGTGAATTAATAAACTTATAAATTTTATAATTATATTTAACATTACTTTTAATTATTAATTAACAAATTCTTTGATCGATTTATTGCATACTTGTTTGGGTGAAATAAAACGCAAAAAGTATTCGCCAAGAATGGGTAATGTTTGACAGTTGCATATATACCTGCATGGTTCTGTTAATTGTTTGTAGGAGGATGAATAGATTTTTTCATTGTTTATAGACCACTGCTTAATTTACAGGTAAGCTTCTTAATTTATTAAACCCCCCACAAAGAATAATGAATCATATTATTACAATTTCTTTAAGAATATATTTGTTTACCTGGATTTAGTTTGATATAAAAGATGGTTTCTAAAACTAATTGTAAGAAAAAAACAAACTGTATATACATCACCAGTACATGACCTCGACCAAAAAGTCGTACCCTTGTCCTGATGATGCGGTGTTATCCATCCATGATCCAGTTTGTCATTTTCTGGCGAGACATGCACCACACACCGTCACGATGACTTGATTCCCGAGGCCATCTTATTGCACGTTTATCTTATTTAGTACGGAGTTTCTGCCTAGGATGTTAGATCAATTTTAGGATTAATAAATTTAGGGTGTTAATAAAAGAAATATATAGAAGTTCATGCATTATTTTTAAATTTTTTTTTTTAAAAAGTATATAGACTTCTCCTTAATATCAGATATTATTAGTACAAGGCGATTGGAAGTCTACAACTACTAATTATTTCATAATAAAGATCAGAAAAAAATAGTAACATATACGTAAAAGAAGGTATTAAAAAATAAATTTTATATTATTTGTGAATAAAATTTTGAGCATATTCATAAATAAGATATAAATTTTTTTTACTGTTTATAAAATGAGTTCGATTCATAAATTTATTTATAAGAGATAAATAAAATAATTTTTACAATATTTATGACAAAGTAAAAATATATTTGTTTTTAATATGGAGAGGGAAAATTCAATTATTTATTCTCCCATAATAGCGAAAATTTAAGGCATTGTCAAATATTATTGTTTTGCTACTGTAAAATTATAAAATAATAGTAATTATATACATCTCCTTTTAACATATCATTGTTCGAGATACAATATAATTATATAATTTAATATGCACAAATAGAAATCACTCGCTAACAAACAATCCCCGTGCTTAACAGAATTTTGACCTTGAGGTGAAACGGTAATTTTATAATAAATATATATAATGATTATATTACCATAAATAAAAATATTTTGAATAATATTAAATGAATAATCAATATTACAAGAGTCATTCTATTTTGAAAAATAATAAATTTATTTATCATTTATTTTCTCATTATTTTCTTATCATTTCATAATATTATTCGTTCACAAATAAAATAAATAATATCTAATCATCTAATCTCATATTATAAAAAATAAAAATAATTAAGATAATAAATAATATTACTCTTCTAATACTATTTATGGATGAAATTTATGTTGTGGAATATCTCTGATCTTTCATTTTCAAATTAAAACAAAAATTATAACTTAGTCAAAAAGTTAGGAAGGAAATTCATATCTATTATTAGATATATTGATTAGTTTTGGAGTCTAGTGCGACTCTTTTTCTTTTTGATAAAGGCCTCTCATAGATTCTTTGTTTTTTTTTTGGTTTTTTTCTTCTTTTTTGATGAGCGGCCTCTTATTGATTTTGATGTAGGTTATATATTAAACAATTATCTTACCAAATCAGGTATTTCTAACATTTCTTTTTATAAAAAATAATAATTAAAAAAGTTATCAAAATATATTCACATATCTTTTTAGTTGGATTCACACGAATGATCTCACATAAATCACATGATCTAACAATATTCACACAAATGATTCCTCCTTTAAAGAATTGTTTGAATTTCTGTTTACTATCCTTGTTGAAAATGAATTGGCTTTATTTTACTGTGACTGCTTATTTGATTTGGAAAAAAAAGAATTTGTTTATCTTTGAGCAGAAATTTATAGACCCAAAACAGCTATTGAGAGAGGCTAATACATTGGCCTCTGATTTTGATATTGCTAACAAACCTGTAGTGGTAGTTCTCGGGTTGTGTAGACAGATTGAAATTCAGTGGCAGCTGCCTCCTCCTTACATCTATAAAACAAATGGGATGCCTTAGTTGATAGAGTGACATGTAGAGTGGAGATAGGGGTTGTTGTGAGGGATTGGAATGGAAAAACAATAGCCTATTTACGAGCCCAGGAGTATTTATTTCCAGATGAATACATAGCTGAGGCCTATGCTGCCCTCCAGGCAATTTTACTACCATAACAACTTGCCTTAGATCGCATTATTCTAGAGGGCGATGTCCAGAAAGTTGTACAAGATATCAATAACCAAACTGATCTTGAAAGCACAGGAGGCATGATTGTACAAGATATCAAGAAACTATTAAAACTATTATCTGCTTTCATAGCTGGTCTGTAAATTATATATCTGGTCTGTAAATTGTGTAGCTCACACCCTTGCAAAGAATGTACTTAATCTCTTTGAGAAGAGAATTGTAATGGAGGGAGTCCTTTCTTGTCATGTCCATTATATGTTGCAAACTTATGAATGAATGAGAATTTCTTTAAAAAAAAAAAAAAAGGTATTAAATTATTCGAGATAGCGCCTCATCTAATAAAAACATAAGCGTGTTTGAAAATTGGATTGGAGTTTTTAAACACCATACAGCCGATTGAAGAACATGATGGCATAATGCTCAGATTGACAGATCATAAGGCAGGTTTTGTGAATGACCTTGATTTATAAGATATTGTATACTCCACACAATTTTGGTTGTTGGGTGATCTTTTCAGGGTGATAATATCTAATGACGTCCTGATCTAATCAAATAAAATTGAGACTTGTGTATGATCGCGACATCATTAACTAATTCTCAATGACCGTGCTACACGTTTCAATTTGAGATGTCGGTTAAGAATTTTGATTTGAGTTTTTTTTTAGTTTTTTATAAATAAGTATTTTTAAATAATATTGTGATTTTTTTTAAAATCACAATATTATTTAAAAATACTTATTTAAAAATTATGTAAAAATTTTTTTAAAATAAAGTAGAATACAAATCGAAATCCCAAATCTAAATCTAAATTAAAAACAAATAACATTTTCTATTGTCAATTATTGATAGTGAAACACGTCCTAGACTGTTACACATATTTTTTTACAAATATTTAATTAATTATTATTTTTTTAAACGTTTATATTTTTCTTTTTAATTTGACGCGTTTAAATTGATCAAAAAGTATTATTTTACTTTAAAAATATAATATAATTACAAAATAATAGTAATTATACGCATCTCCTTTAAACTTTTTATTGTTCTAAATATAATAAAAGTATTTTTATTGAATTATTTAAAATTATCATTCAAAAAGTATAAATTTGTATATTTATCAAAAAAAATTTGATTAAAAATTTTGACTTTCGTTAGACAAAATTTTAATTTTACCATTCACAAAAAATATTTTTATAATTTTTTTTCATTTTTATCTCTCAACTTTTGATCAAATATGACTAAAATATTTTGATAAATGTGTAAATTTATACTTTTTAAATGATAATTTTAGACAATATTCTAATGAGAATGTTCTTAATGCACATATTTTCCAAAACTATATAATAAGATTTTTTTTTTTTAAGTTTCTTTAATTATCATTTGCATTATAAATTAATTATTTAATTATGAAAATAAATTAATTATGAATTCTTAATCGTGAGGTGAAGCAGTAGGTTTTAATATCAATATATATATATATAATTATTTTATAAATTAATATGTTTTAGTAAAATATATCATATTTATTTATATTAAACAAAATTACAAGCAAACATATTATATCAAATTAATTTATAGCCGGTATAATGTTTTATAAATGTTTTTCATATATAATGTATTTATTTTAATATAATTGACTACTGCTATTGGTATCAGCTTCTGGAGATATATGCTTCTCCTTCTACCGAGACTTATGGATTACTTGATGGACCGAATCTAAAAATGGGTGGAAAATGCTATTTGGTTTTATTTGAGATTTCCATTTGGGATATCAATTTGTATTTTATTTTATTTATATGAATTTTAAGTAATTTTTTTTATATGATTTTATATTTTTAAAGAATATTTTAAAATATTAAAAAATCATGTAAAAATATATTTATTCAAAAATTTTGTAAAAAATTTTTAAAAAAAATGCAAATCGGAATCTTAAATCGGGATCAAGTAGGAATGAATAGCGCTCAAAATGGATAGGACGTTTGATCGGCCTGGCCTCGTGTGGGCGATAAATCAACCGTTCAAAGTACTTTTCTTGCATATTCTTGCCAAATCAGATATAGAAAGATCTGTTTATAAAATATGAAGAAATGATTCACATTTCTTTTTCGTTGGATTCACACAAATGATCCCACATGAATCACATGATTTAACAATATTAATAATTAGGTATTAAATTATTCGAGATAGCGCCTCATCTAATAAAAACATCAGCGTGGTTGAAAAATTAAAGAACCTAGATTTTCTTTTCATTGGATTGGCTTTTTTTCACACCATACAGATTGAAGAACATGATGGGGGGATAAAAGCGTTGAACATGAATTCGCT
Source organism: Platycarya longipes (assembly GCA_036559045.1). Taxonomy (NCBI): domain Eukaryota; kingdom Viridiplantae; phylum Streptophyta; class Magnoliopsida; order Fagales; family Juglandaceae; genus Platycarya; species Platycarya longipes. The sequence goes on along the minus strand of CM071802.1, from coordinate 3,373,031 downwards.
TTTCGGGGTGATGTCATCTAATGACGTCTTAATCTAATCAAATAAGGCCGATTTGAATTTGGAAGTAGGTTGAGTTCATCTCAATTTATTTCTATTTTATTATTATATTTTTATAATTTTTTTATATAAAACATAAATTCTTATACATCTTTTTCAAATCTTAAAATAATAATAATATTAAAAAATAAATTAAACTCATTTCAATCAATCTCATTTTCAAATTCAAGTGGAGCCTAAAATTGAAACTGTGTATGATCGCGACGTCATTAAGTAATTGTCAATGGCCTTGATACACGTTACGTTTTGAGATCTAAATTTAGAATTTTAGTTTGAGTTTTTGGTTTTATTTTTTTTATGTTTTTTAAATAAATATTTTTAAATAATATTATATTTTTTTATTTTTTAAAAATATTTTAAAATTTTTGAAAAATATTTTAAAATGTTTAAAAAATCATAATATTATTTAACAATACTTACTTAAAAATTATATTAAAAATTAAAAAAAAAATACAAATCTGACTCTCAAATCGAGACCTCAAATAAAAACATATAACTTTTTTCATTATCAATTATTGATAGTGAAATAAGTCCTAAAGTGTTACAAATCTTTTTTACAAATATTTAATTAATTTTTACTTTTTTAAATGTTTATGTTTTTCTTTTTAATTTGACGCGTTTAAATTGATGATCAAGAAGTATTATTTTACTGTAAAAATATAATATAATTACAAAATAATAGTAATTATATCCAACTCCTTTTAACATATTATTGTTCTAGATACAATAAATGCACATATTTTTCAAAACTATACGGTTGTTATAAAATTAAAAGAAATTATTATTATAAGAGAAAAAAAATATTTAGCATTCTTAAAAACTGAATATTTATTCGTTCTATATAAATTGTTTTATGAATTTCAGAAGATTGAAATTTATATTTATAGGCCTTGAAATTACTATACAAGTTACTATGCAAGACTTAAAATAATGGTAGTGGTGTCATTCATAGAAATTATTGTGGGGGCGGCGGCCGTCTCTAATAATTCACAACACTTCCCCTTGAATGACCACCCATTAAGAATTTGTTTCGTTAAAACTTTGTTAAGGAAAAACACAGTGGGAAGAAAAACCAATGGCAAAAGAAAAAAAGTACAATATTCTTATGTATTTCCAAATGTTTTAAAATTGCCTCATTAAAACTTTACAAAGGAAAGTCCAATGGGACAAAACCTTAGCGAAGGAAAAAGAGTACAATCAGCACAAGTCTTCAGGACATTTATTTCTCCTGAAAAGTGCATAACGATAAATTTTTGAGTCTTCACATTTCAATGTTTTGCACAATTTTCTTGAATGTCGCAATTGGTAATGCTTTTGGGAATAAATCTGCCAGATTATCTCTTGATCATATCTTTTGTTGAATCCAAGGTTTCAAGTCTCGTATCTATGTATAAATTTTGATGATAACAAATGTTGCCCAGATGACTAACATAAGAGGAATGGTGAATTAAGTTGTATTTAAGAAAAATAACAATTATAAATCAAATATATAATATAAAATATAAACAAAATATGAAACAACAATAAATATAAAGAGTAAGGGTAAGAGAGAAGCAAACTCAGTATGTTAACGAGGTTCGGCCTCACTGCCTACGTTCTCGCTTCAAGCTACCCCTTGAGGATCCTCGAATTCACTATTCAATCTCCTTCAGGTAGAAATAGAAACCTATTACACCTTTGAACAACACCGCTACAAAAGATTCGTGTAGAACACCCTCTACACTTACAATCACCTTACACGTGGTGATTTAACTATTCCCTGTGTAAAACACTTTCTACACGCACAAGGGTTATACACACTCTTTTACTGATACAAGAATTGATAGTGGGTAGGTTATCAGAAAACACTTCTCAATGAGTGAAATAAGAACAATACAGCACAAACTATAGCTCTCAAAATGAATAAGAGTTAAGGCTCAATGCTTAGAGAAGAGAGAATAAAAGCTTTAAATGAATATTGTATGCTCTTGGTATTGTAAATGTGAAGCTCTCAAATGATCTATTTATAGGCATATGAGACTTCATATTTAAATTTAAAAAGATTCACATGTCAAAAACATCATCATTCACTTTTCAAAAATTTCAAACATAATCTTTTTACTTTTTGCATGTGACAAAATAAGCACACTTTACTTTTCAAAAATTTCAAACCTAACCTTTTACTTTTTGCATATGACAAAAGGAGCACACTTTACTTTTCAAAATTTTCAAATAAAGACATCTACCTTTTGCATAAGTCAAGAAAAGCATCCATCACTTTTGAAAATATTCAAATAAAACATGCACATGTGAAAGATGACAATCAATCATCTTAATATTTTCAAAGTTCAAACATTTAATCATGTCATGCACATGTGAAAAATGACAATCAATCATCTTTCAAAATTTTCAAATTTAATTTTCAAAATATTCATGCACATGTGAAAAATGTATTTTAATACTTTATGATAAAATATTAATTTTGAACCTCAATTCTAATTTCGAATTTTTAAGAGATTTACAACATTACTCTATGACTTTAATATGAACTTGTTCCCTTATTGCTCATGCTTGGTTCCTTGATGTGTTTGATTCTATTGTGTGGACAACTTGAACTTGAAACTCCTTTATTCTTTGAATTCATTTGTTATCATCAAAATCCATGTGTAGATTTATAATTACACAAAACTTGAAATCTTGGGTTCAACAACAAATAATATTTAAAACTCAAACTCAAGTTGTCTACGCATGAAGGGAGCTAAACACATCAAAAAATCAAGCATGAGTAAGAAAGTGATCAAGTCTACAAATAAAACTCATAAATTATTTTTGTACATCTCTTAATAAAATTCGAAATTGGATTAAGATTCCAAATTATTCTTTTTTCTCATAAAACATTAAATTACTATTTTCACATATGCAAGACATCTTTAAATGTCTTAGTTTTGAAAATTATGTTTTTCACATGTGCATAACATCATCAAATAATATAATTTCAAAAATTATGTTTTTTATATAAAAATTTGAATTTGTAAGATAATTGATTATCATATTTGACATGTGCATATTTTGTTTAAAAGTCTTGAAGGGTGGTTATGTGTTTTTTTTTTTTACAAATACAAAAGGTAGATGATTTTGTTTGAAAATCTTAAAGGGTGGTTGTGTATTTTTTTTACAAATGCAAAAGATAGATAATTTGTTTGAAAATCTTGAAAGGTGGTTGTGTGTTTTTTTGACATATGAAAAAAAAATATGATTTGGTTTGAAAAATAAATCATGCTCATTTTGTCATGTATGAAAAATAAAATATTAGGTTTGATTTCTTTGAAAAATGAATGGAGTTGTCTTTTACAAATGTAAAAAGGAAATGCTTTTATTTGAATTTTTTGAAAAGTGAATAGTATTCTCATTTGACATGTGAATCTTTTCAAATTTGAAATTGAAAACTCATTTGCCTATAAATAGCTCACTTAAGTTTTGCAAAAATCACAACAAGAGCTTACACATCTATTGCTAAGTTTTGCATCATTTTTTTAAAACTATCATTCTCTCTTTTCTAAAATTTTGTGTCTTAATTCTTGTTCTTTTTGAGAGAGAGATAGGTTGAGCTGTATTGTTTCTATCTCACTCATTGAGGAGTGTACTTTGATAATCTACCCACTATCAACTCTTGTATTTGTAAGAGGGTACGTATAACCCTTGTGTGTGTAGAAGGTGTTCTACACAGGTAATAGTTGAATCACTAAGTGTGAGGTGATTGGAAGTGTAGAGGGTGTTCTATACGGATTCTTTGGAGCGGTGCTGCTCAAAAGTGTAATTGATTTCTGTCTCTACCTAAAGGAGATTGACTAGAGAATTTGGAATCCTCAAGGGGTAGCTTGAGGCGAGGACGTAGGCAGTACGACCGAATTTCGTAAAAATACTAAATTTACTTTTTCTTATCATATTCTTTATATTCTGTTTATATTTTATATTGTGTATATGATTTATAAGTATTAATTTTTATAATATAACACAATTCACCCCCCTCTTGTGTTAGTCATCTAGGCAACATCTTTGATATATCCTCCGCTGATATAAGCAGTATTATCTTTATATAAAATTGTTTGGCTGTCATTGATGACGGGATGACCATATTTTTCTTGAATATGTAGAATCACTAATTTCAGTCAAATATACTCTAAACTTGTTCATGAATTGCAATGATTTCCGAGTGGTTTGAAGATGTAGAAGATAATATCTGGTTGACAGACTTAATAGAAATCTGATACCTGCAGTAATACTTAAACTCCCTAATAATATGCGTTAGTATTTCAAGTAATAAATAAACATGATTTCACTATATATAACAGGTTAAGAATTCAAATATGATTTCTATCTAAATAATGCATTAGAGAGAATATGATAATATTCTCATCTAAAATTTTCTCCCCCTCATTCGACGTTGTTAGGGAGAATTTGTTTATGTATGAAGGCAAGAGTATTGGAAATCATCCATGTATAATAAAAGTTGTAAAAACTTGAGATCTAATTTTATCGGTTCGGCGGAAAATCAAATCTGCTTGATATTGTTGACAAACGAGATCTTGAAGAGATTTAAAGGTTTCAAGTTGCTATTTAAATATAACCATTTTACCATTAGTTTATTCTAGCAAAAAAAGATCTCACATTCTTCATAGATCCAGTTGTTCATCCAGAACGATATTATGTCTTATAGAAATTCTAATGTCCCATATTTGAACATTGAATCTTTTATACTTCAACCACTCAAATTTTCTCCTGAGGCTGTAAACACCATGATAGGAGCAGAGATATATCTTTCTTGTAAAACAGATCTTGAAATTGTTACAGCATCAAGAACCCTTAGTGCTCAATATGTTGTCTCTCTTACAACCATGTCTCAGAAGTTACTGACGAGAACAAGTGACGTTGATCATCTTAAAAATCAAATATCTGAGTTGCATCAAATGCTTGCAACTAATAATAGAAAAAATAAAAATTTAAGACAAGAAAACAAGAAGCTGAAGAAATTTGTAAACTGATATTCTTGTGACCTGAAAACACGAATATAAGAACTGGAACTAGAGAGAGCTTAAATACAAAGTCAACATTAGCAACTAACGACAGAAGTTCAGCGTTTACAAGAAAATAGGGATAGCTGCAATTAATCTCGCTGCCTTTTGAAATTATGCATCTAGCATATCTTGTAATCTTGATTAAGTGAGATTTGAAGAGATGATAGTTTGTCTTGTTCTTATTTACATTTCTATAAGAATTATCTTTAACTTCATTTAGGTCGCATCAAATTTTCTTCTCATATCTATAATTCAACTGCATTTGCATTCTTATTTTACAAATTTTCAATGACTTATCAGTTTTCTTTCAATATTCCTCACGATCAATATATGAGGCATCTTTCACCTCAGTTACAAGTTGTTCCTGCATCTTCTGTGGGTGTCATATTGCAGCAAGCAAATGATCTGGCTAATAAGTTAGATCATGAAGTTGTTTATGAGTTAGTGACTCTCAGCACTCGATACTCCTCCTCTATTGTTGGGTTTTCCGATCGATTACAATCCAAAAATCGTGAGATTGAAGAGTTTAACGAGAAAGTTTTTATACTTCAACGACTCGTTCAAGACTCTAACAACAAAATTGTAGAGTTAAAGTAACAAAATAAAAATTTAAAATTATTGCTTGCTTCTTCATTTCGAGTGCCTAATCCTTTAGATAAGGATGTCATATTGTTTTATGAAAAGCAAATGCATTTGAGAGATGAGGGTAGAAATATCAAATTTTTGTAACTCATTTAGTATTTGAATAATAAGATCTTTCATTTTTAAATTCATTCTATATAACAGTTCTAGTGATCTCTTCAGAAATTCTAACAAGATAAATCATCAACGTAAACTGTAATAATGAAAAATTCGGGTTCTGATAAAAACACATGGACATATATGATTATTCTCAAATCCTTCTTTTAATAGATATTCGATGATTCAATTATACCACATGCGTCCGGATTGTTTTAAGTCATAGAAAGATCTTTAAAGCTTTATAATGTACATACTTATAAATGTACTTTAATTAGATGCTTCAAATATTGTATATATTTATATATGTCATGATTTAATGATCCTTATAAATATGCAGTGATCACATCTATCAGCTGCATATATAATCTTTTTGTAATAATCAAGCCGATTAAAAATCTGAATGTGATTGCATTCATAACAAGGAAATATGTTTCCTCATAACTAATCTCGAGTTTCTGCAGGAAACCTTATGTGACAAATCATGTTTTGTACCACACAATTTCATTGTATAAATACTCACTTATATCTAATAGGTATTACACATTTTGGTGTTTAGACAACAGGTCCAAATATATCTCACTTCACTAGCGAGTTTAAATCAGTTTCAATAGTTACTATCCATTTTGATCAATCCTTTCTACGTCGACATTGTTGAACCCAAGGTTTCAAGTTTCATATAAATCTACAAATGGATTTTGATGATAACAAATGAATCCAAAGAATAAAGGAGTCTCAAACTCAAGTTGTCCACACAATATAATCAAGCACATCAAGGAAGCAAGCATGAGCAAGAAGGGAACAAGTTCACATTAAAATCATAGAGTAATGTTGTAAATCTCTTAAAAATTCAAAATTAGGATTAAGGCTCAAAATTAATATTTTATCATAAAGCATTAAAATACATTTTCCACATATGCATGAATATTTTGAAAATTAAATTTGAAAATTTTAAAAGATGATTGATTGTCATCTTTCACATGTGCATGACATGATTAAAGGTTTGAATTTTGAAAATATTAAGATGATTGATTGTCATCTTTCACATGTGCATGTTTTATTTGAATATTTTCAAAAGTGGTGGATGCTTTTCTTGACTTATGCAAAAGGTAGATGTCTTTATTTGAAAATTTTGAAAAGAAAAATGTGCTCCTTTTGTCATATGCAAAAAGTAAAAGATTATGTTTGAAATTTTTGAAAAGTAAAGTGTGCTCCTTTTGTCACATGCAAAAAGTAAAAATATTAGATTTGAAATTTTTGAAAAGTGAATGATGATGTTTTTGACATGGGAATCTTTTCAAATTTGAAATTGAAAACTCATTTGCCTATAAATAGCTCACTTGAGTTTTGCAAAATTTACAACAAGAGCTTACACATCTATTGCTAAGTTTTGCATCATTTCTTCAAAGCTCTCATTCTCTCTTTTCTAAAGTTTTGAGCCTTAATTCTTGTTCTTGTTGAGAGAGATATAGGTTGCGCTGTATTGTTTCTATCTCACTCATTGAGGAGTGTACTTTGATAGTCTACCTACTATCAACTCTTGTATTTGTAAAAGGGTGTGTATAACCCTTGTGTGTGTAGAAGGTGTTCTACACGGGAAATAGTTAAATCACCAAGTGTGAGGTGATTGGAAGTGTAGAAGGTGTTCTACACGGGGAATAGTTAAATCACCAAGTGTAAGGTGATTGGAAGTGTAGAGGGTGTTCTACACGGATTCTTTGGAGCGGTGCTGCTCAAAGGTGTAATAGGTTTCTATCTCCACCTAAAGGAGATTGAATAGTGGATTTGGGGATCCTCAAGAGGTAGCTTGAGGCGAGGACGTAGGCGGTGGGGCCGAACCTCGTTAACATACTGAGTTTGCTTCTCTCTTACCCTTACTCTTTATATTTATTATTGTTTCATATTTTGTTTATATTTTATATTATATATTTGATTTATAATTGTTATTTTTTTAAATACAACTCAATTCACCCCCCCTCTTGTGTTAGTCATCTGGGCAACAGACATTATTCGAAAATTTTTTGACTCACTTTTTTTATTACTTCTGGTAATGTCAAAAGCCATCATATATGAAAATATATTATCAACAACAGTTTTATTTCTATCTAGAATTTCTCTAGTACTAATGAAATGTATTGAGATCTCATTATTTTCAGGTACCTGTTTCTCTTTAGGAAAAAACATTTCATGAAACACCTCTTCAGAAGGTCTCTCTTCAAGAGGTTTGTACTCTTCAGGAAGTTCCTATTCAGGAAGTTCCTTTTCAGAAGATTTGTACTCTTCAGGAGGTTTAACTATACTTGTAGCATGTATTATGGGTACAGTCTCTTCAGAAGCACTGATTTTTTTTTTTTTGTACCAATAATTTTTTAACACTTCAGGTGTGTTTTAGACTCATCTATTACTGTTTTAATAACTTGTCTTTCAGGGATTTCAATCTCCTTAAGCATTAACAGTAGTAATAGATGATTTTAAAATACCTTTAGTGTTAGTAAATACATTCAGTAATTGATTTGCCACACTTTGCAAATAAGTAATCCTCTGAACTTTTAGTTCACATTCATTTGTAAGAAAATCAAATTTAGAAAAGGCTTTATCATCCCAAATAATTTATTATCGTACTTTAGGTACCGACTTTTTGTTATTTCAAAACATGATAAAACTTTACTTTAATGTATAAAAGTTTAGTATAAGTAAATCAAGTACTTGGCTGTACAATATGTATGTGATCACGGTTCAGTCATACCATATCTATGACAAATATCTTCATATTTTTATGAAAAATTATTCTGAGGGCCTGTACCCTTATCTGAGTTGGATTACGTCTACTGATACGGTATATTATTATCATTTTTAGTGTTGTCACTTCTAAGACCAACACTTCTATAGTTTTTCTACCACGTCTATGCCTTTGGTTCCTTTGAAATGATGCACCGTTCACTTTTGGAAATGGTGTAAATTCAATATCATTAATAGGATGTAACTGATGATTTATTAACAAAAGCTCATTATTTAGCTATATCACTAGAAATAAAAGTTCAGAATATTTTTTGAACTTTCGCTCTCGATATTGCTATTGCAGGAGCACTTTCAAGGTATGAAAAATAATATGTCTTCTTTTAAAATATCATCATCAGTGATCTTTTCACTGCATAATTTTAATATTGAGCTGATTTTAAAGAGTGCAGAGTTATATTCATCACTATTGTTAAAATATTGAAATTTCAGGTAAAATAAGTCATAATGATTTTTTGGGAGGATTATATCTTCTGGTGTTCATATTTCTCCTTTAAATTATTTCATACAATAAGAAAATTTTTCACCGTGAGATACACAGCACGATCCTGCAGGGACACGTGATTTTCTTCTTTGATTGTCTCCCAATTTCATCATATTCAAATAGATCTTATCAAGGATCCTGGATAAATAACTTTTCAAGAAATGTCAAGAGTAATAAATCTCAATTTTATAATATTTGATATTTTATATATATATGAATCACAAAAATAAATATATGGATTTGGAAAATATATTCATATAATCAACATAATAAAAGCAGAATTTTATTAAGTAATATTAAGCAATATTATCTTTTATATTCATATCGAAGGCTGCAAATAATATATTGAAAAAATTACTTAAAGTAGAAGATCACTAGCTTCAAAATTGGTAGAACTTCGTGTTGATAACGTGTTATAAAACTAAAAGAAACTACTATTACAAGAGAAAGAAAATATTTAGAACTTTTAAGAACTGAATATTTTTTCGTTTTATATAAATTTTTTTTATGAATTTCAGAACGATTAAAATTCATATTTATAAGGCTTGAAATTACTATGTAAGTTATTATACAAGACTTAAAATAATAGTGATGAAGTCATTCACAAAAATTAATTGGGCGGTGGCGGCCGTCTTCAATAATTTATAACAACAATAAGATATTGGTTTTTTTTTTTTTTAAGTTTCATTAATCATCATTTGCATTCTAACTTAATTACTTAATAAGCACAAGTAGAAATGACTCGCTAACAAACAATTCCGTGCTTAACAGAATTCTTAATCGTGAGGAATAATGGTAGGTTTATAATATATATATATATATATATATATATATATTATATATAATTATTTTATAAATTAATATGTTTTAGTAAAATATATCATATTTATTTATATTAAACAAAATTACAAGCAAACATATTATATCAAATTAATTTATAGTATAATTTTTTATAAATGTTTTTCATATATAATGTATTTATTTTAATATAATTGACCAACTTTTTAGGTCTCTCCCACATATTGGACTTATTTTTTTGAAATCCACATATTAGAATTTGGACCTATTGGTCTCCGCGATTGATCGAGACATTTACTATGCATTAATAATATGAGGAGTTATTCCGGATATTTCGCGGGTTTATTCGGGATATTCGGAACGTTCACGTTTGTGTCAAATGGATAATGTTTGACAAAAAAATTGCAAGTTCACACTACATTTCGTGGAAAACTCGTACGAATCCATTATGTACAGAATTAATGGATACCTTGGTTTTATTGCTTTGAAGGCCCTTACTTTACGGGTCTATAACCAGGTTTAGAATTTATTAGATCCCATTAAAAATAATGAATTACATTTTTACAATTATTTTATAGTTTAAATTGTGTAAAAACTAAACTATTTGAATCATTAGAGTCGGTGTTAGACTTGGAATTTTCAATTTTTATACAATTTTATCACTAGTACTAATAAATTTTTCGTTTCATTTCATTATCGAAACATGCCTAATCGTGATCAATGGCTACCGGACAGTACTCCTACATATTCATGCGCACGTTCATCTTAAATCATCCGAGTGTATAATATGCTCCGTTGCTATTAGTTCATTGAATTATGTAATCTTAATAATGACAAAAATCTTATCGGCATAATTAACCGGCAAACATGATATTATTATTTCATCCGAAATATGATTATAATCTTCAATTAAATTAAAACATTTAGTTTTTTAATCACTAATAATTTCTCAACAAGTAAAGTAATTAAAAGATAATAAATCTTTTTATTTAAAATGGAGAGATCTTAAATTTGAGAAATGTTTTAGCAACAAAAAAATATCACAAAAAAATTTTAATTATATAAACTGACGTAAATTGATGCGATACAATATTAGATTATAAAATTATTTTTATTATAAAATAAATATAATATATATGATATAAAATCATATTAATTTATGAAATTATTTTAAAAAAATCTTTTTATAACTACAAAATTATAAGTCGGTCAAGTACACTGACCTCTACTGTACACTGAACAATGGCCATGGCTACCACTATCGGCTAATTCGCTGCACCATGGGTTCTGAAAAAGACAAGACTTAATGGTTAATTTGCTCGTTCTTATGTGTGAGGGTGAAATATCTCAAGTAGGAATAGATGTATTATTTAGTGTACTAGAAGACAAGAGTAAAAAGGAGTTGAGTGGACCAGATCACATTGGAGACATATAATAAAGACAAGTAACTGACACACGCAAGAAATAATATCCAGATCAAAATTTCTATATAAAAAGGGCAACAATAAGATGAAAGAACGCTCGATCGATGGCTCTCTGGCTAGACAACAATTCCTCTCTTCTCTCGGATCGCCTGTTTCGTCTTCTCAGATGAACCCAATAGCTCATATTAGTAGAATTATGTATATTATTCATGTACAGTGAGAACTCTGAGAGACTAAAAATATTCATTATAGTAATTTTCCTTTCCCAAACTCCCGTGGACGTAGGCCTTACGCCGAACGACGTAAATACTGTGTTTATCTATTTATTTATCTGCTATTCGTATAAGTATGGCCACACCGGAGTCTCACCGAGGGCCCCAAACAACACCCATCGAAGCCCAACTCGCTCAAGTGGGCCGGGAATGACTCATTTTCCTGTCCTGGCCTGTTGACCGATTTTTATGGCATCAACAGTTGGCGCCGTTTGTGGGATCGAAAGACGAGAGGTGGAAAAAATGATGATTTTCTGGGACACTGGACGACTTATCAATCATGCAAATGATGTCCCCAGATGAGTATTCTTAATTGTGCTTTTTTTGTATAATATCAGGCAAATGTGAGAAAATATCTTGCCTAAAAGAAAGATTTGTTATCCTTATCTCTTTTATGTATAACACTCAGTATTTTTTCATAGACACTACACTCGCCAATTATTATTTTCATCTTGCAAAAATAGTACATGTATACAAGCCTCCCAGATAAAAGCCAGGCAAACACACTCACAGCACAGTGTATACAGACGGACCACGTGCATTGGAGTTGGGAAAGCACTGTGCACTTAAGTGCACAATGCTGTCATGTGTGCATGGCACTGTACAGTGTCATGCACAGCACACGGGCAAGGCAGGGTGCCATGCCTAGTTTCTTATGGACGGGCGCTCCGCCGCCGGCGGTCCCATTGTGACCGCCGAAATTTTCTAAGCCCGCCACCATAGCGGGCCCACAGCCCATAGCACGGGCATGCATGCACAGTGCATGCATGCCTGGCGTGCACCCACGGGATTGCCTTAGTCCCGTGGGTCCTCCACGGAGTAGTCGCCGGCGGTCATCACCATTACCGCCGGAATTTTCTGTCTCCGACAGGTTGGACCCCGGCCGTCCACCTGCCAGAAGCTTGCATGGAACATGCATGCATACATGCACGTTGGCGTGTGCCATGCACGCTGGATGGCCACAGGACCCAAGTAGGTCCTGTGGCCTAGCCTCAAACAGCCGCCGGCGGTTACTTGTGGGACTGCTGGCAGCCTCTGTCCCACCGGAGGCGACTCCCCCGCCGGAGGAGGTTGTGAACAGTGCTCCTAAGAGGATTAAGAGTTCCGGCATTGGTTGGATAATCAAACCCAAGCACGCCGGAAGGGGACTGGCGCCGGCCCACCATGATGGTCACTGGCGCTGTCTGTCTCCATCTAGAGCACCACCGGCTTGTGGCTCCGCCGGAAGTGGATCCTCCCGTTCACATGTCGCCCACGGCAAGGATGTCGTGCCTAGCCCATCCGTTTCATGGATGGGCTGTCGGCGGCCACCTTTAAAGTCGCCAGCATCATCTGCCCCTGGTGAGGCCATCGCCCGCCTACCAGGGTGCCCAGCCGCCGAAGTCCCCTGGATGGCTTCGCCTCACGCCATGCAGATTGGGCTCGCCTAGCTCACTCTCTCGGGCACTCGCCCCTCTCCACTCAAGGCCTGCCAGCTCGTCCCGACAGCTAGAGCTTGGCCAGCTCGCCCACAGCAGCCTTGGCTCGCCAACCCTGCTCGCCAAGTCATTTGTGGCAGTAGAGACTCAGTTCTAGCCCACGGATCACATCACGCCCGCCAGCTCGCCACGGCAGCTTGGGCTCGCCCAACTCTCACCAACGGGCACCGTGCTCGCCTCGACCACCAAGCTCGCCACTCACCTCTCAGATAGACCACCCATATCCCAAGCAGCATGGACACACACTCTCACCAACCTCACAGCCCGCCAGCTCGCCATATCTTCTTCACGGCTCGCCCATGGCACTTGCCTGTCTCGCCACTTGACCCGCTTAGGATTCCGCCATGCAAGCTCGGGACTCGCCTTTGCACGGGCTCGCCAACTCAAGACCTCTTACCCAGGCTCGAGACATGCACCAGAACATTTGATGTAATCAACCATGTAAACCCCTCACCCATTCCACCACCTTGAGCTCGCCCACAGCTTACTTCACTTTCTCCTTCCCAGCATACACCCCCTCGCCCAGAACACTTCTTAGACATTTGCCATCTCACCCACTCGCACAGACCACTTCTTGAGGCTCGCCAGCTCGCCTCACCCAGTTCGCACACAGTAGCCTTATGCTCACTCACGCTTCCCTCCACTCACAGCACACAACTCGCCAAGTTCCTGGCGCTCGCCCAGTACACATCACGGGCTTACCATTTACCAACTTAGAACAAACCTCTCTGTCACAACATCACTCAGGACTGCACTTTTGGGTGCTTGCCAACTCACCTAAACACATGGGGACTATGTTCCCAGCTCACACAGCTCGCCTTATCCATTTGGAAATTCATTGATTTACATATAGCAAGTATCTCATCTGGGACTTGCCTATTTTCTTTTTTATTTTTATTTGATTGGACAGGTCACTCGCCACTTCGGATCATGGAAACTCAAAATGCAGCGATATTACGGAATCGATTTTGACAAATTTTATACTTCAACTGTGCACATGCAAATTCGGACTGAGCACTCAAACTCAGTGGCATGTGAAATCATATTTCTATTAACAAAATTATTTGTTTCGCAACACAAAGCCGAAGCACACCACTCGTTATACGGGGATAGGTTTAGTTGCGGGGTCGTCCGGCCACTCATGACCAGCCCAACGATTCATTCGTCAAGGGCTCGAGGCTTGAGGTCCAGTACCCAAGCGCACTCGTCAAGTCCTCACATCTATGATAGGCTCAAGGCTTGTGATCCGCCTACCAAGCATATTCGACAAGCCTCATCTTGGATGCTTGCGAATCGCGGGGTTAAGTCCCGGGTCTAGGCTTGCGCGTAAACCCTCGCACACCTGGTTTTCCGTCAATGACCGCTTGTGGATTGCAAGGCTGTAAACCCTCACACACCTAACGGCATTTTCTTAATAAAATATGTATTGCATTTTTTTATGTCTTTCTTATCTCAGACTCGAAAGACGAACTACCACCTTCTCAATTTTCGGATACTTTAGAATTCCTACCAAAGTGTCTTTGGTAAGAATTCGGGGGTTCTGTGAGGGTGAAATATCCCAAGTAGAGCCCGGGCGTATTATTTAATGCACTAGAAGACAAGAGTGAAAGAGAGTTGAGTAGACCAGATCACATTGGATGATAGACAATAAAGATAAGCAACTGACACACACAAGAAATAATATCTAGATCAAAATTTCTATATAAAAAGGGCAATAATAAGATGAAAGGACGCTCGATCGATGGCTCTCTGGCTGGACAACAATTCATCTCTTCTCCCAAATCGCCTGTTTTATTTTCTTAAATGAACCTAATAGCTCATACTAGTAGAATTATGTATATTATTCATGTACAGTAAGAGCCCTGAGAGACTATAAAAATATTCATTATAGTGAATTTCTTTCCCCAAACTCCCATGGACGTAGGCCTTACGCCGAACTACGTAAATACTGTGTTTCTCTATTTATTTATCTGCTATCTGCGTATGTATGGCCGCACCGGAGTCTCACCGGGAGCCCAAACGACACCCATCAAAGCCTAACTCGCTCAAGTAGGACGGGAATGACTCATTTTTCTGCCCTAACCTGTTGACCGATTTTTATGGTATCAACATTATGCTTCTCTTATCAACAGCGCGTTCTCTCCCTACAGAACCCTCTATTATTTTCCAGCTTTCACCTCTACTCTTACTTTCTAGGTGAGTGGCTAATTTGGGATGGTTCTGATCTTTGTTACTTTGTATCACCAATGGAAGTTTCTTAGGTCTATTTGTGCTATACTATATTCTTGTGATTTTCAGATTCCCATTTAGCTAAATGTTGAAACACTTCATATTTTTGTAGAAGGCTACATTTGGCAAATGAGAGTTTCTCAACTATTTTCAAAATATTTTATTATTATTTATTATTTTATTATTATTTTTTATTTACTTTTATAACGATTCATTATTTTTTTTTTATTATTTAATATTTTATTATTATTATTTACCTTTTTTTTATTATTATTCATAATAATTCTAGTCAACATCCAAATCTAACCTAAGTTTATGTGAACGTTGGTGACCTGGTGTTAAGTTAATTACCATCTGAATGCAGGGATCACCTTGCATTCAAATCTTGCTATTAATCTAATAAAAAAACCACCACCACCATGCATAACAGTGTAACATTACCTCTAAATATGGTAAATTGACCAAATAGAGGAATGACTTGAATTTTGCTGAAAATCTGCGTATTCAATCCAACAAATTGTAAAACGTGCCTAGCTGTTCAAGTATCAGGATTGTATAAAAAAGTGGCCAACGTCACTTCAACAGTAGTTACTAAAACAAAATCTTTCACCAAGAATAAGAGGCCCTTGATGGACTTTATCCATACTGCAGATACCGCTAATCACCTTCAGGTGATCCTAATTCCTTAGAACCGTTTGATTTAATGGCTAACATATAAATGATTTTCAAGAATCTCTAGAAATTCATATTCAGGATCAGTATTTGTAAGAGTATTAGTAATGGTATTGTTAAAATTTATTATAAAGTTAAAATGAAAATAAAATGATCAAATAAGTCTCATATTAAACTTGTCAAGTTCAAAATTATTTAGTTTTGATGAATAGTAAATCACTGAAACTTATTAAATATAGAGAGTTATTGTTCACTCTCCATCTTAATATTTTATTCTATTTTAATATTTAACATATAAAATTAGATATATTTAAAATATTAAAATCACTAAGACTCGTTAAAAATTATTTTTTGGCAAGTTTATTATTAATTAATATATTAAGTATATAAAATTAATATTTAATATCTCGAATTGACTATTATTTGTAAAATTAAAAAATAATAATAATTTATGATTTACTAAAATTAACCTTTAATATATCAAGCTTATTTGCAAAAAAAAATTATTTATTTTTAATTAAAATATATAATATTATATTATTATTTAGATCTTGATTTAGCTAGATCAATGTAGAACCCTTGGCTAAAACCATATGCATTATAGTCAAGAGAGTGAATCTAGCTTTCAATTTGAACTTAGCAATGTCTAGACCATTACTAATGCTCTTAAACATATCAAAAGACCAATAATTTTATTAGGAAAATGATACACTTACATTAGCTTGGTGCATTGCGAAAACTCTTTCTTGAAAACCATCGCCTTTTTCATCTCTAGCCTGGGGGGGGGGGTCCGACTTCTTCCGCCCCTCCGTCTCTTCTTTCTCTCTTTTCTTCTTTCTTCTTCGCTTATCCCGGCCGCCATTGCTATAGTTTGAGGGTGGTTCCCTTTTTTTAAGTTGGGATTTGGCTATTGTAGATGGTGGTAGTTGAAGGGTTGAAGTCCACCACGCGCTTCACCATAGTGTCCCCTGCTCGCTGATCTTGCTTTTGATCGGAGATGATGGTGTTCGGAGTGGCTTGTGATTAGTACGGGTGGGGTTGGTTTTTGGAGAAGGTTTTCAACGCGCCTCGCTTAGCAGGAAGGCCTTTCCACTCTGCACAGCTCCGATGGTTCCTGAGTTATCGATCTACCTCATTTGTTGGTTTTCACTTTAAAAGTGGAACGGGTAGTTTACGCAACACCATGGCTGATTTTGAATTTTGTGTGGTTGTTTGTGTGCTATTGTGCAATTGTTTTGATAGTTGTAAATATTGTTTGTATAAAGAAAAATTGTAATAGTTGAGAAATAGTCGCTTTGAATTTTCATACGTTAGGAGTTGTAGTTTTCTCCTCTTTTGGAGGAGAAATTTAGTAAATACTTCCTCTGGAAGCAGTGTTAGTTCTCTCAGATTTTATTTGAGAGATTTAGAAGCTGAGCGTCATTATATAATTAGTTGATTGTTTAGTCACATTGTAGGCTTTATGCTCTCTTAGTTTCAATTAGGGGTGTAAGAAAAAACCGATGACCCAGTAAACCAGACCGAATCGGTGGAATCGGTTTTCATAATGTTAAAATCAGTAGGTACCGGTTCGATTCCGGTTCTGAATTTTTCAGAACCGGACCGGACCGGACCGGTTCAATATAATATATATTTTAAATTAATGTTTTTAATATGATACATAATATAAAATATTTTTGTAATTATATCTAATATGTTATACATTAGTATATAATATAAATTAGTTACAATTTATATTTTATGGCATAATATTAATAGTATAATATTATATTACTATTAGTAATATACTTTAAGTCTATATATAAATTATTATACTAAATAATCACACATGAAATAATAATATAGTAATACTAATACAAATTTTTTTGAATAAATACTAATAATATTAGTTATAACTATCAATGATATAATTATAAAAAATTAAACTTATTATAACAAATACTAAATTATTTTA
Source organism: Platycarya longipes (assembly GCA_036559045.1). NCBI lineage: Eukaryota > Viridiplantae > Streptophyta > Magnoliopsida > Fagales > Juglandaceae > Platycarya > Platycarya longipes. The sequence goes on along the minus strand of CM071802.1, from coordinate 3,355,075 downwards.
ATCATTATAAATAGTACTAATATATATATTAATAGTCTAATAAATTAATATAGACTAATTTAAAACTAAAAAATTAGACCAAATCGAACTGGAACCGATAAAACCGGTATTACCAATTTTAGAGGATAACCAGTGCGTAATCGATTTTAAAAAAATAGAAAACTAGTGGTATTGGTTCGGTTCTAAATTTTATCCAAAACGGGACCGAATTGGACCAGTTACACTTCTAATTTCAATGAAGTAAAACTATTTCTCAAAAAAAAAAAAAATGATACACTTACATTTTTACTTCTCTTGATCTACTACTCAGCCCTCTCGTGACTTTCTTTTTCTACTTTTCTTCTATCGTATGCATTTTGACACATAGTCTTAGTGTCAGAACCCCTAGGAGAGTCGCCCAAGGTCGAGCCCTGACTCAGACCTTAGAGGGCCAGGACAGTTCCCTGGCTAGCCTGCAGGCATGCCTTGGCTTAGGCCTTAACACGCAGCAGGGGCCCGGTGAGGCTACTGGCCATGCACAGTGCGTGCGCACAGCCCGGCGTGTGCCTAGGCGCGCCCCACAACGCATTCACCTGCGCACACGCATGCGGGTGCATCTGCGCCCCACAGCCCCACTTAGCGAGGTTAGTAGCGTGTCTTCACAGGCACGCCATCCAGCGCGCGGCACCAGCCCGCGCCCAGACCATCAGCTTGGGCCATGCATGCACACCACCCCGGCACTCAGCCCGGGCCATGCAGGATCACCGCCCGAGCACCTTGACTGGGCAGCACCAGAGCGCCGTGGCTTGACCCTGTGCCTACCACCAGGACCATGCATGGCACATGGCCATGAGCACCACCAGTTGGCCCTGCGCAGAGCCATGCCCGCGCACCACTAGGCGCCATGCAGCGAGACAGCACGAGACAAGACTGACCGTGGAGGAAGCATGACACAAGCCCACCATGGGCCACTATACCCCACGGCCACATATGCTTATGGTGCCTCCCCCATCTCATTTTTATGTTATTTTATTATTTTATATTAATTTGGTAATTAGCTAGTTTTAATAAGGGACCTTTTGGGGGTTTCCAATTTGTTAGACTCTATAAATAGGACCTTTAGGGTTTCATTTTACATCTTTTGACAATTTTGAGACTAGACTTTTGCTCTTGGAAGAGAGTTAGGCCGGCCACAAGCTTTGTGGTTTGGAATTCGGTGCTTAGCACTTGGGCTTCCCTAGGGTGCAATTCTTGAATCCCTTTGGAAGAGGATCATCGTGCAATTCGTGAATCGGTGATCCACATCTATCCTTTTATGTGTTTTTCATTTTTATTTATAAAAATCTAGAGGTAATTCATAAAAAGAGTTTTCGGTTTTGGAGTGAGTAGTGTGAGTGATTTTCATGTTTTTTGGTGTTCTTGAGTGATTTGTTGATTGTTGAATGATTTTGTGTTTGTGAGGCCAAATCCACACCACTTGTGGATTTGAGAATTTGTGTGTGTGTCCATAGAGGAATTCGAAATCCTCCTCCATAGGGAGATTCGGATTGCTCATGTGAGTGAGAGTGAGTGTGTGATTGATTGAAGGAAGTTGATGACTTGGATGCATGTGTGTGTGCCGAATTCCCTTGGTGTCTTGAAGGAGTTGGCTTGTTCATCAATTGTTTTTTGTTCAATCATCATTTGGTTGTTCAATTGAGCAAATTGGTGTTCATTGTGCCCCATAGCAGCCACGGCAACAAGCTTCCCCAAGCCATAGAGCCACACGGCATAAGGCATCAAACCCTAGCCCAAACACTTGTCCATTTTGCCCTTAACCCTAGCCGGCCACTTCACCCCATCCTCTCCTATTTTTCCTCACTTAAAGCCACCTCATCCATCATCCAAAAACAACCAATTTCGTGCCCCTCAAACCCTAGCAAGACCGGCCACCCATTGGATTTGAATTCAAAAGAATTCAAATTCAAATCTCACCAAAATCCCTACTTTTTCTCAATTTCGGAATCCTCCCTTATCCTACCCGAAAACCTCTTGCCACATCACCTAAATTGCCACCTCACAATCCCATTTGATTGTTCATCAAGTGAGGAAGAGAACCAATCAAATCCCTCCCCAAAACCCTAGCACATTCGGCCAAAGCAATCACCATAGTGCCGCCCACTTCAAATGGCTATAAGCCATATCCCTACATTTTAGGACTTATCCAAAACTCCATCAAAACCCTAGAATCCTATCCCTAATCACAAGTGCCGAAACCCTAGCCTCCCATAAGCCATATTCGGCCACTTGAACCCATACCCAAACCCAATCTAGCCTAGCCCCAAGCCACCTAGCCGAAACCAACAAAAACCCTTTGGCCGTGCATCACCTTTGCTCCCATCTAGCCCATTAACCTCACATTCCATCTTAACCCCACTCAATCCTAGCCTCAATTAAACATTTCCCTCACCTATAATCCCATTCCCAAGCACTAGAGTCAACTCGGTCGTTGGAGGGAACTAAACTAGCAAGGAGGAACCTTTCGGGTGATCGGGACAAGACCGAGGTCTCTATCACTTAGACCCATCTCCCCTTGATGCCCAAAAGCCACACATGCCTAGAAGCCCAGAACTCTAGCTCCTACACCCAAATGCCTTTGTAAAGATTGACAACAACCCCTATTTCTGAATCTGAGAAGGTTTCCAAGTTGCAACTTGAGCTTCTTGTAGATATCCACCTTTTGCGGAAAAAGTACCCTTTCAAGGGAAAGAACGTCATGGAATATTATTACTATACTTTTGCCTTGCAAACAAATATTCTACTTTCTGTCTAATTTCCACCATCTTTAAATACTTAGAAAGTTTTTAGAGTTTGACGGAAATGCTTGGCAGGAAGTGGATGTCAATTTCTTTGAGATTTGTTCGTCGCAGACCTAGAATAATCTTGAGATGATATTATAATTCATATATTTTCTTAGTTACTGTAAAAAATCAAGAATATTGAGAAAACAAACATGAATCTTTTTTATAGGAGGTTCTAAAGAAAATGAATTCAAAGATAAATAATCAAGAAAATACCATTTCAAAGATAAATGTTGACGGAAAAGTTTCATTTGGGGCTTGTGTTACCGTCCTTCTTTATGGGTGTCTTTTGGCCCTTTGAGTGGATGATTTAAGTTGGTTGCCCTATCTTAACCAGGCTTTTGGATACAGAGCGGGGTGCTTTGAGCGAGCGCGGAGATGGAGATGGGTCTTGAACTCTAACCAAATTTTTTTTTTGTTTTTCTTTTTTTATGAGTTGAACTCTGACAACTTTTAAATTCGAGCAATGCTGGGAGATACGCGACACTCATTGCATCCCCCTCACATGCACTGTTCATGGCACTATTCATGTGAGGGAGATGCGCTGAGTGTCACGTGCTCCCCCTCATTTTCCTTTAAATTCAAATAAAGGAGCAAAAGAAAAATAAAATAAAAAGATAGGCGCGCGGGCTGTAGGTAGTGAGGCAGTAATAAATAAAATGTAGGCGTATCATTATCCATGATAAATTTGTATTTTTCCAATCGTAAAAAATAATAGCAACAAATAACATGAAGACAAATCATACTTGTAATCACCACCCACTGTGATGGCGTGATCCCAAAAAGACCATAAACAAAAGTCCATGTCTCGTCTCTATCCGTACTAAATATGATAAATGTATCGTAATTATTGAATAAAAGGTGGGGGCATGAATGACCCCTCTCCCCACTTGAAATTGAAAGGAATTAGAATTATTGATGGATGTTGTGCATCCATCAATAATTCCTGTAAGGCTTGGCCTGGCCAATTGCCTATAAATAATTCTTCATTTGATCAGCTTTGTACAACAAGTACGAAGAAAAGAAAAGAAAAGAAAGAAAGATGAGAGAAATAAAGAAAGAAAGAGAAAAAATTCAGTTATTAAGAAATAAAGAGTTCTAAATATTTTCTCTTACAATAAATTCTCTTGCAATAGTAGTTTATTCTAGTTTTACAATATGTCATCAACATGAAACTCTACCGATACTAAAGCTAGTGGTCATTTTCTCAAAAAATGAAAAATCTTACAAAATTAGAATTCGTTACTCTTGACATATCTGGGAGAAATTATTTATCTTGGATTCTTGATACTAAAATCCATCTTAATACTATGAACCTAGGAGAAACAATTAAAGAGGAAAATCAAGCGTCCCTGCAAGACCGTGCTAAAGTAATGATTTTTCTAAGCCATCATCTTCATAAAGAATTAAAAACTGAGTATCTTACAATAAAATATCCCTTTATTTTGTGGAATAATTTAAGGGAGAAGTATGAACACCAGAAAATTGTCATCCTCCCAAAAGCTCGTTATGAATGGTTGCACCTAAGGTTTCAAGATTTTAAAAGTGTTAATGAATATAAATTCAAACTTTTTAAAATTAGCTCACTACTAAAATTATGCAGTGAGAACATCACCTATGATGATATGTTAGATAAGATATATATTACTTTTCATGCCTTGAATGTGCTCCTGCAGCAGTAGTATTGAGAGCAAAGTTCAAGAAATATTTTGAACTTATATCATGTTTTCTAGTAGCTGAGCAGAACAATGAGTTTTTATTAAGAAACCACCAATCACGTTCTACTGGTTCAATATTATTCCCTAAAGTGAATGGTAATAGGTTTGCATCATTTCCAAAAGTGAATGATGCATCTTTTTGAAGAAATCGAAGGCGTGTATGTGGTAGGAGAAACTATAGAAATTTTGGTCTTAGAAATGACTACATTAAAAGGGATATTAATAATAATATACCGTATCACCAGAAGTAGTACAACTCAAATAGGAGTAAAAGCCTCCAAAATAATTCTTCAAAGAGAATTGAAGAAGTGTGTCATAGATGTGGTATGATTGGACATTGGTCACGTACCAGTTGTACGACCAGGCACTTGGTTGATTTATATTAAGCATCTATAAAAGGAAAGAATAAAAGGGTTGAAACAAATTTAGTAGAACTATCATATAATTCATTAAATATAGATATCACTCATCTTAATATTTCTGATTTCTTTAAAAATCCTGACGGTAGAATTGATCACTTGATTGGTGATGGATGTATTCCTCCCAATTAATGTATTTTCTTTATTATTTGTAATGAAAATTTTGTATATTTTGTAGAATCATGAATCATATGGATGAACTTTTTATCTCTGAGTTGAATGATAAAAATGTATATCTAGCTGACAATGCTACAACTCACATAATTCTCAAAAATAAGAAATATTTTCAAAATCTATCATTAAGCAAAGCCTATGTCCATACTATATCAGGTACATCAAATCTAATTGAAGACACCGGAAGTGCTTATATTGTGTTGCCTAATGACACCAAATTTTGTATTAATGATACTCTATTTTCTTCACAATCTAGAAGAAATTTATTAAGGTTCAAAGATATACGTCGTAATGATTACCATATTGAAATGACCAATAACGACAGTAAAGAACATCTTTTTACTAATAAAATAATATCGGGCTAGAAACTCGTATTAGAAAAACTATATGTTCTCTCTTCTGGATTGTATTATACAAAGATGAGAACAATTAAATCATATGTGGTAGTGCACCAGAAGTGTATCAACCCCAAGGTATTTATGACTTGGCATAATTACCTTGGACATCCAGGATCAATAATGATGACATGAATCATTGATAATTCACATGGACATCCCTTAAAGAACCAAAATTTTCTTTTACCCAATGAATATCCGTGCTCTGCATGTTTCTAAGGTAAGTTGATTATCAAACCATTTTCCTCAAAAGTCATTGTGGAATCCCGATCATTTTTACAAAGAATTCATGGTGATATGTGTGGGTCTATTCATCCATCAAGTGAACCATTTAAATACTTTATGGTTTTGATTGATGCATCAATTCGATGGTCACATGTTTGTCTACTTTCCACTAGAAATGTTGTACTTGCTAGACTTCTTGCTCAGATAATCAAATTACAAACACAATTTCCTGAGTATCCAATTGAAACCATTAGATTGGATAATACAGACGAATTTTCGTTTCAAACTTTTGATAACTATTGCATATCAATAGGAATAGATGTTGAACATCCTGTTGCCTATACACACATTTAAAATGGTCTAGCTAAAATTTTGATAAAAAAAACTTCAGCTAATTGTTAGACCTTTACTTATGAAATCAAAATTACCTGTTTCTGTTTAGGAACATGTTATACTTCATGCAGTATCATTAATTTGCATTAAACCATCTGCATATAATAAATATTCTCCATTACAGCTTGCATTTGGTCAACAACCAAATATTTCTCATTTTCGTACTTTTGGATGTGCTGTATATATTCCAATTGCACATCTACAGCGTACAAAATGGGCATTTAACGTAAAATTGGAATATTTGTTGGTTTTGATTCTCCATCTATTATTATATACCTTGAACCACTTACATGTAATATGTTTAAAGCATGTTTTAAGGATTGTTATTTTGACGAATCCACTTTTCCATTACTAGGTAACGAAAAATCGGTGCCTGAAGCACGATAAGAAATTATTTAGGATAATAAAACCCTGTCTTAATTTGATCTTTTTACAAATGAATGTAAACTAGAAATTTAGAGGATTATTCATTTGCAAAATGTTGCAAATCAATTACCGGATGTATTTACTGACACTAAAGGTGAAGTAAAATCTTATATTCCTACTGTTAATGCTCCAGCAATGACTGAAGTCCCTGAATGACAAGTTGTCAAAACAGCAATAGATGAGTCTAAGACACGCTTGAAGCGTGGAAGACCTATTGGTGTAAAAGACAAAATTTTCAAAGGAAAAAGATACAAAATGAATTTGGTGTTCCTGAAGAACCAATACCTACAATACAGGCTACAAATATAGGTGACGCTCCTGAAGATGTCAAATTTTCTATTCCAAAATTTCCTAAAAAGGGACCTCCTGAAGAGATGATTAATGAAATATTTTTTCCTGAAGAGGAACAGGTCATGAAAATAATGAGATCTCATACATTTCATGAGTACTGGAGAAATTCTGGATAGAAATAAAATTGTTGTCGACAACATATTTTCATATAAAATGGTCCTTGACATTACCGGAAGTAATGAAGAAAGTGAGCAAAAAATCGTCGAAAAATGTCGATGTAGAAATGATTGGCCAAAATGGAAAACAGCTATTAAAGCTGAATTAAATGCACTAGTAAAACGAGAAGTATTTGGACCAGTTGTCCAAACACCAAAGGGTGTAATGCTTGTTGAATATAAGTGAGTATTTACATGAAAACGTAATGAGAAAAATGAAATTATGCGGTACAAAGCATGACTTGTCGTACAAGGTTTCCTACAGAAACCCGGGATTGATTATGAAGAAACATATTCTCCTATTATGGATGCAATCACATTTAAATTTTTGATTAGTCTAGTTATTATAAAAGGATTAGAAATACGGTTGATTGATGTAGTCACTGTATATTTATATGGATCCTTAGACCATGACATATATACGAAAATCCCTAAAGGATATAAAATGCCTGAATTATCTACAAGAACATCTAGAAATATGTACTCTATCAAACTTCAAATATCTTTATATGGGTTAAAGCAATCCGGACGCACGTGGTATAATCGCTTAAGCGAATATCTATTGAAAGAAAGATTTGAGAATAATTTTCTATGCCCATGTGTTTTTATTAAGAAATCAGAATTCGGATTTACCATTATTGCGGCATATGTTGATGATTTAAATATTGTGGGAACTCTGAATAGATCTCAAGAACCACTACATATTTAAAGAATGAATTTGAAATGAAAGATTTTGGTAAAACAAAACTTTGTCTCGGCCTGCAGCTCGAGCACTTGCCAAATGAAATTTTTATTCATCAGTTTATGTATACAAAAAAAAATCCTGAAGCACTTTTATATGGACAAAACTCATCCCCCAAGTACTCCAATAATTGTTCGATCACTTGATGTAAAGAATGATCCATTTCGTCCTTGTGAAGACGATGAAGAAATTCTTGATCCTGAAGTACCATATCTTAGTGCAATTAGAGTTTTAATATATATTGTAAATTGTACTCGGCCTGATATTACATTCTCAGTTAATCTACTTGTAAGATATAGTTCTGCACCAATTCAAAGGCATTGGAATGGTATTAAACATGTCATTCGTTACCTTTATGGTACGGTTGATATGAGATTATTCTATCAACGTGGATTAAGTCCACAATTGATTGGGTATGCAGATGCAGGTTATCTTTCAGATCCACACATAGGTAGATTTCAAACTGGATATTTATTTACTTATGAAGATACTGCCATAACATAGAAATTTGTCAAGCAGACACTATCTACCACATTTTCAAATCACTCAAAGATCATTGTTATTTATGAAGCAAGTCGAGAGTGTATTTGGCTAAGATTAGTGATTCAACATATTCAAGAAAAGTGTGGTCTTCCCATTATCAATGATAGCCCAATAATTTTATATGAAGATAATACTGCTTGTATCATTCAAATCAGATGAGGATATATCAAAAGTGACAAAACCAAACATATTTCACCTAAATTCTTTTATACTCACGAACTTCAAGAGAAATGAAATTGATGTCAAGCAGATATGATCAAGTGATAATCTGGCAGATTTATTTACAAAGGCATTACCAACTGCGATATTCAGAAAAATTGTGCAGAACATAGGAATGCAAAAACTTAAGGATCTATCATCATTCACTTTTCAGGGAGAGTAAATGTCCTGAAGACTTGTGCTGATTGTACTCTTTTTCCTTCGCTGAGGTTTTTTCCTTCAGGGTTTTCTTTTGCAAGGTTTTAATGAGACAATCTTAAAACACTTGGAGATACATAAGAATACTGTACTCTTTTTCCTTCGTCATTGGTTTTTCTTCCCAGTAGATTTTTCCTTGGTAAAGTTTTAACGAGATAGATTTTTTATGGGTAGTCATTCAAGGGATAGTGTTGTAATTATTGAAGAGAATGTGGGGGGCATGAATGACCCCCTCCCCACTTGAAATTGAAAGGAAGAAGAATTATTGATGGATGATGTGCATCCATCAATAATTCCCGTAAGGCTTGGCCTGGCCTGGCCAATTTTCTATAAATAATCCTTCCTTTGATCAGCTTTGTACAAAAAGTAAGAAGAGAATAAAAGAAAAGAAAGAATGAGAAGAGAAAGAAAGAAAGAAAGAAAGGAAGAGAGAAAATTCAATTATTGAGAAATAAAGAGTTCTAAATATTTTTTCTTGCAATAAATTCTCTTATAATAGTAGTTTATTCTAGTTTTATTACAAAATATCTATTTTTCCAATCATAGAATACGATAGCAACAAATAACAGATGACAATTGTATTTGTAATCACCACCTACACCGTGAATGCATGCTCCCAAAAAGACCATAAATAGAAGTCCATGCACGTGCATATTTATATATATACATATAAGAGTGGTGCTACATGTCTCGAAGATCTCTCGAATAGGTTATTTATTTTTTTTCGTTTTTTCAATTTTATTTTCATTCATTTTTTATATATACTTACATATTTAAGAAAAATATATAATCATATAAAAATATTTACTTAATTATTAATTATTAAGTAAAAAAAATTATTTTACAATTCGAAAAAAAAATTCGAGATAAAAATTCAGAAGATATATCATTTCCGATACATATAATTTTTGGTATGCACATTTTTTCATGCCTGCAATCCCGAAATTGCTCTTTTGTGTTTTCTCTTTTATCATCTGTCTTGTAATAAATAATTTATTTAATATAAAAAAAATTATAGAGTGAAGCCACACTCATAGCATTCACTTTCCCATATTACTATTTATATGAACAGTAATATGCAAGAGTGAGTGCTATGAGTGTGGCTTCACTCTAGCACTACTCTTAATATAAATCACTACAACAACTCTGTCAGACTGTCATTGTGTACTTATCACAAAAAAAACAAAAAAACATAAACATAAACATAAATTTAGAAATTCTGCAACTATAATATACTGAATTTAAATTATTTACTTGAAAAAGTAGTCAATTGTATTAAAAAAGAAAATACTTGAGACATGAAAAAGAATTATAAAAGATTATGTTATATATTAGTTTGGCATATATAGTACATATATTAGTTATAAAATTTATTTTTAATATAAAATAAATACGACATATCTTATCATATATTTTTAATTTTTATAAATTAACCTACCACTTCACGATTAAGAATTAGATGTAATTGTGTTATCAATAGATACCATAAATGCAGAACTAAAATAATATTTTTTGAAATTAATTGTTAAACATAAAAGTAAAAATGTTTAAAAAATAATATTTTATTAAACTGTGATGTAAATAATATTTGTTGCTATATATGTACAGTTGCAATGAAGAGTCTTGGCAAGGCTTGTTTCACCATCAATAATATTGGACAACTAGTAGGGAATTAGAATGACATCACCCTTTAAACCGCATTAATCATGATTCAATCAATACATTAAGCCCCCGAACAATCAAATTGCGTGGCTTATACTCTCCTATAGATCAAATTAGGGGAGTGTTCATATGAGCCGAATTTTACTCTATTCGAATTGGTAACTAGATACCTAGATTTAAGATCCAGTTTCTGGATCACATAAACACAGTCTTGAACTTGCTTTTAGCAAAACCGGATTGATATAGACTGGATACTCACTTTAATTCGGAACCCATTTTTTTAAACCCAACATCTGACTTTTTAAAACAAATTAAAAAATGACGCTGTTTATCATTACTAGTCCCCCCCACCCAAGTCTCGATTCTGACGAATTCACTCCTCTGTGTGTGTGTGCGCACGTGTGTGCGTGCAGAAACCCTACACTCCATCCCGGCCATCTTCGAATCTTCGTTGTCGAATCTCCATCGCCGTATTTCCATCGTAGTCTATCATTCTCATATTTAACTCGTTTGATACTCTCTCTCTCTTCCCTCCCTGTAACTGCATGAGGTTAGGAATGGATTTGTTGAAAGAAAAAAACCCAAGTTGATTCTAGAGTTTTATGAGTTTCTATACTTTTATTTAGTCTCTCTATTAAGATCAACTGAAGTGAGTTTCTTCGACAAGCTAGTTTGAAAGCTTTTTAAGGCTTGAGGGTAGTGGCATTTGAGCTTGTGAGTTGGTAATGTTTGTGACTGTGGTTTATTAGGGCTTGTATCATTGTATTTCATATAGTTGAAGTAGATTTTCATTGGTATTAATATATTACTGTGGATGTAGATGTAAGAACAGGATGAATAGTAAAGTACTGAAATGCTTAATTATGGGAGAGTTGTATTGTTTATATGGATGCAACATATCCGGTTCATTAAAAATGTAGTAATTAGTATTACTATAGTGTTATTGTAGTGTTAGAATAGAAGATTACATACATTTGTCAAGGCATTAGATTTGAGAAAAAAACCTGAAATACACACCATAAGTTTATAACAAGAATATTAATTACTTGTATACTTATAAACCAAACTTATTGAGCTAATGCAATGGCCCACGCTTTTCAACTTCTACAAGAATGTCAGAAAGACTAAGACCCTGCATGGAACATGAACAAACTCAGATAATAGAATAATCACGAATAAGAATGGATTTTAAAAATGATCTTGTCCATTTTTTTGCTCTCGAGTAATGCTCTTGGTCAATAGTTTGACTTATAGGCAAACCAAAAAAAGGAAAGAAAATGTAGAGAAGTTGATATTACAATCTTCTAGCCATCAGATCTTCTTAAATATTAGCTCTAAGATTGTATTTTCTTACTTTAGTAATTGTGAATATTCTTGATTTTGAAGATGATGAATAAACATAACCAGTTTAGATATATGCACTATTGTAAGTTGTTGTTTGGTATGGAACAGAAGATGGATTCCTTTAGAGCATTAAGGGAAGTTTGACTTCCGGACAAGCTCATTGTTCCTCCGTTCTTATTTCTTATTATTCCTATGGCCTTTCTCCTTTGTAATTGTTATAGAGTAGTTGACCAAACGTCAAAATGATACTAGTCAATAGGTTTTACCATTTTTTCTTTGTTTATCATCCCAGTTAACTGGCTGTCCATTTAATTGATCAATATTAAGGAAATGCTTATTAAATAGGGTACTGATGTGATCCTGTTTAGTCATTGTAGCGTTACTTCCTACGCGCATTTAGAAATTGTTCTCGGGAGGTTCGACTTGCTTCTTTTTGCTCCCTTTACAATACACACCATAAGTTTTGGTTAATAATTTTGTGTGTTATATTGGTGTTGATGATGCTCTTACCTTAAGGACTCTGCCCATAGCCATTTTTTTGATTGGTTGCTTTGTAGTTCAGCATTTACTTTATTGATGAATAAATCTCACATTGTCTATGGATAAGGTTTTAGGCATGCTTATAACCAATATGCAAATCTCTCTTGTAGAACCAGTTGTTTAAAATGAGTTAGGCCCATGAATTTTTACATGGTATCAAGCTTGCCATAGGACGAATGGAGACCCACACTACTTATTCTCACGTGAGGGAGGGTATTGAGAAATAAATCTCACATTACCTATAGATAAGGTCTTGGGCATACTTATAAATAATGTGCAAACCTCTCTTGTAAAACCAATTTTTTAAGATGAGTTAGGTCCATAAATTTCTACATACCTTTTGAATGAGTAGCTTTGTAGTTTAGCATATATCTTTTGTCATATATGAATATTATCTTCATTTATTATTATCCATGGATGATTTTCACATCCATTTGTAACCAATTTTCTTTGTTTGAAGTGCTTTGTATTAATAAGATTTTTATCATCATCGTTGATAACGCATCCTCTAATGATGTTTCTATTATAATGGAAAATGATTCTACTATATTAGATGGTGAGTTTCTTCACATGCGGTGTGCTGTCTATATATTGAATTTGATTATTAATGATGGTTTGCAAGATGTTATTCATTACATTAATTGGTGTTTGGCTTTGGCATGGTTAATTATTGTCTCCTCCTAATAATCACTTAAAGATATGGTAAATCAACCTTGACTCTGATGAAACAAACTTAGTAAAACAATTATAGCTTTATATTAAAGAAAAATAGAACTATTTGGAGAGTTTTAGAAATTCTGATCCTTCTTGGGACACCAATACTACTAGAGCTGAATGCTTAATCTAGTCCTTCCATTTCTTTTAGATTTAGGAACTCAAATTCATTTATTTTTTCAGGAAATTCAAGTGCGAATGGATCCTTGTGGGGAACTCAGATATCCATCTTATCCTGAGAGCAATGGAACTTGGAGCTATCCTGGAATTGGAGAATTTTAATGCTATGACAAGGTAAATGTTTTATACTAAAATAGGAGAAAGGACAATTTCATACTCCCAATTAAGTTCTGTTATATTCTAACATAAGCTTCTATACATATCATGTAGTATATGAGTACTTCCCTGCAAGTAGCAGCAGAGTCAGTAAGGAAGAGAGACTGGGGAATCACTGGACCTCATGATTATGGACAATAGGGTGATAGATATTGATTACAAATTATTGATTGAAGTTATATTTTGTGTTTTGTAATATAATATAATGGAGTGTAATTTATGTAAAGAATTGAATTATTGTATACATTTAAAAAATTTTAAAGATGCATTTAGTTAAAACTTAAAAATGCAATAATTATTTTTATAAAATATAAGTTTTTCAAAAAAAAAATCCGGGTTCAAATCCAGTAACCAGAATCCGTATTTTTAAAACCCGGATCATATAGGTTCCGGAACAAATACAGTTCCGGTTCTAGAGATACCTAGGTTTCCGGATCTGGATTTGAAATCTGGTTTCGAGTCAAGATACCCAGATTTTTGGATCCGGAACTCGAGTGCACACTCCTAGACCAAATTGTGTCAATCACCTGATCTATTTTCCCGATTATTGAAAATGATAGCAGCAAATGAACAATTGTATTTGAACTCACCGTCCATCATCCATCGTAAAGGCGTGATCCAAGAGAGACCATAAACAAAAGTCCATCTTGATATATTTTGTAAGAAAAATATTGTGACCATATGTAAATTTTGTGTTAATCTTTCATTTAAAAGATAAAAAAAGGGTCACAAAAAATATAGATTTTTTTATAATTAAGTTTCTATGATGCAGTCCACTTTTTTAAAGAAACTGTACAGTATTTATTTATTTAGGACTTGTATCAATCTATACTCATTTCATAAATTTTTTATTTTTTTAGTAAGAAGAATGATACTCCTGATATATATATATATATATATATATATTTTATAAACCTCTCTAATGCAGGAGGAATATATTTTATAAGCAAGGGAAGTTTTAGGAGTTACATCAATCCTGAAACCGAGTAAAAAACTGAGTAATAAAACTGAGTAAAAAGAAGCATCTATATCAGCAACTCCTAATTTTGCAAAAGCGGCAAATTATTCCATTCTATTTAAGTAGGAATTTATTCAGAAGGAAATCAAGAACGCATACTAAATACGGCCGTAGTCCACATTTCAGAATACTTCTTATAAGGAGGCTCTTGTTTTTTGTTCAAACAGTTCACGACAAGTAAAGAATCTGTGTCTATTACTAATTTTAAATTTGTAGCTGATAATATAATGATAAACCATATTTCAAAGTAGAAAATTCAGCAAAATGTTTGTCCCCATGACCCAGATGGAAAGAAAAACCATAAACAAACTTAGGATCGTGCTTTTTAATTTTGGCTGGGTTAATGAAATTCACAAGGCCAGATTTATAAAGAGATTTACTTCAAATACAATTTCGAAAGAATTGCTGCTTAGAAAACATTCCGTGCCATTGTTAAAGCAATTACAAGATTGAGCTTCCATCAGCAAGACCAATTTTGTTACATTATATTTATGTATATATGCTGCTTTAACAATGGCTTTGTCAGAATAAAGGCAGATTGCATGAATCAAAATCAAGATACAACAGAGCACATCTAGCCTAAAATCTTGTTGCATAATTTTGTCATAATTTCTTAATTTGAAACTGCTGCATAAATTTCGTTTATATAGCTGTACATTGTAACTATAGCATAGATATAGCTCAAACGGTTGTATATTTCCTGAAATAGAGTTTCGGTAGTTGTTTATAGGGGTGTCAAAACGTGTCAACGGTTCGTGTTCGTGTCGTGTCAAGACATATACATTATGTCTAAAGGGTCAACACGAACACGACCCGTTAAGGATTTCGTGTCAAAAATCTCAACCCTAACACGACCCTATAAAATATCGTGTCAACACGACACGACCCGTTAAGACCCATTAAGCATATAAACGGAAATGACACGATCCGACACGACCCGACACGTTTCAACCCGCAAATTCGACACGACACGTTAAGACCCGTTAAGCCATTAGTCACCCGACACGACCCGACACGTTTCATCCTATTAACTACCAGCAAATACAATACAGAAAATTCTCTTTGCTTAAAATCAAATAGCCCGCTTCCCTGCTTTTACATAAATTTCTATTACAAATTATATTTCTAACTGAAAAATATAAATAACTATTTACAAATTACAATCTTAAAATCACAACTTCACAATCTAACAAGTAATACAGTACAATTTATGATAATACACTATAGGTCCATAACACCACCATAATGCAAACTCATGACTGCATTGTAAAGTATTAAAATTACACCTCAAATATAATAAACAATACATTGTAAACATGTTAATGTTACAATAATAAAATCACACATCTAAACAAACTTAGAACTTGCAGAAATAGGTATAGCGTCGTCACTGCCTTTGTTGATGCTCATCTCGATCACATCTTCCGTTAACTCTTCGAAGTCAAGATCTTCTTTTATTTCTATTAAAAAAAAATCAATATTTAGTAGACAGTCAATAAAAACAACTATATATAAAAAAAACCAATAACTATATAATTTCAAAATTTTACCTTCCTCGTCGCCATATAACCAATCTCTTGTGCAAACCAATGCTTCAACAACATCTGGTTTTAGTGCACTCCTAAACTGATCAATGATACGCCCACCAACACTAAAAGTAGATTCAGATGCGACAGTAGAGATTGGTACACTCAAAATATCACGAGCCATTTTGGCAAGATCGGGATAACGAAATTCATTTCCTTTCCAAAAGGAAAGAATGTCGATCTTTGCATTTCTATCTGCCTTAGGTTCATCCAAGTAAAGATCCAATTGACTTTTTTGCAAATGGAGACTACGATCATCATGTTCAAATGTATCAAATTCCTAAAAAAAATAAAAAAACAAAACTATTTCTTAATGATATGCGATATGAAATAACAATATAATTTAAATCATCAAATAAAAATATTATTTGATATTACCTGAAATACTTCTTTATTTTCGGTTAACTCACTTGTTGCTCCACTAACAGTGTTATCAGAACTCATGGTAGAAAAAGTGTGAGCATTAGAAGAACTATATTCCATGAAAAGAGATGCCAATTTGGTCTGAACATTCATATACTCTAAGGAACAATCCCCGTAAAGCTTCTTATAAGAGAAATTAACAAAAACCAACTTGTATCGGGGATCCAATATAACTGCTATAGCCAACAAGACATTGAACTCAGACCAATATTTCTCAAACTTAGTAAGCATTTTCTTAGACATCTTCTTCATGTATTCGTCATCACCCATAGCATGCTGCTTTAATTTAAAATAAATCAGAAATACTGCCGGAAAGTAGAGATTGGCTGTAGGGTATTTGGTCCCAGAAAAGTCACAAGTGGCTACATAAAAAACACTCAATAAACTTTTAATCTTCACCACTTCTTCCCACTCAGACTCAGATAAACAATGCTTAAAATTGGAATCAGTCAATGCCAAATGTCCAAAGGCACGACGATAGAAAATAGCACTCTCCAACATAAGATAAGTAGAATTCCATCTAGTGGGGACATCTTGTCTCAACCCTTTCTTGCTATCCAAAGACATTTGATTTGATGAATCTAAAAATTTTAGTTTTCTTGATTGTGATCCTTTGACATACTTGACACTTTCACGAACTTTATAGATAGCATCCTCAATCTCTTTTAACCCATCTTGTACTACTAAATTCAGAATGTGAGCACAACAACGAAGATGAAAGAACTCACCATCACAAACAAGAGCTTTCTTAATGTTCAATTGAGTTTTTAACAACTCAACCGAAACATCATTAGAAGAAGCATTGTCTAAAGTCAATGAGAAAATCTTGTGTTCAATTCCCCACTCACATAACAAATTATAAATTTTTTCAGACAAAGATATGCCATTATGTGGTGGTGGCATATAAGAAAAGTTCAGAACCCTTTTCTGTAAATTCCATCTCTTATCCAAAAAATGTGCTGTAATACACATATAACCATCAGTGGTTATAGAAGTCCACAAGTCAGATGTCAAACTAATTCTACCAGGAATTTCATTTAACATGCATTTAATCCTATTTTTTTCCCTCTGATGCATCTTAACCAAATATGCCTTAGCAGTATTCCTAGAAATAATTGAAATGTCTGGACGCAAATATTGTAATAAAGATCTCACCCCCGAATATTCAACAAACCGAAAAGGCAGGTCATGCTTAACAATAGCAGCTACCAATATTTGTCTATATTCTTCAGGGTTAAATTTAGAGTTGCTTACCGAAATAGATCCACTATTTTGTCCCAAAATCAACTGACCAATATCTCGTGAACTTCTCCTAGGGCACACCTCAATGTGACGCCTCAAATTTCCAGTTCCATTTTTGCTTGATGCAAGGTAAGTAGCTCCACACAGCTTGCACCTGGCTCGTGGCTTCTTATCACCTTGTTTCTCAGAATCAGGAACAATTTCAAAAACATTCCACACATATGACCGCTTCCTTCGTTTTGATTTAGCCTCTTCAGTTTGAAAACTTTCTTCTTCATTTTCAAACTGGTCCAAATCAATAAACTCATTATTTTCACCTTCTGCCTCAGTCATCTGACAACAAATAAGAACAAAGGGTCATAGAATTATTCTTTATCGGCTAGCTAGCATCAATTCTAGAAAATCAATTAATAGTATAAGTAAATGATACTACTCAGACACACAACTTTTTTTTAAAAAGAAAACATGAACTTATTTTTCAAAAAATTTTAAATTATTCAGAAAAAAATTAAGAACAATATGAACTTCTATGAGTTTTTGAAAGAGCATGACAAGGAACTTCTACAATTTAATGATGGGGATATTGACGTGAGTTCAAAAAATATCTCGGGATTTGTAATACTCTAACTGCATGCCACTATGGTGATGATGGTGGGGATGATCCTTCAAGAAAGTTCAGTATCATGTCAAGCAGCGTCTTCAATAAAATAATGTTGTTTGTATTAAGTGAAATGGATTCAATACTTCGAAAATTGCTGAAGCTTCCTAGTTCTGGCGGAAAGAAAGAGATTATAATAGATCTCATGAGCTCAAAACAATGGAAGAACTTCAATCATTTTGTGAAGTCATATCTTGGAAATGCGCTACATGTTTTGAACCAAATGACTGATACAGAAATGATATCATTTACTTTACGGCGTCTCAAATATTCTTCCATGTTTTTGGTTGCTTTTCCAAGCCTTTTGAGGAGGTACATAATTTATAAAGGTATGTGTGAAGGTCTTCTTGAGTTTTTGGGTTAAATATTTTTCTGCTTCTTTTGTTTTCCATAGTTGCTACTTTAAATCTGATGCATACACATTCTAGTTTGTGGTCGTCTACCCTGCACTAGACTTGGAGTGGTTTAACGTTCCTACTTTAAATGGTCTTTTTAAAACAACGCTTGCTAGAGAAAAAAAGAGTCTTTCATGGCCAGTACTTTGAAATGAACTCCAGAAAGTTTTTATGCACTCTTTATTGATTTGGTTTTCTTCTTTTGCGATTAATGGAGCTTCTGCTCATAATCTGTTGTCGCTGTCTGTTTCTTAAAATGTATTTAGGAGTTTTCTTTTGTATACTTTCTGTGTATATGGCTTCATCTAAACATTCTCTTCTAATAAAATTACTTCTTACTTATATATAAAAAAAGAATCAACTCTATTTGATGATCTTAACATTTTTAAATCAAATTGCCATTTATGAAAGATGAATCATGTTCAGCTTGAAGCTCCTGCACTAGTAGTAAACAATAAGATTCAATAGTAAACTTTGAAATACCAAGAGGAATACAAAACTATAAGCCCCTAAATACAACTTGACTACCTATTTCTCTTAGCCTTTCTGATCGAGGAGCAGAGATAAATTTTGTATGTTGGCTCATTCCACGCATTTCCACCGTGGAAATCCCAACTAATCAACACGTAAACAATAATCACCGAAGACTTATGAATAGACAAAGCATGATTCACAACTTGTAAATTGTAATGGATCCACAATTTTTTTTTTCATTTTCATTTGATTTCGTCTAAACCATAAGCTCTAACTAATGACAAACAACAAATTAGTAAAATCATTTGTCCTACCATGGAAGACAGAAGCTACCTTGAAGATGGGGCGGCGTGAGAACTGGAGTCTGGGACTGGTCACTGGGCGATGCCGTGAAGATGAGCTTCAGCTGCGCCGCGATGCCGTGAAGGAGGAAAGCCGTGATGCCGAAGGTTGAAGGTGAGTGAGACAGGACGGAGACGGGAGGGAGATGGGAGGGCGATCTGGAGGGAAGGTGAAGAAAGCCGATGCCGATGCCGATGCCGATGCCGATGCCGATGCCGATGCCGATGCCGAAGGTTGAAGGTTGAAGATGGCCGATGGGTGAGACAGGACGGAGACGGGAGGGAGATGGGAGGGCGATCTGGAGGGAAGGTGAAGAACGCCGATGCCGAAGGTTGAAGATGGCCGATCTTGAGAGGCCCTGCCTCTGGGCTTTGAGGCTCTGAGCGAGACTTGAGAGTCTGAGAGTGAGAAGTGAGAAGTGAGAGTAATGAAGTTATGAAAATGAAACCGAGAAGAAAATGACTAAATGAGCAAGGAAACTGGAAAGGGGCGGCGGCTGTAAGAACAGTAGAACTAAGTTAGATATTTAGGGTTTTTTGGGTTGGGAGGGTAAAATGGTAATTTTTTTAAACGGGTCATATCGGGTCATAACGGGTCATAACGGGTTTGACCCGTTATGACCCGTTAAGAATTCGTGTCTTAACGGGTTGACCCGTTTTGACCCGAAACCCGTTAAGCCTCAACCCTAACCCGTTTTTATCGTGTCGTGTTCGTTTCGGATTAACGGGTCGTGTCATATATTGCCACCCCTAGTTGTTTATATAAGTCTGATTTTATATCAATGAAAAATGTGGGAAAACATTCATTGAAATCCTTGCAGTCACAATATCCTTATTCAGGGCTGTCCGTCGTCTTGCCATCCCTCAGGTTTCTTTTCCTAGTTACAATAAAGAAGATAGCAACGTCAAGAGTTTTGACATCCTATTCCTTCAAATATGATTTATATATTGTTAGGGATAATTTGTTTTAAAACCAACAATCGGGTCTGAGTTTGAACTCTTAAGAAAAAAAAGTGAACATGCAAATTAATTTAGAACATGCTATCGAATTATGGGTCAAATAACGTCTACGTACTATTGTTGATAACACGGATACAAATTAAGTACTGTAAAAATGGAAGAATAATAAAAGGAATTTACAAATTTTGGCTGCAAGAAATGCTTGAAAGTAAGTACGTACTACTACTAGATCAAATTTCACAGCTCTTACTCAACCAACTAATGCTATCTTTTATTTACTTGCTGATTATGTATCCTCTGTTCTGTGTTAATTCTTTCCTTGCTGATTATGTATCCTCTGTTCTGTGTCCAAGAAATGCATACCTGTTTTGGTCAGTCATTAATGTGTTAGTATTAATGTATTTGTTGAGTATGGCTTAGGAATACATGCCCAGACCTGTTTCGCTCGACTCTCGCTCGAGTGAGACTTCGAGACTTCCAGAATTGCACCAACCCGAGACTTCGCTCGACCCTCGCTCGATCTCCAGCTCGAGCGAGGATCAGGCAGTGACTTCGCTCGACCCTCGCTCGACCTCCCGCTCGAGCGAGATGCCACGTGGCGCCAGGTGTCCGATTTCTAGTTGAGCGAATCTGACCTAGAAGTCCTCGCTCGAGCGAGTTTAAATCTCGCTCGAGCAAGATTGCATAATATAAATATCGCGAAGGCATTTCGCGCAGCGGACAACGAAGAACTTCAGACCTCTGTTTTTGGCGCCGACGAGCTCAGCTTCTCCTCTAGATCATTTCTTCTCCATTTCTCCACTATTCTGAGTGAAACTTGTGAGGATCGAGTGTATACACGTGAGGTGAGTGTTCTCTGTTGTAAGAATCTTCTGATTCTCTCTCTGTAACCTCCATTTGATCTAGTGAAGCTTTGAAACCAACCCCACAGTGGATGTAAGCTCATTTTGAGCTGAACCACTTAAAGCTGTGTGTTCTTTCTGTGTTTACTGTTTTATTTCTCATTGTTGCATCCGCTGCGGTTTATTTCATATCTTTGTTGTTTGTTTCTTTGGCTATTTCCCAACAAACTGGTATCAGAGCGTTTTCAGGCTCTGTGAATATTTGAAGGGATGGCTACAGCAAGATTTGAAGTTGAGAAATTTGACGGTCAGAACAGTTTCAGCTTGTGGCGCCTGAAGATGAAGACATTGTTGCGCCAGCAGGGGTTATTCAAAGTTCTAGAGGAAAGGACGGCAGATTCTCCTGTACCGTCTAAGGACGATGAAGAAAAGGTACATAGTACTATTATATTATCATTGTATGATGGAGTGTTGAGAGAGGTGGCGGAAGAGGAGACCGCTGAGGGTCTCTGGAACAAGCTTGAGAGCTTGTATATTAAGAAGTCTCTCACAAACCGGTTGTATTTAAAACAACGGTTGTATACACTCAAAATGACTGAGGGTTCGTCAGTTACTGAACACCTAGATGAGTTTAACAAGATTGTTATGGATCTTAGAAATGTTGACATCAAGCTTGATGATGAAGATCAAGCTCTAATTGTGCTGTGTTCATTACCTGCCTCATTTGAGAATTTTGTAAATTTTATGTTGTATGGTAGAGATACTATCTCCTTAGCAAATGTGAAGTCAGCTTTGAACTCGAAGGAGTTGAGGAGTAAGTATGATAAGGGTGGTGAAGCACAAGCCAGTGGTTTGTTTGTCAAAGATACCTCCGACAGAGGAAGATCCAGTCAGAAGGGTTCAGAGAAAGGCAGAGGCAAGTCCCGGGGGAAATCAAAGTCCAAGTCCAACAAGAAGAACGTAAAATGTTATTACTGTCAGAAGTTTGGACACTATAAGAGTGAGTGTACGAAGCTGAAGAAGAAGGAGGAATCTACGAGTTCCTCTAATGCCGTCAGTGCTGTTGATGAATCTGACGGCTCTGATGTAGTTCTTGCAATCAGTGATTCAAACAGTCGGTTCAGTGATAAGTGGGTGATGGACTCAGCTTGCACGTTCTATATGTGTCCCAGAAGGGACTGGTTCATGTCTTATGAATCAGTCAACAGTGGTTCTGTTTTGCTGGGGAACGACACAGCTTGCAAGGTTGCGGGATTGGGTTCTGTGAAGATCAAGATGTTTTATGGGATGGTTAGGACATTGACTAACGTCCGGCACATTCCAGACTTGAAAAAGAATCTTATCTCCATGGGGGCCCTTAATTCTTTGGGTTTGAAGTACACGGGACAAGGTGGAGCTTTGAAGGTCAGCAAAGGCTCCATGATCATTATGAAGGGAGACCTGAAAGATGGTCTCTATTTCTTCCAGGGCAGTACTGTCAGCGGTGAAGCTGCAATTTCAGTATCTGATCAGTCAGAGTCAGATATTACTCGTCTATGGCACATGAGATTGGGCCATATGAGTGAGAAGGGGATGTCTATCCTCTGTAAGCAATGGTTGTTAGGGAATCAGAATTTGGGCAAGCTAGACCTGTGCGAGCACTGTGTATTCGGGAAGCAGAGCAGGGTTCAGTTTGCAACTGGGGTCCACAGAACAAAAGGTACAGTGGACTACATTCATTCCGACCTTTGGGGTCCGTCTTCAGTTCCATCAAAAGATGGAGCTAATTACTTGCTTACATTCATTGATGATTACTCACGGAAAGTGTGGGTTTTTTTTTTGAAACAGAAAATTGATGTCTTCAAGAACTTCAAGCAGTGGAAAGTTCTGATAGAGAATCAGACCGGTAAGAAGGTGAAACGGCTTCGGACTGACAACGAATTGAAATTTTGCAGCAATGACTTCGATGAGTTCTGTAAGAACGAAGGAATTGCCAGACACCGTACAGTCAGGTACACTCCACAGCAAAATGGAGTGGCTGAACGCATGAACCGGACCCTCCTAGAACGAGCATGCAGTATGCTCTCCAATGCCGGCCTGTCTAAGGACTTTTGGGCGGAAGCAGTCAATACAGCCTGCTTTCTGGTGAACCGCTCTCCGGCTACAGCTATTGAGTTGAAGACACCTAATCAGGTATGGTCTGATGAACCTACTGATTATTTGAACTTGAAGATATTTGGTTGTCCTGCTTATTTTCATGTGAATGATGGTAAGCTAGAACCTAGGGCAAAGAAGTGTATTTTTATGGAATATGCTTCTGGGGTGAAGGGATATAGATTGTGGTGTACTGATCCCAAGTCACCCAAGTTTGTGATAAGTAGGGATGTTGTATTTGATGAGAAATCCATGCTTAGTCCGACAAAACAGATTCCCGTGTCTACAGGGAAGAAGGTGGAGCTGCAGGCTTCACTTGAGACACCACCAGTAACTCAGGATCATGCTATGACTGATGAGCATGATTCTGAGTCAGAGACTGAGACACCAGCTGAGGAGCAGTACAGTATAGCTACTGGTAGACAGAGGAGGCAGATCAGACCACCTTAGAGATATGCTCATGCAGATATGATCAGTTATGCACTCGCTACAGCGGAAGAAATTGTGGGGCAGGAGCCTTCCAGTTACTCAGAGGCTGTGAAGAGTACTGAGTCTGCACAGTGGTGTTCAGCGATGACTGAAGAGATTGAGTCTCTTCACAAGAACCAAACTTGAGATTTGGTTAAGTTACCAGCGAAGACCAGAGTTGTGGGCTGCAAATGGGTTTTCAAGAGAAAAGAGGGAATCCAGTCTGATGCAAGATACAAAGTTCGTCTAGTTGCTAAAGGCTACAGTCAGAGGGAAGGGATCGACTTCAATGAAGTGTTCTCTCCAGTGGTAAAGCACAGTTCAATCCGAGCTTTACTAGCCATCACGGCTTTGTATGATCTGGAGCTTCAGCAGCTTGATGTGAAGACAGCGTTCTTACATGGTGAGCTTGAAGAGACTATCTATATGCGTCAGCCAGAGGGGTTCACAGTTGAAGGTAAAGAAGACCGTGTATGCAGACTGAAGAGGTCTTTGTATGGGTTGAAGCAGTCACCTAGGCAATGGTATAAACGTTTTGATTTGTTTATGAATGATCATGATTATTTGAGAAGTAATTATGAATGTTGTGTATATCATAAATAATTGCCTGATAAGTCTTTCATTCACTTATTGCTTTATGTTGATGACATGCTTATAACTGCTAAAAGCATGGTTGATGTTGATTTGTTGAAAACTCAACTTAAAGATGAGTTTGAGATGAAAGATTTAGGTGATGCTAAGAAAATACTGGAGATGGATATCTACAGGGATAGAAAAGCTGGGAAGTTATACTTGTCCCAGAGAAAGTATATAGAGAAGGTTCTAGACAGGTTTGGAATGTCTGACTCCAAACCTGTCAGCACGCCGCTGGCGTTGCATTTTAAACTTTCAGCTTCCCTATCCCCCCA
The DNA here is from genome assembly GCA_036559045.1 of Platycarya longipes. Taxonomy (NCBI): domain Eukaryota; kingdom Viridiplantae; phylum Streptophyta; class Magnoliopsida; order Fagales; family Juglandaceae; genus Platycarya; species Platycarya longipes. The sequence goes on along the minus strand of CM071802.1, from coordinate 3,330,254 downwards.
GACAAATGAGGAGGAACAGTCCATGGCAAATGTTCCTTACTCTAATGCTGTAGGTAGCATTATGTATGCCATGGTGTGTACCCGTCCAGATATTTCACAGGCAGTGAGTGTGGTTAGCAGATATATGGCTAAGCCTGGTAGAACTCACTGGCAGGCCGTGAAATGGATTTTGAGGTACTTGAAGGGAACCTCGCATGTGGGCTTGATATTTGATAGAGATGTAGATCTCAGTTCTGTTGTTGTTGGTTTTGTTGATTCTGACTATGATGGGGATTTAGACAAGAGAAGATCATTGACAGGCTACATTTTCATATTGTATGGTTCTGCTATTAGTTGGAAAGCAACACTTCAATCAACTGTTGCTTTATCAACTACAGAGGCAGAATACATGGCAGCACCTGAGGCTGTTAAGGAGGCCATTTGGGTGAAGGGGCTAATCAGTGACCTGGGTCTTCAGCAGACAGAGATGACAGTGTTTTGTGACAGCCAGAGTGCTATACATTTGACCAAAAATCAAATGTATCATGAGAGGACAAAGCACATTGACGTCAGGTATCACTTTATCAGAGGAGTAGTGTCAGATGGTACAGTCAGTATTCAGAAGATTGCTACTTCAGAGAATCCAGCAGATGTAATGACCAAACCAGTTGCAGTATTTAAGTTCAAAATTTGTTTGGACTTGATAGGGGTTCGGGGTTTCCAGGTTCCTTAGGGAACTCAGATGGGGTTGGTTTTCTCAGTTGCTGCATTTTACATTCTCGGGTTAATCTGGATTTTATGGGGCTATTAGGTATTCAAGCCAAGGTGGAGATTTGTTGAGTATGGCTTAGGAATACATGCCCAGACCTGTTTCGCTCGACTCTCGCTCGAGTGAGACTTCGAGACTTCCAGAATTGCACCAACCCGAGACTTCGCTCGACCCTCGCTCGATCTCCAGCTCGAGCGAGGATCAGGCAGTGACTTCGCTCGACCCTCGCTCGACCTCCCGCTCGAGCGAGATGCCACGTGGCGCCAGGTGTCCGATTTCTAGTTGAGCGAATCTGACCTAGAAGTCCTCGCTCGAGCGAGTTTAAATCTCGCTCGAGCGAGATTGCATAATATAAATATCGCGAAGGCATTTCGCGCAGCGGACAACGAAGAACTTCAGACCTCTGTTTTTGGCGCCGACGAGCTCAGCTTCTCCTCTAGATCATTTCTTCTCCATTTCTCCACTATTCTGAGTGAAACTTGTGAGGATCGAGTGTATACACGTGAGGTGAGTGTTCTCTGTTGTAAGAATCTTCTGATTCTCTCTCTGTAACCTCCATTTGATCTAGTGAAGCTTTGAAACCAACCCCACAGTGGATGTAAGCTCATTTTGAGCTGAACCACTTAAATCTGTGTGTTCTTTCTGTGTTTACTGTTTTATTTCTCATTGTTGCATCTGCTGCGGTTTATTTCATATCTTTATTGTTTGTTTCTTTGGCTATTTCCCAACAGTATTGAATTTGATGCGACGAGTTTTTAAAATGGTGTGTACTGAGTAATAGGAGTAATAAAATTCAGAAGAAGGTGCAATTCAAGGAGTTTAGTAAAGTCTATCTAAAAATATCATAAATTTAATACTTTTTCTCTTGAAGAAAAATTGGACTCTTTAAGACAATTTCGACATTAATGCCATGCAACAGCATCAGGCTTTATTTAATTTGCTGCAATACAAGCACACAGACAGACTCCACTGATCGATCGATGCTAAAACAAAGACATAAAGTACGAAAAAATAAAAACGTTTAGAAAAACCTATGAACAAGCTATAGCTAGATGCGATCTACTGCGCAGTTATATGCGCTTATCTAATAGCTAGCATTTAAAGCACTCCAACAAACACTACAAATGCTTCAAATCTAGTGCTTGCCACCACTTCATCTAAGGAGCCTCTGAAAATTCCACAAAGTCAAACCCAGTACAATAATTCCAACAATAGTAGCAGTGCCTTTAAAAATGTCGGAAAAATACACCCTCGTCAAGGTTCCCACTAGACGATTCCAATTGCTCTCGTGGTACACATTAAGATCTTTACACAGACCTTCATAATGCTTTCCACTTTCTTCAATCTCCAGGGCGAGGTGGTTAACCAGATTCGTCACTGCTTTGCTGGAACCTAACTCGTTAACAATGATCTTCTTTTCAACAAGCAACCTTACATCATCTTTAGTTGTGATAAGATCATCCAACAACACAATGTAATCGCAGACGTAAGTATCCAAAGGATAATGGCACTGCTCCAAAGCCATCAGGTTTCGGAAAAGAACTTCAGTTTTGTCGTCTAGCAAAAGGGGTGGGACTTCCAAGAAACGTTGCATATCCACTAAGCAAGTTTTTTGCAGGCATGGTAAGCAAGACAAGAACCATGAGAGATTAAAGATTGGGCAGCTTTCTAAGCATTTATTCGGCCGGAAATTTATATCGAGTAAATCTCTTTTTGAATTTGGCCTAGTGAATTTCAATCCTGCCTCGTCAAGCTTTGTTGCTGTAAAATATAGGTGTTTAGTTCTTTTATTTTCATTTGGTTTCAGCACACTTCTTGTTCTTGGTTTTTCGGACAGAAAAAAAAATCTCACCAAATCTGTGAAATGCTTTACTTCAATGACCTTTAGGCCAGGTGAAAGGACAAAACGGCTCACCATGAAATCTTTGATATGAATTAGTACTTCATCATTCTCGGGCTCAGATTGGCTTGGGTTTTGTGGAGGGCAAAAACATCCCACCAAATCATTAAAACAGGACTTCTTGGACTCTGGCTTCCAAACACAATAGAGATCACGAAAAAACCCACAAGAGAGCTCAAGAAGAGTCCCTTTGGGTTCCCCATATTGTTTGTATAATTCCTCAAGAACAAAGAAAGGGAGCTGATTCTCAAGTAGAAGCAGGTCATGCCGTATGCCACTTTCCATGCACGGTCGGTTCAATATATAATCCATTTGATACTGAGCCCTTGAATGTTCAAAATCTTTTTGATCATGAACCAATTTTTCATATTTATTGTGGAAAAGCTCCAGTATAAAGATAGCATCCAGTAGAAGCATGTTTACAAACCCTTCACTGCTGAGTAGAAAGGGCTCTGAATAGCAGCGGCGGATTTCCATTTCTTTGTCCTGGATATGCGTGCAAGATCCTCGATGCTCTTCCCACTACGATGACAGAAATCTCTCAAATATATGCGTTTTTGCATATCCATGTCCTTCAACTCTTCATTACAATGATGATAAGGGCCGATAGAAACCAGCTTAGGGGTGTAGGCCTTGTAATTTATTATTGATCTCGCGAAGTCTCTTGGGAACCCTGTAGATACAGCACTGATCAGGCCAACGAGAAGCCTCCAGTGCCAGTGGAATGTTAATGATCAGCTCTTTGCATTCAGGTTGATGTTTTGTTAGATCTTTAGTTATAATGAACTGATCGGCTGGGTGTTTTGCAGGGTAGAACAATGTCTGATCCATTGCCCAGATTCCTTTTCCTAGCGACAATAAAGAAGATCATAGCAACATCATGAGTTTAGACATCTTATACCTTCAAATATGATCTATATATTATATATTAAGGATCATTTCCTAATTTAAAACGAATAATCAGATTATTCAGATCTGAGTTTGTATTAAACTCTGGTTATTATGATGTTAATTCCTAAGAAAGACTCTTCATGTTCTCGTTTATATTTTGCTATATTTAGTCGTCTTATTATTAATCTGTTTTGGAAGTTGTATTTCTGCTTTAATGATGTTTGTAAGTTTCAATGTAAGCTTATATAAATGTGTTCAATGGAAGATGAATAGCAGAACGTCAGAATCAACAGTTTTCTCTGTTTTCTCTTGTTTAAAATCAACAGTTTGAACCCCTAGAAAACAAAGAAAAAGAAAAAGAAAAGAAAAGAAGAACATGCAAATTAATTTAAAACATGCTTGATGCTATGTTATGGGTCAAATTATAACTACGTACTAATTTTTCTAAGACGAATACAAATTAAGTACAGTAAAAAAGGAAGAATAATAAAAGGAATTTATAAATATTGGCTGCAAGAAATGCTTGAAAGTTAGTAAGTATTACTACTGGAAGTCTCACAGCTCTTACTCGACCAACTAATGCGATCTTTTATTTCCGCTTGCTGATTATGTTTCCTCCGTTCTGTTAATTCTTCCCTCGCGCGCACGCACATATATATAGCCTTATAGGGTTAGTGTGAACAAGAATTTTACAACGAATTCTTCTTCTATTTTTGGTGAGCCATTAATGTGTTAGTGTTAAGTATTGAATTTGTGTTAGTGTTAAGTAATAGGAGTAATAAATTTAGAAGAAGGTGCAGTTAAAGGAGTTTGGCACAAAGTCTTCAAGGAGGGAGAGTGACAGAGTTGTTAGAGTGATTTATATTAAACACAATATTATTACAAGGCAAGTGATACAAGGGAAGACAAAAAAACAGAGTAATTACAAGGATTGCAAGAATGAGCATTGATGTGCAAAGATTTTTTAAAAAAAAAAAAGGTTAAGCCTTTATTAGTTAAAAAGAAATGGTATATTCTCCATCTGTAAATTTAAGTTGAACAATATTGATGGAGCTTCAAAAATGAATCAACTATATATGTTGAAGTGTTATAATTAAAAAGCACGATGGTAAGTTTGTTTATGGTTTTTCTTTCCATCTGGGTCATGGGACAAACATTTTGCTGAATTTTCTACTTTGAATTAATATGGTTTATTATTATATTATCATGAGCTACAAATTTTAAAATTAGTAATAGAGGCAGTTTCTCTACTTCTTGTGAACTGATTGAACAAAAACCAAGAGCCTCCTTAGAAGTATTTTGAAATGTAGACTACAGAATATATTTAGCATGCGTTCTTTATTTTCTTCTGAATGATCAATTCGTACATACATAGAATGGAATAATTTGCCTGATGCTTTAGCAAAATTAAGAGCTGCTGATATAGATGCTTCTTTTTACTCAGTTTTATTACAGGACCAGAGGTACTTCCTCACTTTAAATCAAAGTTTTGAATTCCGTTCTGGTGACTGTTCCGATTGAAGCTTTAGAACAGAATATTTCGGTACCGATCTTTTCCGGTATGCCATTTCAGGATTAATTATATATTATAATAAATATTTATAATATATATAAACTAACAACTAATAGAATCAAGATCACATATATATGTAAATGTGTATCATATATATGTACAAATTAGAAAAATTAAAGATTTATAAAATGATTGTAAGTTGAAAAAATAAAAATTTGAGTTGAGATACAAAAATAAATAAATAGATAAAATATTAAAAAATAATAATATTTAAAAAAAGAAGTATTTAAAATTATAAAGTATATAAATATATTTTATATTCTAAAATTAATTAAATACCATCTAAATTTAAAATTAAAAAAAAATATCATTCAAACACAAAAAAATTACAAAAATAATCTAAACCAGAATAGGGACCGGAACGGCCGGAATTTGACCAGAATGACCGGAACAGGTCAGAATTTGGACCGGAACGAAACATTCCGGCCGAAACGGAACGGAATTCAGAACTATGCTTTAAATACTTATTTTTATAAAAAAAATATTTTATTATGATAGATTGTTTCAAATAATTCTTATATGGATTATTTTCTTAGAATATATGGTTTTTGCAACACTAGTTTTGGTTTCAGGATTTATGTAACTCCTAAAACTCCCCTCGTTTCTAAAATATAAATAATGATACATTTACCATTTCACTACTTCTGAACTTTTAGTAGTACTACTCTTTTTATGTTTTTAAAATTTTTTTATTTAATAATTAAGAAAGTGCTTATTAGTGAAGTGTATATTTTTTAATTCTTTTTTTAATGATTAAGGATGTTTAAAAAATACTTAAAAAAGATAAATTATATATATATATATATATATATATATATACACACACACACTAAGAGTAGTAAACACACTACAACATACTTTGGTATTTGCGACGGAAAAAATTGCTGGAAATACTTTTTTAATCGCTGAAAAAACTCTTTAGCAGGGATTATATAACATTGCGTGTTCGATGCTATAGAAAAGTCGTTTTAACTTTCTTCCAGCGAACAAAAATGATACATATACTACAAATTTACAATTTTTTTACAATTATTTTTTTATTTTTTTATTTTTTTATTTTTTTATTTTTTTATTTTTTTATTTTTTTATTTTTTTATTTAATGATTAAGAATGTAAATATTAATAAAAATATATTTTTAATAATTTTTCAATGATTAAGTATATTAAAAAAATATTTAAAATAAAATGATAAAATATATATATATATATATATATTATAACAGATAACATCTTAAAGTAGTTGTAAACCTGTTGTACGGATATCACTGCCCTCCAGCGAAACATGATCGCTGGAGTAAATTTAACATTTGCAGCAACTATATTCGCCACAAAATAAAAAACAACGCGTTGCAAAATGAGGCAACGATAGGTATTTCGGGCGCATCATAATCGCCGCTATAAGCATCTTAATCGCTGCCAATAGGGACTTACGAATTGAAAGAGGTTTTCCAGTGAATTTAAAATCGCTGCAAAAGTTCTATTCAAACGTTTTCTCCCAATAATGAAATGATTTTTTTTTCTTTTCAAATTTCCTGTATATTCTTAATTCTATTTAACGTTTACTCCCAATAACCAAATGAATTATTATTATTATTATTTTTCAAATTTCCTTATATTCTTAATCCAATTCAGCTTGCCCATAAATTGAGACTTGAAGGTCTTCTCTTTGTGGATAGCTATGCAAGATTCAAAACTCAACTAATTACACAAAAATAAATAAATAAATAAATCAAGCCATTGAACCACAAAATGCATTAAAATCTAGCACCCTGTAAACTGTTCATTTAAGTCAATCTCCATACAAGATCCCGAAATGCATCACATGCCTAGTCTAAAATAAAAAGTTTCTTCACATGTTCACAAAGTCAGTTCCACCCTTTCACATCTTCACAAAATCAGAGTTTCTAGCACTTTGTTTCTTGCTACTTCAAATTGTCCGACCTACAGACATAAAAGTAAGTCTAAATTAATACTAAGTAGAAAGCACAAAGTGAGCTATCTTACACATCCCTTGAACCAAATTTAATGTCTAGTAAGCATGTCTGCACACAATGATATATACAAACGTCCTAATTTAATTAAAAAGAAAAAAGGAAAAAAAAACCCTCTTCGCCCATCATGCTACAAGAGTGGAAACAATGGTTTTGCTTGCCTCCATTGCTTTGAACATGATTGTTATTTGTGAAAATATCATGCTAAATTACTTCATGTGCTAAATTAATTACTTTCATCAGAATTTTTAAATTGCCTACATTGTAATTTATATTCTCTATCTGGTAAAATACTCTGCTTTTGAAATTTCAATTGAATACATCATGAGTATATATATATCTACTCATGTTCGTCTTTCATTCTCTGTTTTTTTTTTTTAAGTGTAGCAGACAGCACAAAGAATACACACACATACACACACAAAAGTAATTAATTTAGCATATGAGTAATTAAAGAGGGAACAGATTGGTGAAAAATAAATGCCATTTGTATTTATAAAATGGCACTTTAATTGGTTTTATAAATGAAGAATCATTTCACTATTTCTTTTTCTTTTTTGACTTGCTTTGTGTGTACCGTGTTGCTTCTATTAATGCATTTGAGACAAAAAAAAAAGTGACACATGATGATGAAATTTAGCACATAGATCCAGCTTCTACAAAGCCCCAGGGATATTGACATGATCTAGCTAGCCTGTTTCATCATCTGCAACTAGACCTAAAACGTTATTAATTGATTACAATGGCAACAGCTAGACCTAAAACTCTGTTCTCTCCAATTTTCCTAATTATATTACGCTCATCATGCAAATCATCCAACAAAAGACAAAAAAAGGCACAAATTACAAATGCACTACAAACAAAGCAATATTTATGACAAAACGAATGGAGCAACTCAAAAAAATCTTACACCACAATCGGCAACAACACAGTGGGCGAATGGTGATGGAGGAGGTGAAACCCAAAACTAGTTCGAAGGATTGGCTAAATCATCCCTTCCGAGCAGGGGCAGAAAATAGGTGGAGGCCGGCGGTGAGGTGGTGGCAGTCTTTAGTGGAGCACGTCGCCGGTGAGATCGTGAGCGGGAAGTTGGGTGGGGGGATAAGAGTTTATTCGCGCAGTTTAATTTGGGGGGAAATAAAGTAAGATTTTCCAGCCATTTTAAATCACTGTGATTGAGAATTAAAATGTAATTCCGGCGAATAAACTTCGCCCCGGCAGCCTGGATGAGTTTTGCAACGAATATTTTCGTTGCAATATTCATCAATCAACGAAAAATACTTTTTTGTCAAATATAGGTGACCTAATGCGGCGAACCATAAATTGCCAAAAAAAGTAAGCATACATAGCGATTTTACATGCAGCGAATTTAAAATTGCCAGTAAATGTAATGTTTCTTGTAGTGACAAATAGTGATAGAATAGTAACGATATCATTACCCATAAAATATATTCCTCCTGGATAAGATCAGAGGTTTAAAAAAAAATACTTAGGAGTATCATTCTTCTTACTTAAAAAAAAAATTATAAAACGAGTATCGATTGATACAAGCCCTAAATATTTAAAATCTATTCATTTTTTCTGGCCTTTTTTTTAAAAAAATTTAAATGAAAGATTAACACAAAATTTACATACGTGTCCAATATTTCTCTTGGAAAATTATAAAGATATTAATGGTTGAATCTCATTTTGAGTCCCGCTCTCTTTTTTTTTTTTTTTTTGACTTAATGATTAAGAAAATATTATTTAATAATATTATAATTTTTTCTTTTTAAAAAATATTTAAAAGCAGTAAAAAATAATGTTAAAAAAAATTTATAACTAGCAAAACCCAAAGGAGATCCCAAATAGCGGGGGCTGCTACAGCCCCCAATTTTCTTACAAAATATATCAAGAAACTTTTGTTTATGGTCTCTCTTGATCACGCCAACACGATGGATGATGGATGGTGATCAGTTTGAATACAATTGTTCATTAATTGCTGCTATCATTTTCAATAATCAGGAAAATAGAGGTCATATTTAATATGGAGATTGACAAAATTTGATCTATAGGGAGAGTATAAGCCACGCAATTTGGTTGTTAGGGAGCTCAATGTATTGATTGATCATGAATGAGGTTTAGAGGGTGAGGTCATTCTAATGACGTGCTCTTCGCGAATTAAACGACACTGTAATTAACTACTAGTTGACAGTTGTGGGCTATTATTGATGGTGAAACAGGCCGGGTCAAGACTCTTTCAATTGTAGCAAATAGCAACTGTGCATAGTAACAAATATAATTTACATAACAATTTAATAAAATATTCTTTTTTTTAATACATTTTTACTATTATGGGTAGCATTTAATGTTGTGGGATATTTAAGTGGAATTTGTCTACTGCTATTGGTATCATCAGCTCCTGGATATATATTATGCTTCTGCTTCTACCAATACAAAATGTATAGGTTTGATTGGCCTAGCCTCGGGTGGGAGTGATAAATCAACAATTCAAAGTGTTTTTCTTGCATAATCTTGCTAAAACAGATGTGGAAAAATCTGTTTAAAAATATGAAGAAATGATTCACATAATTATATGATCCATATTATATAATAAACACCCGAGATATATTGACTATATGGTAGCTGTCATAAACATAATTTTGGAGTCTAGTGCAAGTGATAAAGGCCTCTCATCGTTACTGAAGAGGTGGCAAATCGTGTGAAAGATGTGTTTGTATTATGTCAAATTGTGTATATTATATAATATAGAGTAATTGAAACATGACACATTAAGTTTAATATATTAGATATTAAATAATATATTAAAATAACGGATTAATACAACACGACATACTTTGACCCGTTATGAATTATTAAAAATATATCGATATATTGATCCATTTCAATCAATTGCAATCTGTTTATATAAATAGATTGAATTAATCAAAATAATTCATTTCATTTGATTGACATAATTTCACATAAAATTTAAAACCACGATATCTTCCAAATATAAAACTAACTAAATAAATCTAATATAACAATCTACATATTAAAAACACCAAAATTATAATCCATAAGAAGTGTGGGAGGTGGTTGTAACTCGTGAGAACTGACTCAACTGAAAATTAAGAAGAGAGTCAATATATCTAAAGATGAATGTGAGATTGTGAGGAAGTTTGAGTTAGAGTGCAGCAGGAGTAAGATTAATTTTTAGTTTTTAGTTAAAATGATAAAAATGTAAATTTAACTTTGGATCATAACGGGTTGACCCGACTGTGATCACCAACCCGTTATGATCTCGGGTTGACCCGATAGTGATCCGTTAAGGAATCATATCTTAATAAGTTAACCCATTTTGATTCGAATCTGATAAAGGGTAAATCCAAACTCACTTTTATCTTGTCGTGATTGTATTGAGTTAACGAGTCGTATTACATATTATTATCTCTATTTATCGATCGATTCTAATGTAGATTATATCTCACACAATTATCTTACCAAATTAGATATTTGCAACATTTCCTTTATATATATAATAATAATAATCATCTTGTAGTAATAATAATAATAATAATCTCATAATAATAGTTTTTTGAAATATGGACTACTGTATTTAGCATGCGTTCTTTATTTCCTTGTGAATAAATTCATACTTAAATAGAATGGAATAATTTGCCTGATGCTTTTGCAAAATCAGGAGCTGCTGATGTACTGACACGACCACGACGTCAAAATTAGAGAAACTAACATGACATCATTGAAGATTTATTATATAGATGAAATCAAGTTAAAAATTGTATAAAATATTATTAAAATATTAATTTTTAATATTAATTTTAATTTAAAATTTAAAAAAATCAAATTATTTATTATATTTTATATAAAAATAAAAAGAAAGTTATAATGATGAGATAAGTCTTTCTAGATAACCTAACAAGACTTTAATCGTTCTTGGTTTCGTTTGTCTTTTCTGTTATTGTGATGTTGGATCTGTTTTGGTCTACCATTTTTTGAAAAAAGCATGTGTCTTTTAGTTTTTTTTTTTTTTTGGTAGATATTCTTCTGCTAAAAAAGAAACAGATGCTGTTTACATATTTTTTGTTGCATCAATAGAAGTTGTGTTTTTCATTTTAAGAACAATGAGTATCTTTATTTGTATATCTTGTTGGATTTGTATATAAATATTGATTCGGTGTTTAGGAATGGTATTAGAGGTGTCAGGGAAAATCGAAAAACTTGCTCGTATCAGCCCAAATTGTTGGAATCGATTCGGTTTTGAACCGGTCTAGTCTAGTCCGAAATTGATAATGTCAAAACTGGCCATACCGGTCCGATTTTAGTTTTAAATTTTTAAAGACTTGACCGGACTTGACTAGTTCAATGATATTATAGTTTATTTAACATAAAAGTTTAATCTTAAATATGAGAATTTAATTGATCATATGCTTTAAACATAAAATAAATATATTAATAACATTTTATCATAAGAACCACTTAATTAAGAAAAAATACTAATAAAACAGATTTTTTTAAAAGTAGTTTTCTTTTAAACAATTTTCTTTTAGAAATTTGAATTTTATTAAAACCGGAACTATCAGTTTAAGGAGTAACTAGTGCTATTTGGTTTTAAAAAATGTAAAATTTGTGTTATTAATTCAGTGTTAAATTTTGTCTAAAACCAGATCAAATCAGACCCGTTACACCCATAATTAGTATATTTTGTTATTAATATATTACTAAATGTTACTTTTTTTTTTTAAGAATAATGGGTATCTTTCGTTAATATATTTGGTTGGGTTTGTATATTATTAATATTATTATCACCGATTGGCTTAGCGGTTTGAACTAGGAACCGGAGCTGAACCGGCCAATGCCCATTTTAGGATTTTATTGCCTCCGCCCAACTGGTTCATTATCGATATAAACTGGTTCCATACTCTAGAGGTCGGTTTGACTCAGTTATGACCAGTTTGACCAATTTTTGTACACCCCTAGTTTGTACGTCCCCCACCGCCCGCCCACGACAGAAAATAGCAAGGAAACATTAAAGAAAAAATGAAAAATAAAAACAAATCCAAAAAATCACAAATTCATCCATAAGAAATCCACATATCCATACACAACAAATCTAAAAACAACAAAAAAAAAGTTCAAAATAATGATATGATAAAGAAATATCTCGAAAAAAGAGAAAGAGAGACTAAGAGGGACTTACAATGATCCAAAGAGAAGCACCAACCAAGGAAAGAAAGCAAGTCAAGAGAGATTTATGTCAGGTTTGGCTTGTGAGAGTATCTCAAATATTTTCAAAATATTTCATTATAATTCATTATTTTATTATTATTTTTCACCTACTTTTATTACTATTCATTATTTTTTTACTATTATTTAATATTCTATTATTATTTTTATCTATTTTTTACTACTATTCACATCACTTCTCAACATTCAAACCTACCTTAGAGAGGTTGAGAGATTGAGAGCAATGAGAGAAAATTAGGAAGAGCGAAAGGAAAACGAAAGACAAGGGAGGGATTAGGTTAAACTTAACCCTAAGCGACATTGTTTTATTAATGACTTTTTTATAAATTAGAGAGGAATAATATGCAAAGTACGTTTTTCTAGTTTAGTGAAGCGGTTATAAATGATATAGTTTTTATAAAGAAATAATTTTTGATCAATAATGTAATGCATAGAGAAAAAAATATAAGTTATAATAAATATTTGACAAGTAATAAAAGGAAAATATCTTAACTATGAAAAAATTATATAAAGATAAATTATAAACTGATGTGAAATGATAAAATATAATAATTTAATAATTATAATAATTTTATTTATAAAATATTATTATCTAAATTTAATGTTTCATAAGGAACTTAAATTGAGAAGTAAATCATATTTTATTCAAATAATTATATTTGTAAATGTAGTTGGCAAATAGATTTAAACTTAATTATTTTATATTTTCTCTTTTTTTCTTTCTGTAAAGAATGAATAAAAATTTTAAATCGTATATATTTATATATAATATAAAAAATATAATTTATAAAAAATGTTATATTATAATTTATAACATGAAGTACGTTTATTAATGTTATAATGCTATATTAAAATTTGCATGTTATAGAATTTATTACTAATATTTTTTCACAAAAATAATTTTACAAATTGATGTGGTTCTATCTAATCTATTAAATCTACTTTATAATAAGAGTAACTTTATAATCGAACGAACTATATCAAGCCACATGATAAGTTTGTGAGATTATTTTTTATTTTTGTATAATTCCTTTATAGTTAGAGTATTTCTATTTTTTTTAAAAAAAGAGTTTTTATTTTCCTATATTATAATTTCTTTATTAAATTCCAAAATTTTTTAGCATAAAATTCAATGAATTACTATTTGAAAAAGAAAAAAAAAAAGGACAAGACTTTAGTTTCAGATTAATTATATATTACTTCTTTGTCACCAGATATGAATAATTTTTATTGAAACGGATGGGATATATAGCCCATCATGATATCCAATATATACGTGCGTTGGATTTTTAATTTATTTTTAAAATTTTTTTTATACTTAGTGATTAATGATATGTATTTTTAATGATATTATGATTTTTTTAATTTTTTTTAAATATTTAAAACCGTTAAGAAAATACCTTAAAAAAATTACACTGGGCGAGATCCCGAATCTCCCGTCTGAGTTTAGAAGAAAGTACTCTGAATTATTTTGGGCTCAATACCATGGCAGTAGGAAACCCAACTACCCTCTTCTTCGATCATGTCTTCTCTTTATTTTTTGCCCCAGTTTTTTTATTTTATCTTGCGCGCAATAATGGCTTTCAAATACTCTACAGATCTTATCAAGAAGATGTTCAATCCCAAATAGATAAACAAATCTTGAAAAGTACTTCTTTATAGTTAGTTAATTTCAGCCATATAATTATTTATGGCTAAAATTAATTATAAATAATCATTTAATCATAATTAAAAGGTGACAAAAACTTTTTTTTTGTATTTTGTAGTGTCTACAAATTTGAAAAAAATTTAGTTAGCTCATATATTGCAACGCATAAGATAGGTATCTCCAGATGTGAAACACATTTGAATATGAATTCGAATTCTTCTTCGTGGATGACCTTCAATATTTCATGTTTGTTAAAAATCCAACTCGGATAACCTCCAATATTTCAAGTTCATGAATGACTTTCATAATGTCCAATATATACGCGTATTGGTTAATTCCAAACACTATCATTTAATTTTTTCGTATAGGATATTTTATAATAGAGAAACGTTTGGGTCTGGCAGACTGAAAAAAAAAATTTGCAGACACCTAATCGTTGGTTGACACATAGCTAGCTCCCTTATTGCATTAGTGGACTTGCATGCACCAGATAAGGGTGAAGAATTAAAATCCCAAGAATATCTAGGCACACATCTGTTTCTCAGTTTCAGTCCAATAGAGAATCTGACAGCTTGGGTTCGACTGACCAGATGTTGTCGTTGGCAGACTAGAGCCTGCCGCCGACGAACCGCTTCCTCAACGCCAACTAACCCATCAACGCCGAAGAACCCAAATTTGCGATTGGGGTGAGGATTTTTTCTTTGACCCCGTGCGATGATTTCTTTTGTTCTCCTTTAGATTTTTTTCATTGTTTTGGTTTTGTTGGGTTTTATAGAATCATATTGTAAGAGCTAACAGGAGATTGGTTTCGGGGTGAGGTTTTTTTTTTTTAATTTGGTTTTTGTATCTTCTGTCCTGATTTTATGGCGATTTTTATTTTTATTTTTTGTTAACTGTATTCATAAATCCATGTGTGTTTTTTTTTCATGAATATTGTCTAAGCTCAACAGTCTGATTAATTGTTAAGATCACATATGCAAACTTTTAGTTTGCACCAGCATAGAGACTCAGAGGCCACCATTATAGATATTTGTCACCAGTTAAAGAAAAATGAATGAGCAAAAAAGGTGGTACTTGTCACTAGTTACTAACACGGGGCCACCAATATTACAGATACGTTAGAATCTAAAAAGGTATGTTGGTTCGGTAATTAAATAATAATAATTAAACCTTTTCTACACTCTGATTCATTCACATAATAGCACCTGATTTATATGATCATATTGTTGGGATTTGTAGATTGGGGCACTTTTGATTCCTTGGTTTGTGTGTTGGTGCTGGCCATTCATTTGTTTAGCTTGGCACATTCTCCCGAATATTGTTTAGCTAGACAAAGGCTTAAATAAATAATTCCTCCACTACTAGTTTTCAACTAAACTAGTAGGATTTACTATGTTATTTGCTTCACTACATACCTAGGCACATACTTCTAAATAAAGAAATATTGTGAGATATAAGTACATGCATTTGCCTGAAAAATAAGCCCTAGTGGCAATAGGAATACTTTTGATTAAAAAATTAGTACTCAACTTTTAGACCTGGTCTAAATAACAAGTAACTCAATACATTCTTTAGATGATGGGGTTTGAGTCTTAGATGGTGGAGTGATAAGTCTTAGGGGTCATGGTCATGGTCATGAAAAAGTAAAAGTTTAAAATTCTTAAGTTGTTGCTAACTCATTGTTGTTAGTTTTTAACTTGATCTAATTTTTTGTGAAAAGTTCTTGATCCTTTTTTTATCAGGTTATGTGAATCATGAATACATTAATAGATCATGTTGAGATTCTGGATAACACTTATAATTCTAGCGCCGATAAAGTTAAGATAATTAAATATGATGGTGAGGTTGAACTAGACAGGAACATGCCTGAGGAAGGCCATACAATGTCATCTTCATATATAGAACCGTATGTAGGGTTAGAGTTTGACGACGTTGAGGATGCACACAGTTGTTATAAAGCCTTCTCTAGACGAACTGATTTTAGCATTTGAACAAATCACACGTGGTTGTCAAACATAGAAAAGTCGTTAGTTGCTATTAACTATGTGTGTGTGAGAGAAGGATATCATCGGTATAATCTTAAAGGGAAAGAGAGAGCAAGACCTAAGACTCCGAAAACAAGATGCGGGTGTAAGGCGATGATCCAAATAAAGAATAATGAAAACAAATGAATCACGTCCAAGTTTGTATTGCATCATAATTATGAGTTGTTGTCACCCAAGAGTACGACTTTGCTTTGTGGACATAAATGAGTGACACTGACTCAAAAAAAATTGATAGACGTTAAATGATTCGAGAATACCAATACAAAAAATAATATCCGTTTTGAGTAAAGAGTATTGTGGTGATTACAATGTTAGTTGCACACCTAAGGACATTTAGAATTATTTGGGCATTCGAAGGAAATAAGTCTTTAAAGAGGGAGATGCACAAAAGTTATATGAGTACTTCTTGGAAAGGGAACGTACCCATACAGGCTTTGTATACTCGATCCAAGTTGTTGTAAAGGGATTGATGGAAAAATGCTTTTGGACAGATGGTAGATCACGAGCTGCATATCATTCGGTATAAAATGCGTTTGACACTACATACCTAACAAATCGGTATAAAATGTCACTTATCATATTCACTAGAGTTAATCATCATCATCAATCTATGATGTTTGGATGTGAGTTCTTCATAAAGGAGACAGTCGAGTCATACACATGGTTATTGAAAACTTGATTATAAGCGATGCTTGGTCGTGCTCCCACTACAATAATAATTGATGATGACAAATTAATGACTAAAGCCATCCGAACGGTATTGTCCAATACAACTCACAAATTGTGCTCATGGCATCTGCTACCAAAAGTTCCTGAACAGCTCATGTCTACCATAAATATCCAAAATTTAAATTTGACTTTAACTACTGTATCCATGACACACTGACTATTGAGGAGTTTGAGTTTAAGTGGATTGTATTATTATCGATGTACAAGTTGGAAGAAAATAGTTGGTTACAAAATATTTACGCAAAGATCAACATTTTGCACTGGAATGACCACAACTCAACGAAGTGAGAGTATGAACAAGTTTTGTAAAGACTATGTTCAATCAAGTATGATAATAAGTAACTTCGTACATCGCTATGAAAAAGCTCTGATTGCACATTATCTAAGTGAGAAAGAAGCAGACGTGAAGACAAAAACTTCAATGCCAATTACAAAAACTTCTTATTGTATTGAAGCCGAAGTAGCCAAGCTTTATACTTTGAGTTCCTTTTCCATCTTTCAAAAGGAGCTAACTAAAAGCCAAAAATTTCAAGTACACAAAACACGTGAGGAAAATATATAGAAAATTTATTTGGTAGTCATTCCTGGGATAGAAAAAGGGGTGTATGAAGTAACATTTTCCATGGAAAAAGATGTTGTGTCTTGCACGGGTCTTGTTGGGAAATAGGCAAGGAAACAAACAACAAAGATATGAAATAAACCGCAGCGGATGCAACAATGAGAAATAAAACAGTAAACACAGAAAGAACACACAGATTTAAGTGGTTCAGCTCAAAATGAGCTTACATCCACTGTGGGGTTGGTTTCAAAACTTCACTAGATCAAATGGAGGTTACAGAGAGAGAATCAGAAGATTCTTACAACAGAGAACACTCACCTCACGTGTATACACTCGATCCTCACAAGTTTCACTCAGAATAGTGGAGAAATGAAGAAGAAAATGATCTAGGAGGAAGCACTGTTCACTAGCGCCGAAAACAGAGGCCTCTCGTTCTTCGTCTTCCGCTGCGTGAAATGCCTTCGAGATATTTATATTATGCAATCTCGTTCGAGCGAGATTTAAACTCTCTCGAGTGAGGACTTCTAGGTCAGATTCGCTCAACTAGAAATCGGACACCTGGCGCCACGTGGCATCTCGCTCGAGCGGGAGGTCGAGCGAGGGTCGAGCGAAGTCACTGCCTGAACCTCGCTCGAGCTGGAGGTCGAGCGAGGGTCGAACGAAGTCTCGGGTTGGAGCAATTCTGGAAGTCTCGAAGTCTCGCTCGAGCGAGGGTCGAGCGAGACAGGTCTGGGCATGTATTCCTAAGCCATACTCAACAAATCTCCACCTTGGCTTGAATACCTAACAGCCCCATAAAATCCAGATCAACCCAAGAATGTAAAATGCAGCAACTGAGAAAACCAACCCCATCTGAGTTCCCTAAGGAACCTGGAAATCCCGAACCCCTATCAAGTTCAAACAAAGTTTGAACTTGAATACTGCAACTGGCTTGGTCATTACATCTGCTGGATTCTCTGAAATAGCAATCTTCTGAATACTGACTGTACCATCTGACACTACTCCTCTGATAAAGTGATACCTGACGTCAATGTGTTTTGTCCTCTCATGATACATTTGATTTTTGGTCAAATGTATAGCACTCTGGCTGTCACAAAACACTGTCATCTCTGTCTGCTGAAGACCCAGGTCACTGATTAGCCCCTTCACCCAAATGGCCTCCTTAACAGCCTCAGCTGCTGCCATGTATTCTGCCTCTGTAGTTGATAAAGCAACAGTTGATTGAAGTGTTGCTTTCCAACTAATAGCAGAACCATACAAAGTGAAAATGTGGCCTGTCAATGATCTTCTCTTATCTAAATCCCCAGCATAGTCAGAATCAACAAAACCAATCACAACAGAACTGAGATCTACATCTCTATCAAATATCAAGCCCACATGCGAGGTTCCCTTCAAGTACCTCAAAATCCATTTCACGGCCTGCCAGTGAGTTCTACCAGGCTTAGCCATATATCTGCTAACCACACTCACTGCCTGTGAAATATCTGGACGGGTACACACCATAGCATACATAATGCTACCTACAGCATTAGAGTAAGGAACATTTACCATGGATTGTTCCTCCTCATCTGTCTAGGGGGATAAGGAAGCTGAAAGTTTAAAATGCGACGCCAACGGCGTGCTGACAGGCTTGGAGTCAGACATTCCAAACCTGTCTAGAACCTTCTCTATATACTTTCTCTGGGACAAGTATAACTTCCCAGCTTTTCTATCCCTGTAAATATCCATCCCCAGTATTTTCTTAGCATCACCTAAATCTTTCATCTCAAACTCATCCTTAAGTTGAGTTTTCAACAAATCAACATCAACCATGCTTTTAGCAGTTATAAGCATGTCATCAACATAAAGCAATAAGTGAATGAAAGACTTATCAGGCAATTGTTTATGATATACACAACAGTCACAATTACTTCTCAAATAATTATGATCACTCATAAACAAATCAAAACGTTTATACCATTGCCTAGGTGACTGCTTCAACCCATACAAAGACCTCTTCAGTCTGCATACACGGTCTTCTTTACCTTCAACTGTGAACCCCTCTGGCTGACGCATATAGATAGTTTCTTCAATCTCAACATGTAAGAACGCTGTCTTCACATCAAGCTGCTAAAGCTCCAGATCATACAAAGCCGTGATGGCTAGTAAAACTTGGATTGAACTGTGCTTTACTACTGGAGAGAACATTTCAGTGAAGTCGATCCCTTCTCTCTGACTGTAGCCTTTAGCAACTCGTCTTCACTGTGCAGACTCAGTACTCTTCACAGCCTCTGAGTAACTGGAAGGTTCCTGCCCCACAATTTCTTCCGTTGTAGCGAGTGCATAACTGATCATATCTGCATGAGCATATCTCTGAGGTGGTCTGATCTGCCTCCTCTGTCTACCAGCATCTATACTGTATTGCCCCTCAGCTGGTGTCTCAATCTCTGACTCAGAACCATGCTCATCAGCCATAGCATGATCCTGAGTTACTGGTGGTGTCTCAAGTGAAGCCTGCAGCTCCACCTTCTTCCCTGTAGACACGGGAATTTGTTTTGTCAGACTAAGCATGGATTTCTCATCAAACACAACATCCCTGCTTATCACAAACTTAGGTGACTTGGGATCAGTACACCACAATCTATATCCCTTCACCCCAGAAGCATATCCCATAAAAATACACTTCTTTGCCCTAGGTTCTAGCTTACCATCATTTACATGAAAATAAGCAGGACAACCAAAAATCTTCAGGTTCAAATAATCAGTAGGTTCATCAGACCATACCTAATTAGGTGTTTTCAACTCAATAGCTGTGGCTGGAGAGCGGTTCACCAGAAAACAGGCTGTATTGACTGCTTCCGCCCAAAAGCCCTTAGACAGGCTGGCATTGGAGAGCATACTATGTGCTCGTTCTAGGAGGGTCCGGTTCATGCGTTCAGCCACTCCATTTTGCTGTGGAGTGTGCCTGACTGTACGGTGTCTGGCAATTCCTTCGTTCTTACAGAACTCATCGAAGTCATTGCCGCAAAATTCCATCCCGTTGTCAGTCCGAAGCCGTTTCACCTTCTTGCCGGTCTGATTCTCTATCAGAACTTTCCACTGCTTGAAGTTCTTGAAGACTTCACTTTTCTGTTTCAAAAAATAAACCCACACTTTCCGTGAGTAATCATCAATGAATGTAAGCAAGTAATTAGCTCCACCTTTTTATGGAACTGAAGACGGACCCCAAAGGTCGGAATGAATGTAGTCCACTGTACCTTTTGTTCTGTGGACCCCAGTTGCAAACTAAACCCTGCTCTGCTTCTCGAATACACAGTGCTCGCACAGGTCTAGCTTGCCCAAATTCTGATTCCCTAGCAACCCTTGCTTACTGAGGATAGACATCCCCTTCTCACTCATATGGCCCAATCTCATGTGCCATAGACGAGTAACATCTGACTCTGACTGATCAGATACTGAAACTGCAGCTTCACCGCTGACAGTACTACCCTGGAGGAAATAGAGACCGTCTTTCAGGTCTCCTCTCATAATGATCATGGAGCCTTTGCCGACTTTCAAAGCTCCACCTTGTCCCGTGTACTTCAAGCCCAAAGAATCAAGGGCCCCCATGGAGATAAGATTCTTTTTCAAGTCTGGAATGTGCCGGACGTTGGTCAATGTCCTAACCATCCCATCGAACATCTTGATCTTCACAGAACCCATTCCCGCAATCTTGCAAGCTGTGTCGTTCCCCAACAAAACAGAACCATTGTTGACTGATTCATAAGACATGAACCAGTCCCTTCTGGGACACATATGGAACGTGCAAGCTGAGTCCATCACCCACTTATCACTGAACCGACTGTTTGAATCACTGATTGCAAGAACTACATCAGAGCCGTCAGATTCATCAGCAGCACTGACGGCATTAGAGGAACTCGTAGATTCCTCCTTTTTCTTCAGCTTCGTACACTCACTCTTATAGTGTCCAAACTTCTGACAGTAATAACATTTTACATTCTTCTTGTTGGACTTGGACTTTGATTTCCCCCGGGACTTGCCTCTGCCCTTCTCTAAACCCTGCTGACTGGATCTTCCTCTGTCGGAGGTATCTTTAACAAACAAACCACTAGGCTGCGCTTCACCACCCTTATCATACTTGCTCCTCAACTCCTTCGAGTTCAAAGCTGACTTCACATCTGCTAAGGAGATAGTATCTCTACCATACAACATAGAATTTACAAAATTCTCAAAAGAGGCAGGTAATGAACACAGCACAATTAGAGCTTGATCTTCCTCATCAAGCTTAATGTCAACATTTCTAAGATCCATAACAATCTTATTAAACTCATCTAGGTGTTCAGTAACTGACGAACCCTCAGTCATTTTGAGTGTATACAACTGTTGTTTTAAATACAACCGGTTTGTGAGAGACTTCTTAATGTACAAGCTCTCAAGCTTGTTCCAGAGACCCTTAGCGGTCTCTTCCTCCGCTACCTCTCTCAACACTCCATCAGACAATGATAATAGAATTGTACTATGTACCTTTTCTTCATCGTCCTTAGACGGTACAGGAGAATCTGCCATCCTTTCCTCTAGGACTTTGAATAACCCCTGCTGGCACAACAATGTCCTCATCTTCAGGCGCCACAAGCTGAAACTGTTCTGACCGTCAAATTTCTCAACTTCAAATCTTGCTGTAGCCATCCCTTCAAATATTCATAGAGCCTGAAAATGCTCTGATACCAGTTTGTTGGGAAATAGGCAAGGAAACAAACAACAAAGATATGAAATAAACCGCAGCGGCTGCAACAATGAGAAATAAAACAGTAAACACAGAAAGAACACACAGATTTAAGTGGTTCAGCTCAAAATGAGCTTACATCCACTGTGGGGTTGGTTTCAAAGCTTCACTAGATCAAATGGAGGTTACAGAGAGAGAATCAGAAGATTCTTACAACAGAGAACACTCACCTCACGTGTATACACTCGATCCTCACAAGTTTCACTCAGAATAGTGGAGAAATGAAGAAGAAAATGATCTAGGAGGAAGCACTGTTCACTGGCGCCGAAAACAGAGGCCTCTCGTTCTTCGTCTTCCGCTGCGTGAAATGCCTTCGCGATATTTATATTATGCAATCTCGCTCGAGCGAGATTTAAACTCGCTCGAGCGAGGACTTCTAGGTCAGATTCGCTCAACTAGAAATCGGACACCTGGCGCCACGTGGCATCTCGCTCGAGCGGGAGGTCGAGCGAGGGTCGAGCGAAGTCACTGCCTGAACCTCGCTCGAGCTGGAGGTCGAGCGAGGGTCGAGCGAAGTCTCAGGTTGGAGCAATTCTGGAAGTCTCGAAGTCTCGCTCGAGCGAGGGTCGAGCGAGACAGGTCTGGGCATGTATTCCTAAGCCATACTCAACAGGTCTTAAATTTGAATTTATGGGCTTTCTATGCTTACACATCCTACAAGTTTTGACTAAAAAAATTGTTTGGACCTTGTAAAAAATTCATATGTGCTGGAGAGGTGGACGATCAATGCAAAAAAAAGCATTGAACATGGGATATGTGTTGATGAAGGGCCATTGGAGATACTCCCAACTACATTTGACCATAAACATCATTCGATGAGACAATTTTACCTTGTTACTGAGATGGGATCACTATCTATTAAAAAATATGAGCATTTTCCATGAAGATTAGAGAGTATTCAACAAGAGCTTCTCTTGATGAGTGATGATGATGATGGTAGTGAAAATACAAAAGGCCATGCGGTTCGCAGTCAATTACTTTCAAATTTTTCATTGCAAGATCCCCCAATCATTATTGATAATGGAATGCCCAAAACATCACGTCAAAAGAATCCAAAAGAAAATGTGGCAACAAAAAAATGACAATGCTTTTCATGTAAACAAGAAAGGCATGTTAGATCGACCTATCCGTCACTTAGGTACTTGTAATGATTTCATTATATTTCTAATTATATCATATTTTTATTGTGTGGAACTTCTAATTTGACATCAATATTTTTTCTTACAGTGGCATGGGCTAGCCAAGTTTAGCAATGTTATCTGGCATACCTGTAGACCTGGCCACTATGTCAAGAACATTAGATATGTATGACACTAATTTTATTTTACTCATTTGTTATATTTAAATTTTTTATCTATTCACTTACACATGGTTTTGATTTATAGGAATATACAATTTTCAACAATATTACAAGAAAATTTCGCATATAGAGGATCGTGGGATTTTAATTTCTCAGAAGGGTTGTAATTTATCCTCAGTTTGTAGAGGACAATCATTAGATTTGTAGTATCCTCAACTTATAAATTATTTTATACCCATGATATTTTTTTGGTTGTAATGATGAGACAAAAAAGGTTGTAAGTTGGCTAAAAGTTGGTTTTATGTTGGTTATTATGAGTACTTCTTAAGCGTTTGTAATGCAGAATTGTTATTATGCAAGAACGGTTATTAAGCAGCATTATGTCACTAATTATGCAGAATTGTTATTATGCAAGAATTTTATCCATGCAGCATTATATTCATCCCACGCTATCATTAGATAATTGGGAAACATTTTACAATAAATATGTGGGTCCAAAGTGTCCCTATAAGCCAACTACATAGTAAATAAGTTCTTACAGAAATTTATCCAAAACACCAATACAATTTGTCCCATAAAGCCAACTACATCTTAACGTAACATTAAACGATTTCAAGGTAATTCCTTTACAACAATTCGGCAATTCCATTTCAAGATCAACTCATTCGAAAAAGCTAGATATGGTGTCTCCTCTGCTACTTTTCATAATATTGCAAAAAAAAAAAAAAAGAGGCGAGAAAAAAAAGAAATAAAAATCTATAACAGTGCAAGTATATAAAAATCTGTAAAGTGATTTTCCTTTGCATAATTTCGATAAAAACAAGTATCTGAATGTCTATGTGGCCAGTTAACAAGAACAATTAACATTTATATTATAAAGAGATGGTGAATTCATTGTGAGATGATTCAAGTGATAAAAATGCGGTTAATAGAATGCAAGCTTTGTGAAGAACTTAAACATTCATTTTTCTTTAACTAGTGACAAGTATCTGTAATGGTGGCCCGAGTCTCTATGCTGGTGCAAACTTTCAGTTTGCATACTGTGGTCTTAACAATTCATTAAAAAAAAAAAAAAAAAACACATGGATTTATGAAAATAGTTAACAAAAATAAAAATAAAAATAAAAATTGCCCAAAAATCAGGGCAGAAGACACACAAACCAAATTAAAAAAAAAAAAAAAAACCCTCACCCCGAAACGAATCTCCTGTTAACTCTTGGAATATGATTCTATAAAAACCCAACAAAACCAAAACAATGAAAAAAATCTAAGGGGGAACGAAAGAAATCATTGGACGGGGTCGAAGAAAAAATCCTCACCCTGATCACGAATCTGGGTTCTTCGACGTTGATGGGTTAGTCGGCGTCGAGGAAGCGGTTCGTTGGCAGCAAGCTCTGGTCCGCTGGCCGCAACGTCTGGTTAGTTGAATCCAAGTTGTCGGATTCTCTATTGGACCGAAACTGAGAAACGGATGTATGTTTGGAGTTTCTTGAGATTTTAATTTTGAGAAATGATAGATGTAATCGTATAATTGTAAATGGCGTGCAGTCTCTTTAGAAAAAAGTGGGATCTACTATTTAAAAAATTAAAGCGATTGTACACCATTTACAATTCTACGATTGTATGTAACATTACATTTAATTTTTCATCCTTATCTGGTGCATGCAGGTCCACTAATGCAATGAGGGAGCCAGCTACGTGTCAACCAGCGATTGAATGTCTGTAAATTTTGGTTTTTTAGTCTGTCGAACCCAAGCGTTCCCCTTTATAATGTTGAATATACTGTTAAGTGGCTATTAATTTAATAAAATAAATAAATAAATTTAATAAAAAATGAGAAAATTTGTTAAATAACCACTTATTATAATAATAATAAAATATATATATATATAACTATAATTATTATATATGTGGGGTGGGTTGTGGATTGGGTTAGATGTGAGTGGGCCTGGGCTCAGCCCGCCCACTGTTACAGTCCATGGATGGAATACTTGGGCCTTGGGCCAAGTTGGACCTATTATTTTACTTAATTGTTTTCCTTTATGTTGAGTAATGAAGTGGGCTACAGAGTAGCTGGGCCATTACCTGGTTATTTCTTTTTATCCAGTCCGTTAGTTATTAGTCTTGGGTTGTATTTTATAAGGGCTGAGGCCCTTTTTAAAATGTTTTTCTTTTTCTTTTTAATTTGACGCGTTTAAATTGAGCAAGAAGTATTATTTTACTGTAAGATTATAATATAGTTATAAATAATAATAATTTTATCCATCTCCTTCCATCGTATTATATTGTTCCAGATACAATAAATGCCCAGATTTTGCAAAATTATATAATAAAAATATTAATATTGACTCAATCAAAAATTAATGTGAATATAAATTTGATATATTTATTTACAATATTTCTATATTAGATCTATCAAATAAAACTATAGGAAGTTTTGAGATGTAGTAATTTAGTATTACATCCATCAGATCTATCACCCACTTATTAAGTGGCCAACTATATATCAAACACAAAAATATTCTTTTAACTTTGAATTTCATATAATGGTCAAATATTAAACTATAAGTAATTATCAGTCACAAATTAACATCTTGTGTATTGGCCAATACTTAATCAAACAGGTACATAGTCAATCATCCCAATTGTATAACAATTTCGAGATCCAAATATTTAATCTATATAATGGTATGAGTGCATAAATGGAAGCAATTCCATATTACATAAGGGAGCAACTAATTGTTTTTCCAGAAAAACAACTTAAATATTTGAGCTATGAATGCTAAGGGGAAATTGCATTGAGCTGATCCTCAATACTTGACATTCTTCCAAGGCGCTTTTACCATGCTCTGTCTCCTTAATGTGAAAAAGGTACGTACTTTTTACAACAAATCCTCAGTACTCTGCGTAATGATACCACAATGAATGAGTTTCATCGATATAAGAGTAGAATAGAGAATAAAATATCTAGCTATTTGACCAAGCACTTGTTAAAGTTTAATCTAAATTTTGACAATAATAATTTCTGTTTTATGACCTTAAAATTAGTGCCTTCTAGTAAAATGAAAATTTCTAACATTCAAGTATATTTGGTTAGCTAATTCAGAAAATATTGCATATATAAAGTATAAACACAATGAAGCTTTGGTAATTACCCAGGTCCATCATGAGATGCATTGTATCTCCTTAATTAGTATTCACGAGCTTGAGAAAACAACTCAGTCTAGGAGTTTTTTCTCATCTAATTAAATAGAGTTTATGGGTCATCCTCCAAAAGACAAGAAAAAATAAATGATAATTAAGAATTGAAGAAAATTACGAATAAGTGAAGCCATGATAATTAAGATAGGAAGAAAATTACTTTCAATGAAGTTATGATAATTAAGAAAGGAAACAAACAAATAACACCTTTTAATCTAGTTGAGCTATGACGTAAAAAAATAAACCAATGGTACACATTAAAGACGATTACCTAAAAGAGAAAAAAATTGGAAAATAAGATAAAGGGTGTGCAAACACTGCATGCAAAGATGTTCTTGCTAGAACATCACAACTTGTTCTAAAAATTTAAACTGAACCAACTAGTAGGTAGATTTAATTATTTATTTTCTACTCTTAATACTCACATATTTATTTTTTATAAATACTATTAAACTAGGTAATTTTTAACTATGTATTAATCTCTTCTGTATTTATGAGCTTGAATTATCCATGTAATCGCTGCTGTATTCAACTTGGTCATGTTTTAGCTAGCTAGATATATAGGATCAAATTGAAAACATCAGCAATCACTGGTGAGTAAGATCTGACTCGATAATGTATATGCAGCCATATATATAGGTTATTTCATTTTGGCACCCTAACAGAAAGATGGAGAGACTCATATATAGCTGATTCTGGTTGTATAAATGATCTATCATATATGTTCTTTTCTCAAGTACATTTGGTTTACAACATTCAACTATTATCAAATAAAATTAGACTAAACAAGTACGTACTCTGTTCTTGTTGGAAAATTATAACAAAAATAAACTCGTGATTTGACAGTACCAATAATGCAAACAATTTGGAATCAGATAAGACTAAAACATTACCAATTACCAACACACCAATTTCAAAAAGAAGTCATCACACTCTTACAAAGAATGCACTATACCCTGTTTATATCCAGTACTCCTATATTTTCTTGGTCAGTCATATTTAGAATTGCACATAAACATTATCTAGGTTTAATGTTACTCATTTTACACTGTATTTTAGAAAATTACTGTGCCAATGCATATTGAATTTACTGAAAAAAACCTGGTCAAGCTGGTTCAAATCATTTCTGGTGATTTGGTCAAGTTTCCATATCAAGATCTAAACGCCGCCTGAAGTTGCTGGCCTGTTCAAAGATAGGATGGCATATGAAATTAATAAGAGAATTGCAATTTATAGCATAAATAAGTTTAATCAACCAAAAGTTGTGTTCCATACACTCAACTGTGGTTTTAGCTACTTTAGTTCAATCATCATACTTAAATAAAAATGCCATAGACAAAAGAAAACCAAATTTCCAAATATGACAATTACTTTTTATCATATTTAAGTTTTTAACCAATGGAAGGTCACAATGGAAAAAATGTAACGCCCCAAACCCAGCTATAAATGGATAGAGTTCCGTCTATATTTTTAAAACTTTCTTCCTGTTTACAAAGCACATAATATACAAAATGTCCAAAGTATACAACACAAAAATTATAATGATCTTCAAAACAAACCCACAAATTCAACTAGAGTCACACTTTTTTAAATAATACAGATTCTGAAATTTCAATTAAAATTGTATAACCACTAAAACATAACTATAAGAAAATTCTCTATACAATCAAAATCTTTTCCAAGCAATGAACCAACCATCCTCAAAACTTCCAACCTCAAGTGACTAAATCATCTGCTTTGGAATCTTTAACTCAAGCAATCACTTCAAAAGAAGGAACTTCTACAAATACTAAAAAAATATGAGAGATAAAGTGGTGAGCTTCCACATGCTCAGTAAGTTGCAATTTAATGGAGGTGTGGGAGTTGGCAATTTTTTTAATAATAAAAGAAGATGAATTCTCAATAAAATAATGTGAGCAATACAGATTAATCTCAACCAACACATTTAGCCAAAAACCATATTCAAGACCACATGATAATAGAAAAATCACCAATATACCACGAAGATATCATGCCACGAAGACATCAATATACCACACAGATATCATGCACGAAGACTTCACGCCGCGAGGGGCGTCAAACATAGCGCAAAGACATTTATATCATGGGCTCAAGAATAAATAGCACGCTCACATTTAACTTTTAAGTTTAGTAATCGCATGACATTTTTTCAAATATTCTAACTATCACAAAATTTGCACAAATCCCACAAGCAAAACCAAAACAGCATTAGAATGTGTACAAATTTTTAATTTACACAAGTTTGAAATGTAATATCCCAATGCACCATTCCAAGCCAAACCAACAATTCTTTTAATAAAAATCCATTAAAAAGCCACTTACCTCAATTTATAGTCAAAGAGTCAAGATAATATCTTTTTGCCCACGGTCACTTGAAACCTATTTCAAGTCTAGGTTTCAAGTCATTATAATCCATCAAATTCTCACTCTAAAAATCATCTCACTAAACTTTAAAATTCCATATAAACCTTAATAACATGACTTTAGACTTGTTCTAAGAAGTTTTTTTCCCCAAAATAGATAAATATCAAATTTCCAAACTCTATGTAAACTGCCAAACAGCACCTACATAGCATTTACCCTTTATAATTACAACCCAAATAATATGTAAATTCAGCCCTAGAAATATAACACAAACACAACTAAAATTCTAACCAATACCCACCAAAATTTCTAAAATTTAACTGCTTTAATACACCTAAACAGCCAAATCAATTAGCTAGGTAAATATTCAAAATCCCTAATCTAAAACTTAACAAATTCTAAAATCAAATCAATAAAACACTAATAAAGAGAGATGAGAAATTTACCCAAAATTTACTATTGATGAAGCTAAAAACAGAAGTTGTGGGTATGGTTTAAACACAAAGATGAGGAAATATGTATATATATATATATATATATATATACGGTTTAGAGAGAGCGAAAGATAGAGAACTGAAATTAATATGTATATGTACATAAATCTAGAGAAGAAAGAGTAAATAGATAGCTATATATACGTATATATGCAGTGGGCGTGGGGATGGGGGACAAACAGAGTACCATGTGAGAGATTGAGGGAGAGTGTTGTGCGTGTGTGCGTGAAGTGTAAGGAGAAAAGAGTGAGAGTGATGTGAGAGCAAGAGTAACTATGTGTGAATTGAAGAGTTGAGAAAGAGAGATGGATGGAGATTTTAGGGGGGTGTTTCTGTCGAAAGAAATCAGAAAAAGGAAGAGGGGTTTGGAGCTTATGGGAATAGGGTAGAAGAAACGAGAAAAGAAGAAAGAGTAGAAAGAAAATAAAAGAAAAAGATGGGGATGGCAAATTGGACCGGGCTGGGACCATGAATATAAGTTTTCGTCGAAAAAAGGTTGAGTAACCAGAATAACTCCAGAACTATCGCTCAGTTGGAGGAAGAATAAAGAAGTAGAAACTTCCAAGCGGATTTGTTAGAAGGCACCATTAAAAAACTTATACCATGTAAAACTCAAGACTTGTATCAAAATCAAGGTGAAACTCGAATCCTAGCAGAGACGAGAAAGGGAACGAAAGGTTCTGGAATGCATTGAAATACTATTGAGAAATAAATAGTTACTGTATACTTACAAACACATGAAGTATTTAAAATAAAAACGGCAACATCACACGTGACCTGCACATGACCTTATACTCGTTACATATAAAAAAAGACATTTACATCTATCAGACTTTATACAAAAGAATAAGAATAAAATATTCATAATAGTTTTTATAAAAATAAATAAATTTCGATCAATAATGTAATACATAAAAAATATATATATATATATATGATTTAACAAATATTTGACAAATAATAAAAAATATATATATCTTAACAATGAAAGAATTATATAAAAGTAAAATTTTTTTAAATTTTATACAAAATATTAATATAAACAATTCAATTTTTTAAATTTTAAAATAAAATTAATATTAAAAATATATATTTTAATAATATTTTATTTATTTTTTAATTTTTATTTTATTTAATATATCTTATTTTATTTTATCTATAAAAACAAATGAGGCAAGAAGAAGGTGCAGTTCCATGAGTTTAGTGAAGTCTTTTAAGGTGGGAGAGTGACGCCACCACGGTCTCTCGTGATAAATGAGCACGGATTCTTATATATGGTTGCTCGTGAGTCGCCATTACTGTGTGTGACGAGTTAATTCCAATGCGCATGGACTTTTCCAGCCATGTGCTGCTCGGGTCTTGTTATTAGGTATTTGACTTATAGTTACCCATTAATCCTAATCTATTCTAAATTATAAACATATACGACAATACTGCATTTAATGTAGTAAGATGTTTAAATGAAAATTGATTCACATGATATTCATACTAACACTCGATCGGTATATATTGAATTTTATTTGTCATAAATTATATAATTATGGAATCTACTGCGAGTCTTTTTTTCTCTTTGATAAACACTTCTTATTGATTCTGATATATGTAGTTTATATCTCCCACAACATTTCCTTTTTATTATAATAATAATAATAATAATATATTCACATGCCTTTTTCTTTGGATTTACACGGATTGTCTTATATTACATGCATGAACAGTATTTATAATTCATGTTTCAATCTATTCCAGAATGACAATAATGAGAAATTAATCAGCGTCTTGACACTGATTTTCTCGTTGTGTTGGGGTTGTACATGCTTTTCACACACAAAGATTGAAGAACATGGCATGACGCTCATAAGGCAGGTTTTGTGAAAGGGCTTTATTTATAAGATAAGATAAGATAGTATGCTCCACGCAAATTTTTTTTTTTTTCTTTATCATCTGAGATGAGAACCATTTCATCTATATTGGATAAAACAGGAGGACAAACAGAGTTTACAATTGATAATATCAAATCACTCAATTCTCAGCTAGCATAAAGGCTTCCTTAGCTAGACAATGTGCTAAACTATTCCCACTTCTTCTAACGAAAGATAATTTGGCAAGGCACAAAGGATGTAAATTTTTATGTAAAAAGCGCCTATCACAAACATAAAAAAAAGATAGAACAAGAGAAAAGACAGCCATCAAATTCAAAGCAGTGTAATCTTGATTGGACTAGTGTTTGGAATTTTAATATTCCTAGTGCTACAAAGATATTTATATAGAGTCATCCTTGACTCTTTACTTATGAGATCTAATTTATTTAAGAGAAGAATCACTGAATCTCCTAAATGTCTTATCTGTCAAAGAGGAGACAATCACTCATGTTTTGTAGAATTGTAAGGTAGCTAAAGAGGTGTGGTGCAAAAGGCCAAAGAGTAAAAACAAGAGCAGTGAAAGGACTATTTATTTTAAAGATATGTTTGAACAGTTGAATAACCGATGTGATAAAAAGAAAATGGAAGTCTTTACCATGATATCTAGGAAAATCTAGTTAAAATGAAACAAGCTAGTTTTTGAGCAATAATTCATTCATCCAACTTAAGTAGAAGTAAAAATTATAAGAAATTATAGATAAAGTCATGGAGTTATAAGTAGCGAGTAATTATTTTAAAAATATATATATATATATATAAGACTCATATAAAAAAAATTAATTTTTTTAAAAATATTTATATATTATTTACAACTTCATAATTATACATAACATTATTTAAAAATTTTGGAAAGATATTTATTCTTAACAAAATTTTTAAGAAGTACAAAGTGGTAACAAAATCTCCGACAGAACAGAAAGTCAAAGTGTTCAACTGGTATGGAATCTCCCGCCAATCAATGTCAATAAAATAAATTGAGCTGCTGTTCTTAATAGGGCACAAAGTAGAATAGGGATTGATTTGATTGTTCTTGGTTGGTGGGTGGGCGGTTCAATGTGTTTTGATCATGAATGATGTTTTGAGGGTGATGTCATTCTAATGACGTCCTCT
The DNA here is from genome assembly GCA_036559045.1 of Platycarya longipes. NCBI lineage: Eukaryota > Viridiplantae > Streptophyta > Magnoliopsida > Fagales > Juglandaceae > Platycarya > Platycarya longipes. The sequence goes on along the minus strand of CM071802.1, from coordinate 3,297,749 downwards.
GTGCATATTAATTGTGGAGTAATGATACATATATTATTATTTTAATATTATTTTACAACTTCTTAATATATTTGATTTATTTGATTTTATTTTATTTTAAGTATTGTTTTAATATTCTTAATTATTAAAAAAATAAAATAAAAATATAATTTTATTAATATTCACATTCTTAATCATTAAATAAAATTAAAAAATTAAATACAAAATTAAATGAAATAATTATAAAATAATAATAATTATATCATTTCTCTTAATTAAGACAGTGTACGACTGCATTGAGACACAGGTGCGGTGTGTCGTAAGAGGTCGGTAGGCAGCAGATGGCTTGATGCTTCGGACTGAAAATTACAATGAATTTTTATAACATTTTTACAATTTAAGTTTTTTATTTTTTATCATTTTTTAAAATATTTTTAAAAAAATTTTTAATCATTAAAAAAATAATAAAAATATTAATTTTATTAATATTCACATTTTTAATAACTAAATAAAACTAAAAATAAAATAAATAAATAATTATAAAATAGTAATAGGCGTATCATTTTTCTTACAGAAAAATCAGAAAAAATAATTATTGACGGATCAGCGCATCTTTCGGTGAGTAATTTACGTGTCTCCTCTTGCGACTATTCTCTGACGTCGCATGATATAGTCTTTTGAATAATAATAGACTTTATAATTAAGAATGGGACTATTAATGTTACCAATTTATGCTTAATGGTATCTATTTAGTTTAATTTTTATTGTTTAAAAAAAAATAGATAATAATTAAAGAAGAATCTATTAATAGACTATTAATGTTAAAAAATACTTAAAGAATAATAAAAATACATAAAAACTTTAACACCTTAAGAAGTTGTAAAAGAGTGATAAGAGAATAGTAAACTTATTATTATCCTAATATTTTATATTTATCTGAAAAAAATCTTCCTTTGAATAACTTTATAATTTAGAAAAATATAAAAATGGATTCTTCAAAACATTGATAATTAGGGAAGAGCATTGGCTGGTCCAAACCGGCCAAACCGATCAGGCTAATAATTTTGGACTGGACCGAACCGAACCAAAACTGGTCCTGGTCGGTCCCAGTCCAAAATTCCTAGACCGGATAGATTCAGTCCCAGTCTCGATTTTGGTCTTTTTCACCTTAGACCGGACCGGACCGGACCTACCTTATATATATTTTAAATATATTATATATTATTTAATTAACTTATACATTAAAAATAATAATAATATATTAAAACTAATTTACTAAATATATCATATTAATAATTTAGTATATTAATAATTTAATTTATTAACATATTATAAGAGTTAATAATTATAAACTTATAGTATAAATATAGTATATAGTATATGTATATATTTATAATAGTATAATGTATTTTATAATGGACCGAATAGACCAACCAGACCGAAATAGACCGATCTGGTCCGATCCTAGGAGTTCTTGGTCCGGTCCAGGGTGGGAAAACCTTAGACCGAATAGATCTGGTCCGATCCGGCGAACTCTCCCAGGACCGACCGAACCAGACCGAGCTCTCCCCTATTGACAATGGCTTCTGCATTTTTATATTCATTTTTATATTTGTATAATATCTCTCTATTTTTATATAAATATGCATAAGCCATTGTGTCATTGTCAATGTTATGAAAAATGATATAAAAAAAAATTATATCAGTGGCTCCGCCACGCCACCCCTCCCCACGAGCCCCATTCCTATCCTAAAAAAAATTTTTAAAAATATAATTATGTTTTTTTTTAAAGTTTTTTTTTATTTATTTTATAGCATAATATTAATTTTATTTTGTATTGATTAATTCTTTAAAAATTATCTTGATCTCCCTCTACAAAATTAATTTAATTTAAAAATAAAATACATCTCATATAAAATAAAATGATATAATAACATGATGACATGTTTTTATTATAAATAAAAATAAAAATGAAAAATAAATTAGATACTTTTTAATATATTTTTATTATGATGACATGTTCTTGTCATATTATATATTGTTTAATATATAAGTTATATTAAACGTATTTTTTTTATTGTATACAAATAGAACAAAAAATATTTTATATATTTTATTTTAGCTTTTCTTAGTCTCCCTTAACGTAAATTTCTAGTTTCGCCACTAACTATATGATATGTGGTATATCAGCTTATATGTAATAATGGCTTATATATGCATATATACTAATTGAAATTTCTTATTTAAATATATGAAAATGGTAATATTTAGATATCTGGAATTGATGTTTTTTTAGCATTAAGTTAAATAATAGAATTTGTAGTGAGTGCTAATTGTAAAATATATAAAAAAAAATATTAGAAAAAAAAAAATAAAAAGTAATAATATTTTATTATTACTTAATTTAAAGATGCATAATTCTATAGGGGAGTTTTTTTTTTTATGGGTTTTACTACAGTCAATCAAGTTGGCGCACTTTTTGAGCACTCCCATCGACTTGGTAGGGTATTTTTGTAAATTCATAAAAAAAAAAATAAAAGGCCAAACAGGTTAAATGGAAGGAGGGAGATGTGTTGTAATCCATTCGAATCAAGTTGAGCTTTTGAATTATCAAGTTGAGTTAGATGCAAATAATTCGAACTCGAGTTTGAGTTGAAAGCTTGCTAAGTCGAGCCGAGTTCAAGCGAATCAAACATGATCTTGAACCGAGTCAAGTTATTTATCGATTTTGATTTTTACGCTTTAAACAATGTTAAGTCGAATCGAGTCGAATTATTACCCAAATTTTCTTTATACCCATATATATTTTTTGAATAAATTGAAAAATTAAAACTACCAAATTATAAAATAATATATTAAATCTAATAAAAACTTAATTAATATATAAACCTTATATTGAATTATAAAGTTATAATATCTTTATAAATACATTTTTTATATGATTACGCATTGCAATATATAATGAAACTACCAAGTCTTATATATTAACTATTACACATTATATATGTATTATAATTATTCACTTAAGTACTTAATTAATTAATATATTATTATAAATTATATTTAATATGTAGGTATAAATGACTATACATACATAAATAAGAAGATTATATATTATATATTTAATTTTCACGATAACTATGTTTATATTATTATATTTAATATATATATAAAAGTATATATATGTGTAAAAATATTAATATATAGAAAAAAAATTATATATATTCATGATTCCCACCACACGATTCCAAGGTCTATTTTAGGTCCTATTTGAATTCGAGAGTGAGTTGAGCTCATCTTAACTCCCTTTTATTTCATTATTATATTTTTATAATTTTTTATACAAAACACAAATTCTTATACACCTTTTTTAAATCTCAATACACTTTTTTCAAATTTTAATACACATTTTTTTAAATTTTAAAATAATAATAATATTAAAAAATAAATTAAACTCATCTCAATTCATCCCATTTCCGACTTCAAGCGTGACGTTATAAATCATTAAGCTCTTTACGGAGATGATCGTAACGCGGGTTTCCACTTTCTTCAATCTCCAGGGCGAGGTTGTTGAACAGTTTCTTCACTTCATCGCTGGAACGTAACTCATTAACAATGATTTTATTTTCAACAAGCTGCAACCTTACATCTTCTTTAGTTGTGATAAGATCATCCAACAGCATACTGTAATCGCAGATATATGTTTAATGAGATGGACAATGGCACTGTTCCAAAGGCCATCAGTTTTCGAAAAAGGCCTTCAGTTTTGTCGTTTACCCCAAGGGGTGGGGCTTCAAAGAAACATTGCATATCGACCAAGACACAGCTTTTAAGGCATGGTAAGCAAGACATGAGGACCCATGCGATATTGAACCACGAGAACCATACTAAAAGCATTCAGTCGGCCTGAATTTTATATCATTTTGTGACTTTGGCGTAGTGAATTTTATATAATATATTATATTATATAATATATAATATATTATATATTAAGGATCATTTCGTTTAAAACGAATAATCAGATTATTCAGATCTGAGTTATCTAATTATGGGTCAAATAACGTCTACGTACTATATTTAATAACACGGATACAAATTAAGTACTGTAAAAATGGAAGAATAATAAAATGAATTACAAATTTTGGCTGCAAGAAATGTTTGAAAGCAAGCACATACTACTACTTGAAGTCTCACAGCTGTTACTCGACCAACTAATGATATCTTTTATTTATTAGGTATCCTCTGTTCTCTGTTAATTCTTCCCTTGCGCGCGCGCACACATGTATATAGCCTTATAGGGTCGGTGTGAACAAGCAATTTTACAACGAATTATTCAGTCTGGGTCCATTAATGCATACCTGTTTTGGTCAGTCATTAATGTGTTAGTATTAATGTATTGAATTTGATGCGACGAGTCTTTAAAATGGTGTAATAAACATATGAGTAATAGGAGTAATAAAATTAAGAAGAAGGTGCAGTTCAAGGAGTTTAGTAAAGTCTATGATCTAAAAATATCATCAATTTAATACTTTTTCTCTTGAAGAAAAATTGGACTCTTTTAAGACAATTTCTACATTTAACGCCATGCGACAGCATCAGGCTTTATTTAATTTGCTGCAATACAAACACACAGACAGACTCCACTGATCGATCGATGCTAAAACAAAGACATAAAATAAGAAAAAATGAAAATGTTCAGAAAAACCTGTAAATAAGCTAGCTAGATGCGATCCACTGCGCGGTCTGCGCTTATCTAATAGCTAGCATCTAAAGCACTCCAACAAACACTACAAATGCTTCAAATCTAGTGCTTGCTACTTGCCATGCCAACACTAGTACTCCATCTAAGCAGCCTCTGGAAATTCCACAAAGTGAAACCCAGTACAATAATTCCAACAATAGTAGCAGTGCCTTTAAAAAAGTTTGAGAAATACTCCTTGGTCAAGATTCCCACCAGACTATTCCAAGGGTTCTCGTAGTAAACATTAAGCTCTTCACAGAGATGTTCGTAAAGGTTTCCACTTTCTTCAATCTCCAGGGCGAGGTTGTTAATCAGTTTCGTCACTGCACCGCTGGAACCTAACTCGTTAACAATGATCTTCTTTTCAACAAGCAACCTTACATCATCTTTAGTGGTGATAAGATCATCCAACAGCACAATGTAATCACAGACGTAAGTTTCATATGGATAATGACACTGCTCCAAAGCCATCAGGTTTCGGAAAAGACCTTCAGTGTTGTCATCTAAACAAAGGGGTGGGACATCCAAGAAACGTTGCATATCCACCAAGCAAGTTCCTTTCAGACATGGTAAGCAAGACAAGAGCCATGAGAGATTGAAGCAAGGGAACGTTTTTAAGCAGCAATTCTTCCGACATTGTATTTGAAGTAAATCTGCGTCTGAAACTGGCCTAGTGAATTTCAATCCTGCCCCGTCAAACCGTGTTGCTGTACCATATGGGTGTCTAGTTCTTTTATTTTTGTCTTTATGTTTTTGGTTTTGCGGATGGTTGCAACATCTCGGCCCCGTGCAACACTTGGATTTTGGCCCTTCTGTTGGCCGTGGTGGAAGGAAAAAGTTTCTCACCAAATCTGTGAAATGCTTTACTTCAATGAATTTTAGGACCGGATGAAGGGCAAAACGGCTCACCAAATCAGATGAGCTTTTGCTGGGGATTTGTTGAGGGCAAAAACATCCCACCAAATAACTAAAACACGACTTCTTGGACTCTGGCTTCCAACAATAATAGAGATCACCAAAAAACCCACAAGAGAGCTCAAGAAGAGTCTTTTCGGGTTCCCCATATTGTTCGAATAACTCCTCAAGAACAAAGAAAGGGAGCTGATTCTCAAGTAGAAGCAGGTCACGCTGTATGCCACGTTCCATGCACGGCCGGCTTAAAATATAATTTATTTGATAATAAGCCTTTGATTTTTCAGAATCTTCTTTATCTTTCCAGTAGAAAAGCTCAAGTATAAAGATAGCATCCAGTAGAATCATGTTTACAAACCCTTCACTTCTGAGTAAAAAGGTCTCTGAATAGCAACTGCGGATTTCCATTTCTTTGTTCTTGATGATGCGTTTAAGATCCTCGATGTTCTTCCCAGTACGATCACAGAAATTCCTCAAATTTAGGAATTTATGTATATCCATGTCCTTCAACTCTTCTCTGCGGTGGTGAAAAGGGCCAATAGAAACCAGCTGAGGGGTATAGGCCATATTATTGATCTTACGAAGTCTCTTGGGGACCCTGTAGATACAGTACTTATCAGGACAACGAGAAGCCTCCAGTTCCGGTGTCATGTCAATGATCAGCTCTTTGCACTCAACTTTTCTTTTGTTTTTAATGGAATATTTGTCAATGTTAAAGACCAGCCCTTTGCATTCACGTAGCTTTTCTTTATCAATATCGGTTGGCTGGGGAATTGCAGGATAGACCAATGTCTGTTCCATTCCTCTAGTTCCCTTCCCTAGTGACAAGAAAGAAGAGAGCAACATCATGAGTTTTTGACATCTTATACATACCTTCAAATATGTATTTATATATTATTAGGGATCATTTGCTTTAAAACCAATACTCAGATTATTCAGATCTGAGTTTAAACTCTTAAAAAATAAAAAGAACATGCAAATTAAGTTAGAACGGGCTATCTTATGGATCAAATAACTACGTACTAATTTTGATAACAAGAATACAAATTAAGTACTGTAATAAAAATGGAAGAATAATAAAAGAAATTTACAAATATTGGCGGCAAGAAATGCTTGAAAGTACGTACGTACCGGTACTACTACTTGGAAGTCTCACAGCTCTTACTTGACCAACTAATGCTATATTTTATTTCTTTGCTGATTATGTTTCCTCTGTTCTGTTAATTCTTCCCTCACGAGCACACACACATATATATAGCCTTATAGGATTGGTGTGAACAATCAATTTTACAAGGAGCTCTTCAGCCTGGGTCCATTAATGCATACCTGTTTTTAGTGAGCCATTAATGTGTTAGAATTGAGTACTGAATTTGATGTTACGAGTCTTTAAATTGGTATGTATCCGCAGGGGCGGAACTAGAATTTAGTATTTGGGGGGGCGATCGATAAAATATATGGTATGTGTAAATATAAACAATATATATTTTTTATACGTGACTATATATAAAGATAATAATCATATATTATAAAATCATATTTACAATAATCTCATAATTATATAAATTAGAATGAAATTAAATAAATATAATCAATTAATTTTGACAATTATAAAAATTGATAATCAATTCAAAGTAATAAATGAGCAAGTTAATTATTAAAAAATATCTCATAATTCATAAATGTCATGACCAACAAAAGAAGTGAAATTAGCCAATTTGAAATTCACAAATCCAAATATCAACACAAAACAATTAAATAAAACTTCAAAAAAATAAAACATCAGAAAAAAAAAAAAAAAAATTTGGGAGCTTAGTCTATTTATTTAGTAAAAATTTAGTAAAAATTGTTGGAGTCACAATTTTATTTTATTTTATAATTGGATGGAGTAATTTTAATTATATATATAAATAATTGCATATATTTATATATTAAATTTTTTTTTGTTTTGAAAAACTTTGCGGGGGCGGTAGCCCCCCCAACCTATAACATAGGTCCGCCTCTGTGTATCCGAGCGGGGAAAACATGAAGTACGGTTGGGTTTAAAATGAGTTTTTGCACCAAGTCACTCTCAATTCAATTTTTTTAATTTTTTTAAAAAAATTTCATATAAAATATAAATCTCTATATATAATTTTAATATATATAATTAAAATAATAATAATAATAATAAATAAATTTCATTTATTTAAAATCATTTATTTTTAAATTCAAACGGGCCCGAATTATAATTTGACGACGTACAGTCGTTGGCTTCTTTCATTATCAGTGGACGTCATTAGAATGACGTCTCCCTGCAACCTCATTGAACACGCTGACACACAATAATACTCTATTAAATGGAATGGTTGCAAACACGTGACAGAAAAAATAATATACAGTTGTATCTACAAAAAAGAAAAGAAAAGAAAAGGTTTGGTGAGATATTCATTACTCAGTCCACGAGCAATGGGATTTATATTTTAAAATTTATATATATATATATATTTTATTAATCTTTTGTTTTTTATTTTTTAAATTTACAAGATTTTTATATAAGTATTTTTAAATAATATTATCATTTTTTTATATTTTAAAATTTTTAAAATTTTTTTATGTTGTAATTTTTTTATATGATATTTTTAATATCTTAAAATATTTTTTTAAAATATAAAAAAATCACAATATTATTTAAAAACATTTATATAAAAATCATATAAATTTAAAAGATGAAAAATAAAAAATATTAAAAAACAAAAATAAATATCCCAAAATAAAATACCCTACATTTTTCTTCAGTCCATATTCAAACATAGGGTTTGATCAGAGGTCTTTATTAAAGAGAAATAGACTTGTAATAGACTCCGAAAATACCGTAGATCTAGAAAATTCGTGTCTATGCCAGCTGTATACAATTAATAAGGAAAGAGTTTTCTTGGTGTCGATCGAGCCGACCCTTTCATAAAAAGTAGTCTGCTGTCTTTGGTGGCGATGGTCGACACCAGATCCATTTCGAATTTAAGAGTGTCGAGAGAAGGTGGGAGGTCGTGATAGAGACATCGGTCTTGTCCCGATCACCCGAAGGGATCTTCCTTGCATGGTTTGTTCCCTCCAACGACCGAGTTAGACTCCAATGCTTGGAAAGGGAAATATGGATGAGGGAAATAATTAAGTAAAACTAGGATTTAGTGGAGATAGGGTTGAATGTGAGGTTAATGGGCTAGGCAGTGTGCAAAGTGATGCATGGCAATGGCACTTTTGGTGGGTTCGAATAACCTTGATTGTGTTTAGATAAAATGGGGTTTGTTTAGGATTTGGGGTGGCCGAACATGGCTTATGGGATGCTAGGGTTTTCGACAATTGCAATTAGGGTTAGGAATCTAGAGTTTTGTGTGGTTTTGGATAAGTCTTAAAAAGTAGGAACATGGCTTATAGCCATTTGGAATGGATGGCACCTAGGGTTTGTGTTGGCCGAATTTGGCTTGATGATGGGGCTGATCTTGATTGGCTCTCTTATTCACTTGATGACCAATCAAATAAGAGTATGGGGTGGCAAGGGGTTTCGGCTAGGGTGAATGGATGATAGTCGAAATTGAGAAATTGTAGGAGTTTCGATTTGTTTTGAATTTGAATTCTTTTGAATTCAAATCCAATGAGATGGCCGATCTTGCTAGGATTAGGGGGGCACGAAATTGGTTGTTTGTGGATGAGGGATAAGGTAGATTTAAGTGAGAAAATATAGGAGATGATGGGGTTAGGTGGCCGGCTAGGGTAAAGGGCAATATGGACAAGTGTTTAGGCTAGGGTTTCATGCACTATGCCGTATGGCTCTAGGGTTTGGGGAGCTTGATGCCGTGGCCTACTTTGGGGCAAAGAAACCCTTTTTCAATTCAAGTGATCAACCAAATGATGATTAAACACTCAAATATCCAAGAACACACCAATACCCTTCAAGCACTCCAAGGTTTTGGCACACACAATTCTTCAAGTCTCCAACACTTCCTTCAATCAACAATTCACACACTCCCACTCACTTGGGCAATCCGAATCTCCCAATGAATGAGGATTTCGAATTCTTCTATGGACATACACACAAGTTCTCAAATCCACAAGTGGTGTGGATTTGGCCTCACAAACACACAACTCACACAACAATCAAATAAACCACTCAAGAACATAAACATAAAATCACTCAACAAGAACTCATAAACACCAAAACACTTTTTATGAATAACCTCAAGATTTTTTATAAATAAAATGAAAACAAATAAAAGGATAGATGTGGATCACCGATTTATGAATTGCACGATGATCCTCTTTCAAAGGGATTCACGAATTGTACCCTAGGGAAGCCCAAGTGCTAAGCACTGAAATCCAAACCACAATGCTTGTGGCTGGCCTAACTCTTTTCCAACAGCAAAAGTCTAATTCTCAAATTGTCCAAAGATCTCTTATTAAAAATAAATAATTATTAAAATATCCAATGCAATGAATTAATAAAATAACATAAAAATAAAAGGTGGGTGGCGCCATTTAGCATGTATGGTCGTGGGGTACAAATGGCCCAAGGTGGGCTTGCGTGCTGCTTCATCCACGGTCAAGCTTGTCTCGTGCTGTCTCGCTGCATGGCGCCTAGTGGTGCGCGGGACATGGCTCTATGGAGGGCCAACTGATGGTGCTCATGACAATGTGTCATGCATGGTTCTGGTGGTAGGCACAAGGTCAAGCAAAGTCGCTCTGGTGCTGCCGAATCAAGGTGCTTGGGCGGTGGTCCTGCATGGCCCGGGCTGGGTGCCGGGGTGGTGTGCATGCATGGCCCAAGCTGATAGTCTGGGAGAGGGCTGCATGGTGCGGGCTGGTGCCGCGCGGTGGATGGTGTGCATGGTGTGCATGCCACTAGCTTGCTTTGCAAGGCGCGGGCTGGTGCCGCACGCTGGATGGCGTGCATGGTGTGCATGCCACTAGCCTGTTCTGTAAGGCGCGGGCTGGTGCCGCACGCTGGATGGCGTGCCTGTGAAGACACGCCATTAACCTCGCTAAGTGGGGCTGTGGGGCGCAGTGATGTGCGCAGATGCACGCGCACGCGTGCGCGCAGGTGAATGCGCTATGGGGCGCGCCTAGGCACACGCCGGGCTGTGTGCATGCACTGTTCATGGCTAGCAGCCTCGCTGGGCACCTGCTACATGTCAAGGCCTAAGCCAAGGCATGCTTGCAGGCTAGCTAGGGAACTGTCCTGACCCTCCAAGGCTTAAGTCAGGACATGATCCTAAGCATCTCCATTAGGGGTTTTGACAGGTCGTCTGAAGTCGTTGTCGCAGGGGTGAGGTCACCGGAGGGAGTCAGTCTAGATGACATGGGCGATGTCGACCACCGCCACCGGCAGCGACTCCGTTCGGCTGAGGACCGAATCTTTCCTTAAAACCATCTTCATTTTATTTTTTTATTATATTTTTTATTATATTTTTATTGTATTTCTTATTGGGTTTTCTTCATTTTAATTTTTTTATTATATTTTTTATTGTGTTTTTATTATTTTATTATATTTTTTATAATTTCTTATTGTGTTTATTGGCTGGATTGCTTTTGACACTGGAGGTAGCCGGACCGGCCTCTAGCGTCACCCTAATTTATATATATATATATATATATATATATATATATTTTTGAGAAATAAATCTACTCTCATTCAACTTATAAACTTGAAATTTACAATGTGATCCATACAAGTCAACTAAAAATAATTGATCACTCATATTTCTAATTTTCTCAGACAAAAATTAAGAAAAACTAACATTGCTTCCAGAAGAGACATTTACTAAGTTTTTCCTCCAATAAAGAAAAAAATTACAACTCCCAACAGACTATAAGTTTGGAAGACTATTTTTCAAATTTTAAAAATTTTTCTATACAAATAATATTCTCAAAAACCATTAAAATAGGAAAATAAAGCAATTGAACATAAAAAAAACAGATAAAACAACAACCCAAATCTTAGGTTGTGATAACGCTTAGAACTCATGCGCTACTCTAGGAGTGAAACTACAATTGGTCTGAGCAGTTCAAAAGTCTTGGATTAACAGACAATCATGCATGACAGCCTACAAGTGCATCATAATACCCGATATGTAACCTTGCGCATACAGGTCACGTGCCGCTTCGATCAGCAAAATCTCTTATTGATTTCACGATTGGCTACTGACAAAAACGACAGCAGAGCACGTGGTGGGCTTAGACTACCGAAACTGCTTCAACCTGCAATATGCCAAATAAAATTCAAACAAGATGCAAGAAAATAAAAAACCACCACCAAAATTACTCATAAAAGTGATCAAAAAAAATAAAATATGAAAAAAATGATGAAGATGGAAGAGAGATGGAGCTGGAGCTCCACCCCTCTCTAAGTAAATTCGACACCTAAGATTTTTTACCATGAAAAAAAGAATGTTTCGAGAGAAATGAGATAAAGGTCAGCTTCCCTCAATATCATCTAAACCAACAGGTGTCATTTCGAATCGATCATATAGAAAGCACTAGATCTCTGTCGAAATGCTTTTCCACTTTCCTAATGAAAATACAAAATAAATAATATATATAATAAATATATATGGACACTATATATTTAACTAATTGGACACCATATAAGTTGATCTTAAATAATTAAGTATACAGAGAAATCGATGTGCTCATTCGTATCGTACTGATCCTGTTAAAAGTATTAATATTAGATTAGTTATTATTTTTTTTTAATTTTTAAAAAATTACTATTTACTTTTAAAGATAAAAAATATTTTTATTCATCTTTTCTATTTTACAATAAAGCCTTATTGTAATTATCCCTTCACATTACCCTGCAAATCCCAATTGAATATGATTTGATTGAGATTTATTCGACTCTCATTGTCCAAACATACGGCAGCTGTTCCATTGCTCAAGTTCCTTTTCCTAGTGACAATAAAGAAAATCATGGTATTATCGTCTTGAGTTTAGACATCTTATACCTTCAAATATGATCTATATATAATATCTTATATATGAAGGATCATTTCCTTTAAAACGAATAATCAGATTATTCAGATCTGAGTTATCTAATTATGGGTCAATTAACGTCTACGTACTATTTTTTATAACACGGATACGAATTAAGTACTGTAAAAATGGAAGAATAATAAAATGAATTTACAAATTTCGGCTGCAAGAAATGTTTGAAAGCAAGCACGTACTACTACTTGAAGTCTCACAGCTGTTACTCGACCAACTAATGATATCTTTTATTTACTTGCTGATTAGGTATCCTCTGTTCTCTGTTAATTCTTCCCTTGCGCGCGCGCACACATGTATATAGCCTTATAGGGTCGGTGTGAACAAGCAATTTTACAACGAATTATTCAGTCTGGGTCCATTAATGCATACCTGTTTTGGTCAGTCATTAATGTGTTAGTATTAATGTATTGAATTTGATGCGACGAGTCTTTAAAATGGTGTAATAAACATGTGAGTAATAGTCTATGATCTAAAAATATCATCAATTTAATACTTTTTCTCTTGAAGAAAAATTGGACTCTTTTAAGACAATTTCTACATTTAATGCCATGCGACAGCATCAGGCTTTATTTAATTTGCTGCAATACAAACACACAGACAGACTCCACTGATCGATCGATGCTAAAACAAAGACATAAAATAAGAAAAAATGAAAATGTTCAGAAAAACCTGTAAATAAGCTAGCTAGATGCTATCCACTGCGCGGTCTGCGCTTATCTAATAGCTAGCATCTAAAGCACTCCAACAAGCACTACAAATGCTTCAAATCTAGTGTTTGCTACTTGCCATGCCAACACTAGTACTCCATCTAAGCAGCCTCTGGAAATTCCACAAAGTGAAACCCAGTACAATAATTCCAACAATAGTAGCAGTGCCTTTAAAAAAGTTTGAGAAATACTCCTTGGTCAAGGTTCCCACCAGACTATTCCAAGGGTTCTCGTAGTAAACATTAAGCTCTTCACAGAGATGTTCGTAAAGGTTTCCACTTTCTTCAATCTCCAGGGCGAGGTTGTTAATCAGTTTCGTCACTGCACCGCTGGAACCTAACTCGTTAACAATGATCTTCTTTTCAACAAGCAACCTTACATCATCTTTAGTGGTGATAAGATCATCCAACAGCACAATGTAATCACAGACGTAAGTTTCATATGGATAATGACACTGCTCCAAAGCCATCAGGTTTCGGAAAAGACCTTCAGTGTTGTCATCTAAACAAAGGGGTGGGACATCCAAGAAACGTTGCATACCCACCAAGCAAGTTCCTTTCAGACATGGTAAGCAAGACAAGAGCCATGAGAGATTGAAGCAAGGGAACGTTTTTAAGCAGCAATTCTTCCGAAATTGTATTTGAAGTAAATCTGCGTCTGAAACTGGCCTAGTGAATTTCAATCCTGCCTCGTCAAACTGTGTTGCTGTACCAAATGGGTGTCTAGTTCTTTTATTTTTGTCTTCATGTTTTTGGTTTTGTGGATGGTTGCAACATCTCGGTCCCGTGCAACACTTGTATTTTGGCCCTTCTATTGGCCGTGGTGGACGGAAAAAATTTCTCACCAAATCTGTGAAATGCTTTACTTCAATGAATTTTAGGCCCGGTTGAAGGACAAAACGGCTCGCCAAATCATTGATATGATTGAGTCCATCATTCTTGGGCTCAGATGAGCTTTTGCTGGGGTTTTGTGGAGGGCAAAAACATCCCACCAAATCATTAAAACACGACTTCTTGGACTCTGGCTTCCAACAATCATAGAGATCACGAAAAAACCCACAAGAGAGCTCAAGAAGAGTCTTTTTGGGTTCCCCATATTGTTTGAAAAACTCCTCAAGAACAAAGAAAGGGAGCTGATTCTCAAGTAGAAGCAGGTCACGCTGTATGCCACGTTCCATGCACGGTCGGCTTAAAATATAATTTATTTGATAATAAGCCTTTGAGTTTTCAGAATCTTTATCTTTCCAGTAGAAAAGCTCAAGTATAAAGATAGCATCCAGTAGAATCATGTTTACAAACCCTTCACTTCTGAGTAAAAAGGTCTCTGAATAGCAACTGCGGATTTCCATTTCTTCGTTCTTGATGATGCATTTAAGATCCTCGATGTTCTTCCCAGTACGATCACAGAAATTCCTCAAATTTAGGAATTTATGTATATCCATGTCCTTCAACTCTTCTCTGCGGTGATGAAAAGGGCCAATAGAAACCAGCTGAGGGGTATAGGCCACATTATTGATCTTACGAAGTCTCTTGGGGACCCTGTAGATACAGTACTTATCAGGACAACGAGGAGCCTCCAGTTCCGGTGTCATGTCAATGATCAGCTCTTTGCACTCGACTTTTCTTTTGTTTTTAATGGAATATTTGTCAATGTTAAAGACCAGCCCATTGCATTCACGTAGCTTTTCTTTATCAATATCGGTTGGCTGGGGAATTGCAGGATAGACCAATGTCTGTTCCATTCCTCTAGTTCCCTTCCCTAGTGACAAGAAAGAAGAGAGCAACATCATGAGGTTTTGACATCTTATACATACCTTCAAAAATGTATTTATATATTATTAGGGATCATTTGCTTTAAAACCAATACTCAGATTATTCAGATCTGAGTTTAACCTCTTCAAAAATAAAAAGAACATGCAAATTAATTTAGAACAGGCTATCTTATGGATCAAATAACTACGTACTAATTTTGATAACAAGAATACAAATTACTTACTGTAAAAAAAATGGAAGAATAATAAAAGAAATTTACAAATATTGGCTGCAAGAAATGCTTGAAACTACGTACGTACCGGTACTACTACTTGGAAGTCTCACAGCTCTTACTTGACCAACTAATGCTATATTTTATTTCTTTGCTGATTATGTTTCCTCTGTTCTGTTAATTCTTCCCTCACGAGCGCACACACATATATATAGCCTTATAGGATTGGTGTGAACAATCAATTTTACAAGGAGCTCTTCAGTCTGGGTCCATTAATGCAATACCTGTTTTTGGTGAGCCATTACTGTGTTAGTATTGAGTATTGAATTTGATGCGACG
Organism: Platycarya longipes; assembly: GCA_036559045.1. Lineage (NCBI taxonomy): Eukaryota > Viridiplantae > Streptophyta > Magnoliopsida > Fagales > Juglandaceae > Platycarya > Platycarya longipes. The sequence continues at coordinate 3,282,071 of CM071802.1, read as the reverse complement.
AGTCTTTAAATTGGTATGTATCCGAGTAGGGAAAACATGAAGTACGGATGGGTTTAAAATGAGTTTTTGCACCAAGTCACTCTCAAACTGACACGTAAGCATTTTCAAGTGAATGAATCTGAATCCATTAGCACCAAACCAGTCCTTTTTCTGCTTTACATTTTATAGCCCCGAGAAAATCCTTCGTTCCTTTTCAGTTCTTTTTCCCAATTTTCTCAGCAAACAAACAAGTAAAATAAAAAAAAAAAAGAGAATAAACGAATATTCAGCCAAATCGATCGAACAATAATCTTTGTCAAAAATATAAAAACTTCTTTTGTTTTATCCCGATTATTCCTTATCTCCTTCCATAGCTGTAAAGTCTTTGTTCGTGCTAACAGAACAATGGCGGGAAAAGGGAACAGTAAATCCAAGAGAATAAAAAAAAAAGATGAAAAAGAAAATCCCACTTATAATTTTCCCAGAAGGAGCGAGGAATTAGCTGTTAGCTTGTTTAATGTTTTGTCCCATACCAAAATGAAGTTGTTGTCACAGCCAGACTGCTTAGGAGGGACGTTGTTACGGTGAATCACGTATCCGGCCTTAAGTAACAGAACTCAAACTATCCACGAAACTATCGGAAAATCCATCAAAAAATAACTTCAGAGCGAGTTTAGATTAGTCAAGTCAGAGATTCAAGAATAATAACATTGAGAGAGAGACAGAGGTCAGAGACGGTCGAGGAAGACAAGAAAATGTGAAAGAAAAAGAGACGAAAAGAGTGCTGATTTGGTGCCGGAGGGTTCACATCCTTTCAATTGAAATGTCCACATGTCGATACAGGAGTGGCTTGGTGCAAAACATCCTTTTAAACTCATCCGGACTGCAGCATCACTTAGAAAAAGGTGCAGTACTTCAAGGAGTTCAGTAGCAGTAGAGTTATAAATAATGTACGGTCATTTAAAAAAAAAGTGAAGTTTATTATTAAAAAGATTAATTTTTTTATAATATATTTTTTTAAAAAAATAACTATCCATTGCCTACAAGTTTGCAACTGTATGTATTATTTTTCAAACTATAAAATGTTTAAGGAGGGAGAGTGACAGAGTTTTTGCAGTGATTTATATTAAACACAATATTCTTACAAGGCAAGTGATATAAGGGAATTTTTGTCCCTTTTTGGCTGTAAAAGGTACTCGGAAACCCACTCCTAAAACATAAAGTATGTTTCTGACGGCAAGCTAGCATGAAGAATAGGAATGAAAGAGAAAAAGATGATCTGGGAAGAAATATATAGATCTATCACTAATTCCAGTGAACATACCTTGTCGGCTGTGTGCTTGATGAAGAACCTAGCTTGCAAAATCTTGCTAGAAGGAATATCCTTTATGCTTGAAGCCACCAGAGTAATTAGTTCTGCATCTCACCCTCTTTCTCACTGATTATATCTGTTTTCTAATTCTTATCTTGGTAGATCATTTTATCATATGTATGGGTTCTAAGTGTCCTGTCTTTTCTCAGACAATAAGTGAGATAAGAAGCACGAAAGGACAATCAACTTTTGCAAAAGCAGATAGAAAAAGAAAGGGCTGCTCTGAATATCCCCCTGTAATGAGCTTTGTTGACCACTATACCCTGCATATGAATTGGGTTGTTTTTCTGTATTTTTATTTTATTTTATATTATTTTATTATTTAGTTGTTTCTTTTCTTGTTGCATTTATAGAAATAAAATTTTTATAATAAAAAATAATATCAAGAACATTCTATTCGTAAAGTTATAATTTCTTTCCTTTTTTAAAATAAAGAATTTAGTAAGCTGTCTTTTTTTTCTTTTAAATAGTGTTTGATTATCTCATTTTTTATTTGAAAAATTTAAAAGTTAAATCTTAAATACTATTAGTATTAATTGACTTATAAACCAAATTTTCTCAATTTTATAAATCACATTTATCAAAATTGGCATGAATAATGGATTGAGATACTCATCTTCCCGGCCGTATTAGGCAAATGATCTCATGCACATTTCAATTGCTGCCAAATTTTACTGAAACTGATAACAAAATTTTAATTAAGTATGCTGATCACTTTTCTTCAAAGAAATAGATTTTATTATATAATTTATATCTTAATAAGTATTAGTTTAATAACAATATAAGATTTAATTTGTGTTAGCCATAGCTGTTTGTTTTTGTAGAAATATAGTTTTGTTTTTAATATCTTTCAGAAGTATTTGTTTTGGATTTCTCCAAAGTTTTTCTTTAAGGAAAGATATATATCGGATCTGTCAAAAAATATTATAAGAAAAATAAATATTTATAATTATAATTATTATTTATAATTAAAATTAATACATTTTAATAAAAAATAATCATTTTAACAAAAAGTAACTTACTATAAATAAGTAATTTTTTTTTAGTGAGAGGAGCTTGAGCTATTAAAAAAATAAAAAAAATAATATTTATAATCGTAAGTTATGCAAATATTATATAATTATTTTAAAAAATAAAATAAAATAAAATATGGGATTAATATTAAAAAATATTATTTTTTTAATAATAGATTAGTCTACTTATTTTTAAAGTATTTATGTAATAATTACGTGATATTTTACGATCTTACGTAGCATTACTCGTTACCCTTATCTGATCTAAAAATTAGAAATATTTAAGAATTGTTCAACGAAAAGAACATGAAATGGGATAGTACCAGCTTTTGATGATCCTAATCAATACCGTGCGGGGAAGATTTGTTTTACTTTGAGAAAAATCAACTTATGTTTGTCATCATCTTCGCACATATATAGTTGTCAGTAATTAACCCTCAGATCAAAGTAACTTTAATAAGCTGATAACTAGGGCGAAGTACCCATGCATCGCCTGCTTTTGTTTACAAAGCGAAAAAGGAAGAAAGATTCCCTCTGCTCCCCGCTTTAATTATGAGCCTGCATAAAAGTTTATAAATTTTTCAGAAATGATAGGTACACAAGATCTCACATGATATCTTATACAATATATATATATATTATAAAATAAAGATATTTTCTAAAATAACATTAATTTTATAAAATATTTACTTTATATAAAATGTTGCGTAAAATAATATTTGTTTATCAATTTTCTAATTAATTTTTAACTCTTATTCTCTTTTCTTTACGAGATATTATTTTGTACTTTGACATGTCATGGACAGAGGCGATCGTTTTTTTCTTCTTCTTTTGCAGATGCTTGACCGATGGTCGGAGTTGGTATTACGAATCACGTCTTAACAGGATCAGTACCATACGTCTGAGCACATCGATTGGCTATACACTTAATTATTTAAGAACTTATATGGTGTCCATGTTAAATATATAGTGTCCATACCTTTTTATTATAATAAATAATTATTTAATGGTCATTTATTAGATTTTTTTTAAAAAAATTTGTTAATTTTTTTAGTAAATTTAACTTTATGTATTTGCCTATCGGAATTCTGAAATGATGTAATTTTTAAAATTTAATCTCTTAAATTAAACGCTTCAAATTCAAATGCTTCAAATTTAAATTTATAAAATTTAAAACTCTTATCTTTCTTAGATTAAAATTAACTCATAATTTTAAACACAGTTCAATCTTTTTATGATCAACGTTATCATTCTTCCATAATCTATAAAACTCACTCAATCTTCAAATTAAACAATACAAATTATAAAAATTATATATAATTTATATAACATGTAAATTATAATATAACATTATAACATTAATAAACCTACTTTACATTACAAATTGTAATATAATATTATTTTATATAAATGATAATTTATATATATAAATTTATATATAATTTAAATTTTATATTCATTCTTTATATATGAAAAAAGAGAAATTAAAATAATTAAGTTTAAATCTATTTGTTAATTATATTTGTGAATATAATTATTTGAATAAAATGTTATTTAATTTTCAATTTATACTCATTGTGAAACATTAAATTTAAATAATAATATTTTATAAATAAAATTATAATAATAATTAAACATGAAAAAAATACTCACTGAATGATGTGTAGCAGTTTGTTTGCTTAATTCGGGCACATGTTTTGTACAATGAAAAATATTAAGTATCTCACTCTTGAAATTCTGAAGTGATTTTTTTATATTTTAAAATATTTTTTAAAAATATAAAAAAAATTACAATATTATAATTTAACAATACTTATTTAAAAGTTATGTAAAAAAATCTTATCAGAGTCCTAATATACAATAGGAATTATAATTTGACGACGTGCAGTATTTGGCTTCTTTCATTATCAGTGGACGTCATTAGAATGACGTCTCCTTGCAAGTTGCAACCTCATTGAACACGCTGACACACAATAAAAATATATTAAATGGAGTGGTTGCAAACACGTGACAGATAAAAAAATATACAGTTGTATCTCAAAAAAAAAAAAAAAAGGGTTTGGTGAGATATTCATTATTCATTATAAAGATTTGACCAGAGGTCTTTATTGAATAGAAAAAGACTTGCAGTAGACTCCAAAAATGTTGCAGATCTAGAAAATTCATGTCTATGCCAGCTGTATGCAATTAATAAAGAAAAATGTTTAAATCACAAATAAAAATTACAAAATCTTGATTGTTTTTATTTTTTTAAAATTTAACGATAAAAGATCTATTTTTAACCATATTGTGATATAAAAAAAAAAATTTGATTTAAAACTATTATGAAATACATGGAAAAAAAAACTCAAAAAAGAAAATTGACCTAGGCGCATCGACTGGGATCCCAAATATGTAAGCGTAACAGTGCTCATTAATTTATATTATTTTTTTCTTTTTTTTAGATAAATAAGTATGCTCTCGTTCAATTTATAAACTTAAAATTTATAATGTGATTAATACAAGTCAACTAAAAATAATTGATCGCTCAGATTTCTAATTCTCTCAGATAAAAATTGAGAGAAACTAACATTATTTTCAAAAAAGATATTTATTAAGTTTTTCCTCCAATAAAAAAAAAACTACAATTTGTGAGGGACTATAAATTTTATGAGTAAAATGCCAAACAAAATTCAAACAAGAAGCAAGAAAATCAAAATTCACTATTAAAATCATTTATAAAGGCAGTCGAAAAAATAAAATAAGATAAGAAAGATAAAGACGGGAGAAAGACGAAGCGGGAGCTCCACCCCTCATCCGTCTCTAAGTAAATTGGACACCTAAGATTTTTTACTATGAGAAAAAGAAAATTTCGAGAGAAATGAGATAAAGGTCAGCTTCACTCAATATTATCTAAATTAACAGGTGTCATTTTGAGTCGATCATATAAAAAACACTAGATCCCTGTCGAAATGTTTTTCCACTTTCCTAATGAAAATATAAAATAAATAATATATATTTATATATATATGGACACTATATATATACTAATTGGATACCATATAAGTTGATCTTAAGTATAAAGACAAATCGATGTGCTCATTCGTATAGTATTGATCCTGTTAAAAGTACTGATATTAGATTAGTCATTTTTTTTTTTTTTTTATTTTTAAAAAGTTACTTTTTTTTTTTGAAGATAAAAATTATTTTTATTCATTTTTTACTTTTTTTTCTTATTTTTAATCAAATAAAAAAAAATTGATGTGTATATAAACTTATATTTTTAAAAGAAAATTTTGATTAATATAATATCAGTGCTCTAAGACGTAATTCGTAAAACCGGCCAGCCTCCGAGCAAACCGTCAAGCATCTGCAAAAGAGAAAAAATGATCGGCTGTGTCCATGACATCATGTCAAAGTACAAAATAATCTCTCATATAGAAAAGAGAGTAAGAGCTAAAAATAGGGGTTTGCTTAGCCTCTCATATCAATAATAAAATTATTATTTATATGAACAATAATTTTACTATTAATATGAGATATTTTAGCTGCAGCTAATATTTTTTTCTAAAAATATGATAAGAATGATTAAACTTTTATGCATCGAGGCAGGCTCATAATTAATTAATTAAAGCGGGGAACACGAGGAATCAGCTTTCTTCCTTTTTCACTTTGGAAAAACAACATGCATGCGGACTTCGCCCCATTCAATTTTCTAAACTTACTTTGATCTGCGGGTTAATTACGTGTGAAAAAGGATGGATCCAATTATAAAAATTATAAGTGGTATATAATTATTTTTAAAAAAATAAATATATTTTAGATTTACGTAAAAAAAAATTAATTTTTTTTAAAACAATTTCACGTCATTTATAATTTCATAACTGTATATAACAATACTCATTACTCATTACGTACAGTCATATTTGCGATTACGATAATGACAATTATTTGTTGATGTTTCTCAAAGTATAAACAAATCTTCCACGCACAGAATTGATCAGGAAAAGCTTCGGTACTATCCCATTTCATGTTCTTTTCTTTGAACAATGGCAACGTGCTAGAGAAACAGTTGTTAACCATTTCTAATTTTCTAGATCAGATCAGATCAAAGTAATTCTATTTTATTAATAGCTCAATTAGCTCCACTTTTGACACATCCATATATAATCTTCTTGATCAAAGAAAAACTTTGGAGAAAATCCAAACAGCTATGGCTGAAACAAATTAAATCTTATCTTTTTATTAAACTAATATTGCTAAATTGAAACTGAAGCATGAATTTGACGTGGATATGTAAATAGAGAAGGTTGAATTCTTGTTAAAATGTTATAAATTAAATAATTAAATATATATTTTTTTATCATCATTTGATCATGAATAAGTTTTTAAGAAAATTGATAGTTTTCACTTTAGCAGCATACTTAAAATCTTGCTACCAGTTTCAGTAAAATTTAGCAGCATGCAATAATTGAAATATTCATAAAGTGAATATCTCGATCCATTATTCTTGTCAATTTATGCAGGGTATTGAGGTCAATAAAGCTCATTACAGTGGCATATTCAGAGCAATCCTTTCTTTTTCTCTTTGCTTTTGCTAAAGTTGATTGTCCTTTGTGCTTTTTGTGGGAGAAAGAGAGAGCACCTAACCCCATTAATGTGGTAAAATAATCTAGCAAAAGAAGAATTAGAAAGCAGATATAATCAGTGAGAAATTTATAAAGGGTGAGATACAGTACTTGAGTTTGGCATTTGACAGAACTATTTACTCTGGTGGCTTCAAGCATAAAGGATACTCCTTCTAGCAAGATTAATTTGCAAGGTTCTTCATCAAGCACACAGCCGACAAGGTATGTTTACTGAAATATGTGATAGAATTATATATTTTTTTCACTTTCCCTCCTATTATTCATGCTAGCTAGCTGTTAGAAACTTACTTTGTGTTGTAGGGGTAGGTTTCTAAATACTTTTTACAGCCAAAAAAAAGCAAAAAAAGATGACTTCTAACTAGTTGTACACTAGGGGATCAGAAATTGCTTTACTAGTTTTTATGAGTTTAATTCCATTTGGGGAGTATTTAGAGGGTGAAATGGTTTAGCATTAATTGTTGCATATCATCCTCCACATCATACACCAAATATATATATATTTTTTTTGTATTTTTAATTTTTTTTTTTAATTTTTAAAAAAAAAATTCTTCTACCAAATATTTAGTAAAATAAATAAAATAAAATAAAAAATTGTGTAGTGTTTGTGTAGAAGATGATGAATAGAGAATTTTTCAAAAATATGCTTTATTTGTAGACAGTGAATCTACTCTTTTCTTTCTGGCTGTAGCCTGTAGTTGTTTGTATGTCATCTGAGAAGATGGACTGCCGCGTTGCAAGTGAAAAGCATCTTAAATGCGAAGAATTCCTCATTCACATCCCCTCAGATCTGGAGCCTGCCGAGTGGCCTGAGTGCTGCATCTACAGGATTCCCAAAAAACTTCGCAAGGTAAACGAAGAAGCCTATACTCCAAAGCTGGTTTCAATCGGCCCTCTCCATCACCGCAAAAAAGAATTGAAGGGCATGGAAAATCAGAAGCTGAGATACTTAAACGAATTCTGTATTCGAACAGGGAAGAACCCGATGGATCTTGCACTCATCATTAAAGCGAAGGAAGAAAAAATCCGCCATTGTTATGCAGAGCCCCCAAGACTCGGAAGCAGGGACTTCGTAAACATGATTCTGATGGATGGTATCTTTATAATTGAGCTCTTCTTGAGGACTAAATCTGAGACGAAAAACGATTATATACTAAGGCAAACCCTGGCTGAGAATCAGTATACAGCATGACTTGATTCTACTTGAGAATCAGCTTCCTTTTTTTGTTCTTGAGGATCTGTACTATGCATCCGTCAAAGAGAAGACTCCCACCTTTCTTCATCTTTCCCGCAATTACTTCTCTGATTATAATGATCATGAAGCGAAGATTGAGCCCATCAATGGTGAGGAAGTTAAACATTTCACCGATTTGGTGAGATATTTCTTCTCTCCACCAGACCCGGGAAGTAAAGATGAGGAATATGATCATCAAAGTGATCAAAGATCAATCGATCATTTATACAGTGCGACAAAGCTTGACGAGGCAGGAGTGCAATTCGAAGCAGTTGAAAAAGGACATTTAACTGACATTAAATTCCAAAAGGGAGAATGCTTGGAACAATGCCCGTACCTGAACTGTTCCTGGCTACTGAATTGCTTGCCATGTTTCAAATGCTTAATCTGCTTGAAAAGCATGCAACCTTTTCTGAAACTCCCTGCCCTTGTAGCAGACCACACGACCGAATGTGTTTTCCGAAACCTTATGGCTTTGGAACAGTGTCATTATCCGACACAGGCTTACATCTGCAATTACATTCTTCTCCTGGATTATCTCATCAACACAGAAAAAGATGTCGATCTTTTGGTCGAGAAAAAAGTAATCGTCAATCATCTTGGAAGCGACGAAGCAGTAGCGACACTGGTTAACAAACTTGGGCATCAAATTGTGGAAGTTAATTCCTGTCATTACAAACTTAGTCAAAAGCTAAACGAGCATTACGAGAATTTCTGGAACCGAAACATGGCAACCTTAACGACGGTTTATTTCCGGGATATTTGGAGAGGCACAGCAACGCTCGTTGGAATTATAATCCTGTTTTTGACGGTCTGGAATATCTTCATTAGGCATTTCGTCAAAATGCCTCGGCCTTTATAATTCTCTGATCTCTCCTATGGTATTAATTTCAAGCTGTTTGCTCTGCTTTGCTTTGCTTTGCTTTGTATTCATCGTTATGTTTTGGTTGTGACTTGTGATATATCTCCTTTTCAACCCTAATAAGTTGTAGTACTCCCGCAATATCGGCCGTGGAGAGTGTATTTTCAGCTAATAAAGTTTGCATATCCTCTGTAATAATACTCCATCAAATATAACGTTTACAACGTGTTAAGAATATTTTCCTGAGAGTTTCAATCTTCACAAACCAAACATCCTTGAATCGACATGATTTTAGTAGAAGATTTATGCTCTTTTTTTTGTCATTAATTTTTTTTTTTGAAAGAGTTATTTTATTTTAATGTTATGACATATTATCTAAATCACTTAAACAGTAATATTTAATTGATAATATTTAAATTTTACTTTTGTTTTCTAAGTTTAATTAGGTAAATTACTATAGTAATAACGTGGTGATCTTTACAAATTAGAAGGCAAATTCAAGAAAGACAAAAGGGTCAATAAACTCAAAGCACCCAAACTCGAGAAGACTAGATGACCAGATCAATTTGAAAGCTATTTATCTTACTGGCTATTAAAGTTAGGGTTGAGTATTGAGAATGTTTGATAATGTTTATAAATAATAATAATTAAATATTAAATAATAATAAAAATAGATAATAAATAATAATAAAATAATAAATAATAATAAAATATTTTAAAAATATTCAAGTGATGAGTACGCCAAAACGTAGCCTAAAACTTCCTGTGAAAAGCTTGTAAATATTTTACCGCCACTAAAGTAAACTTGTAAAAGAAAAAATATTACCAATTATTGTACCTATGAAAGCTGCTTCATACTAGGCCACCTATCAACTTTTTTAATTTTACCAATTATTTCATTTTTTCTAAAAACAAAAATAGAAGGCAAATAATTAGTGGCGAACTTTGTCGTATGTGCAAAATTATTGTACATGCAAAGTTTGACGTCGTGATTGATTAGTGCCGTCGGCCCTAACACGAAAAGAAGAGCAACTTTTATCAGTAACAATGAAGGGAGCGCATCAGCGACTGAACTATTGATTCCCCTGCTTTCTGCTAATAATTGCATGTCTACGCAATGCAATATTGTCTTCACATTATGAGCATCCTTATTAAAGGGAATAAATACACATCCAATATATTTCATAAAATATTTTATAATACAAATTATAAAGTAAGAATATTTTTATAATTTATTTTATAAAATTAATATTATTTTACATAATTACTCTTATTTTACTACATATATTATATAAATTGTTGTAAATAGTATTGTAGATTTATCATTTTCTTGAACTAAAACACTTCGAATCATTTGCCTAAATAAGTACCATAAGTTTCATGTACTGTTTTTTTTTTTTAATGTTAAAACTGTGAAAAATATTTACATAATAATTTTTTTTTATCACTTCTCTATATGGCACAAAACATATTGGAAAGGAAAATTAATTTATATTTCTAGTCTGTGTAAATTATATGTACCTACTTTTAAAAAAACTCTTGCCAATATTGATCTAGAATTTAGGTGCAAATTTTATTTTATAATAGATCTTCTTTTTAAGATATATTTAAAATTTACATATACTAAAATTGTATTTAATATTAGTCGTTAGAACAAATTACATACATATTTGTAATGTCGAACAGAATAATAATTATTTTACGGACTAATTCGAATAGATAATTGATAGGAAATAACATAAGAAAGAATTTCAAAAATACCGAGAAAACACTTTTGATGTTCAATTGAAAATTATCAAATAAAGTAATGTCGAGAATCAATCCACAAGTTAGATTATATAACAAAAAATTGTTTGTATTGGAATTTTATTAAAATTAGCAAAATCTCAATAATAATACCAAAATTAAATATAAAATAAAATAAGCAATTTGTCAAAAATTTAGTCCAAATAGGATTCAGAATCACTTCCTAAACGATAAATGAAATATTAACAAATAAAAAAAAAGACTAAAATTGGGTATTCAAAAGGAAAAATAGTAGATTTCAACTTCGAAAAAGTGCACATCGAGTGTATATACAGGGTGGTTACGACGTACGTGCCTAAAATAGTTTTTTAAATTAAAGTCTTATATGAGATTCTAATACTCATAGTTAAAGATGTTATGGCCAAATTATTGAAGTGCATCCAAAACTGTTCTAAATAAGAAAAGATTACGATCACTAGCGGTTCTTATATTGGTCATCCATCCTCTTAAAGTATTTCAGCGCCATCAATATATTAATAGACTGCTCAATATCATCTGAGTCGAATCTTCTTACAATTTGATATTAGAGTAGACCACTCTTTTACAATTGTTTGGCAGGCATCTGAAGATGTATTAAACTCTTTTGAAGCTCACTTTATTCTTTGAGAAGATATAAATTGGGTTGAGATGAAAGTTGAAAATTAAATAAAATATTTTTAAAATATAGAATTTAATATTATTTTTTTAAATTTGAAAAAATTAAAGTATTTATTTAATTATATATAAAAATTTAAAAATATTAGAATATTTTGATAAAATGATATAAATTGAGTTGAGAACTCTAACAACATAAGCCGCGCGCCTTAGTTTTATTATTCAGCAAGACAACTTTCAAGACCGCACGTACGTCCAATTCATGTAGATTAAAAACAACTTTTTATTATACATATTCATAATGCGCTCTCTAACAATTATTGTTCTATATAAATTGCCATCTTATCCTGTGAAAAGTAATATATATATATATATATATATATATATATATGCATGCCCATCTCTCAACTACCAAAGTTTAGATATTTAATATATAATTAAGCAACTTGCTCGCCTATGACAACTGTGAAAGCCTTGACGTAAGTTGACGAAGACCTTCCTTTTTTTTTTCTTAGCACGTTGACGGAGACTAGTTCTACGTGCATGGAATACTGCACATGATGTATATATATTTATTTTATTTCGCCTTCAACCTCGTTCTACGTGCACGTACATTTATTATTAATTTATTTATTTTTGTGATCTGGTTATTTTAAATTTTCACCCAAGAATTGAATTACGATTATAAATTACCTCTAATTCGTTTGAAATTTATGTATTGTCAAAAGGATATGTGATCTGTTAAATTATTTTCCGAGTACTACCGATCATGATCATGCATGTGTATACGATTTTTTCACAAAAAATATAGTTGTATTATTTGATATTACTCTATTCTAATAAGTAATAAATGTATATATAAAAAATACTGTATTAATAAATTTGAGACGAAATTACTATTAAACATATCACTATCGATTTTTCTAGAAACAGAAAAGTATTATTTTTTATAGTTGTATTATTTTACCAATTATTTCATTTTTTCTAAAAACAAAAATAGAAGGCAAATAATTAGTGGCGAACTTTGTCGTATGTGCAAATTATTGTACATGCAAAGTTTGACGTCGTGATTGATTAGTGTCGTCGGCCCGTCCATTCTAGCACGAAAAGATGAGCAACTTTTATCAGTAACGAATGAAAAGAGCGCATCAGCGACTGAACTATTGATTCCCATGCTTTCTGCTAATAATAGCATGTCTACGCATGCAATATTGTCTTCACATAATGAGCATCCTTATGAACTAAAGTAAATGATACACACAACAAATTTTATAATATAAATTATAAAATAAAAATATTTTCATAATTTATTTTATAAAATTAACATCACTTTACATAATTAACTCTATTTTATTATATATATTATATAAATTATTGTAAATAGTATTATAAGTTTATCATTTTGCTGAACTAAAACATTTCGAATCAATTGACTAAATAAGTACCATAAGTTTCATGTACTATTTTTTTTTTTAATGTTAAAACTGTGAAAAATATTTACATAATAATTTTTTTTTTTTTATCATTTCTCGATATGGCACAAAACATATTGGAAAGGAAAATTAATTTATATTTCTAGTCTGTGTAAATTATATGTACCTACTTTTAAAACAACTCATGCCAATATTGATCTAGAATTCAGGTGCAAATTTTATTTTATAATAGATCTTCTTTTTAAAATATATTTAAAATTTACATATACTAAAATTGTATTTAATATTACTCGTTAAAACAAATTACATACATATTTGTAATGTCGAACAGAATAATAATTATTTTATGGGCTAATTCGAATAGATAATTGATAGGAAATAACATTTGAAAGAATTTTAAAAATATCGAGAAAACACTTTTGATGTTCAATTGAAAATTATTAAATAAAGTAATGTTGAAAATCAATCTACAAACTAGATTATATAACAAAAAATCGTTTGTATTAGAATTTTATTAAAATTAGCAAAATCTCAATAATAATATCAAAATTATATACGAAATAAAATAAGTAATTTGTCAAAAATCTAGTCCAAATAGGATTCAGAATCACTTCCTAAACGATAAATGAAATATTAACAAATAATAAATAAAAAAAAAGACTAAAATTAGGTATTCAAAAGGAAAAATAGTGGATTTTAACTTCGAAAAGGTGCATATCAAGTGTATCTACAAGGTGGTCATGACGTACGCGCCTAAAAGAGTTTTTTAAATAGTCTTATATGCGATTCTAATATTCGTAGTCAAAGATATTATGACCAAATTATTGAAGCACATCTAAAATTGTTTTAAATAAGAAAAGATTACGATCACTGGCAGTTTTTGTACTGGTCATCTATCCTCTAGGTATTTCAGCGCCATCAACATATTAATAGACTGTTCAATATTATTTGACTCGAATCTTCCTACATCAATTTGATATTAGAGTAGACCACTCTTTTACAATTGTTCGGCAAGATCATCTGAAGATGTATTAAACTCTATTGAAGCTCACTTTATTCTTTGAGAAGAAAGTATAAGTTAGGTTGAGATGAAAATTGGAAGTTAAATAAAATATTTTTAAATATAAATTTTAATATTATTTTTTTAAATTTGGAAAAATTAAAGTATTTATTTAATTATATATAAAAATTTAAAAATATTAGAATAATTTGATAAAATGATATAAATTGAGTTGAGAACTCTAACAACATAAGCCGCGCGCCTTAGTTTTATTATTCAGCAAGACAACTTTCAAGACCGCACGTACGTCCAATTCATGTAGATTAAAAACAACTTTTTATTATATATATTCATAATGATGAAGATGATCTGTAACGCGCTCTCTAACAATTATTGTTCTATATAAATTGCCATCTTATCCTGTGAAAAGTAATACACACACACACACATATATATATATATATATATATATATGGATGCATGCATGCCCATCTCTCAACTACCAAAGTTTAGATATTTAATGTATAATTAAGCAACTTGCTCGCCTATGACAACTGTGAAAGCCTTGACATAAGTTGACGAAGACCTTCTTTTCTTTTTTCTTAGAACGTTGACGGAGACTAGTTCTACGTGCATGGAATACTGCGCATGATGTATATATATTTATTTTAGAAAAATTATAGAGTGAAGCCACACTCATGGCACTCACTCTCACATGTCACTATTTATGAACAGTAACATGTGACATGTGAGAGTGAGTGCCATGAGTGTGGCTTCACTCTAGTACAACTCTATTGTTTGTGTCAGCCCGGCTTCAGCCAAGCATTTTTCTTATTTTATTTCGCCTTCAACCTTGTTCTACGTGCACGTACATTCATTATTAATTTATTTATTTTTGTAATCTGGTTATTTTAAATTTTCACCCAAGAATGTAATTACGATTACAAATTACCTCTAATTCGTTTGAAATTTATGTATTGTCAAAAGGATATGTGATCTGTTAAATTATTTTCCGAGTACTACTGATCATGATCATGCATGTGTATCCGATTTTTTCACAAAAGATATAGTTGTATCATGTGATATTACTCTATTCTAATAAGTAATAAATGTATATATAAAAAATACTGTATTAATAAATTTGGGACGAAATTACTATTAAACATATCACTATCAATTTTTTAAAAATGAAAAAGGGATATATGAGATCTCATACAACCTAAAAAAAATATGTTTATACTTTTTATAATGTTTAAATGAGATTCTAATTATGTTATTGATTAGTATTTTTTTTATAATATAAATTATATAATTTGAGCCTTCAAGAAGTGTGATCGCGTTATAAATTAATTAAAGTTAAAAATTTTAAATAAATGTTATTTTTATATAATTAACAAGCAAGTTTATTTACCATTTATTTCGTAAAAAAATATCTTGAGTTAGAAAATAATTATAAAAAAAATTATAAAAAGATTCAGCGTCTCATAATTTTAATATAAATATTTTTCACTTGGCAAATATTAATGTACGACGTTCCGTTGACGGAGTGGCCACGTGTGGAAGCTCCTGCAAAATTTCCTTAATGTATGATCGACCTGATCTACATGAATTAATAATGCGTGCATGCATTTTACTTCGTACTTGTCAGCGGTATTTGGTAAGAATGGTTGTTGACTTGTAACAAGTTAAAAAGACTTTTATATATTAGTATTAGATTGATCATTTTTCTTTTTAAAATTTAAAAAATATATAAATTTTTTTTTTTAGCTAATTAATCACTCAAAAAGCCTACAATGAATTCACTATCACATTCTTTACAATAATAAAATATTATTATTTTTTATTATTTATATCTACTTAATTATTTTTTATTTTATTTTTATAATCCTCAATAATTTTCAAAAATCATATTCATATTTATTTTTTAATAAGAATATATTTAAATATTTTTTCATATTTTGTAATTACACTGACTATATGTATTTTTATAATTTAATTTGATACTTAAATAATAATCTTTTAACCAAATTTTGAAAAAGTATTTTTCAATTCTTTGTTAAAAAATCATTTTTTTTAACCAAATAATTACTAATATAATTATTTTAAATGGATAGAGATGTGAATAGTTCTTTTCATATATAAAAAATAGAATGAAGGAATTGAAGACTTTTCAAAATTTGAAAAGTGGATGACCAATTCAATGTAGGATATTTTTATTAGGGGTGGCAATATGTTACACGACCCGTTAACTCAACACGAATACGACACGATAATAACGAGTTAGGGTTTAGTCTTAATGAGTTTCGGGTCAAAACGAGTTGACTCGTTACGACACGATTGCTTAACGGGATGATAGCGGGTCAACCTATTTTGACCCGCTATGACACGTTAAGAAAATTAAAATTATAAGTATACCCTTATATTTAAAAATAAAATTGTTAGAATCTTAATTTCAATATTTTTATTATTTATATTGTAATTCATACTTGTAGTTAGTATTATAATTTTTATAGATATTATAATTTTAATATTTGTATAAAATTATGCTAAGTTTAATTAAGTCAAATGGATTAATTTCGGACATATTCAACACATTTATATAAATAAGTTGAAACGAATCATATTTTATCATGTTAATTTATTTCATAATATCACTAATGGATTATAACGGGTTGACACGACACGCACGTTATGTTAACAAGTTGTATTAGGGTTTGAGATTTTAACACGATAAGCTTAATTGGTCAGGTTAAGGTTGACCTATATAGTATAATATACATGTCTTGACACGACACGAACACGACCCGTTGACACCATTTGACACTTCTAATTTTTATTAGTTTTCTTCAAATTTTGAAAAACATTGGCATTTGGCTAATCTAATGTCAGTGCTCTTAGTTGAAGAGCTAGCTATTCTAGCTAACACAGACAGAAGAATTCGTCAGAAAGATCGGGTTAACTATCATATAAAAGTGCACTAATATTACTACAAAGTAAAAATGGAGTGAAGATGAGGTGAATTCCCATATCACGAAGTAAGAATGATATCCAAGTTATCTCAGCAGTAGTATGGGTCATTATTCTATACTCAGCTTTAGAGTTTGATCGGAAAACTGTATATTGCTTTTTTGCGGACTAGGATATGCAATTGCTATCAAGAAAGACATAGTAGCCGATGTTGGTGAGAGGGCAACCTACCTGCCTAATCTACATCAGAAGAGGCATATAGATTAAGTGTAAAATGGGAACTAAAATAAAGACCAAGATCAACAGTACATTTTAAAATATCGAAAATGCACTTGACCATTTTTATAATAGATTGTAGTAGGGAATCCATAAATTGACTACAAAATTAACACTTTAATAAAGGTGAGGGCGAGTAAGAGTAAGCTATTGGAGTGCACCCACAATACAGTGATAGTGAGTTGAATCAGATAAAGGTATCTATAAGGTAAATCCTTTGGTCTTTGGCATCATGGGAGTACCTATGGGTTCACAATCATGCATTTTATGTCATTCTAAAATATGAATAGCATATTTGGTTTGAGCAAGGTAAGCCCATTAGTGGTTACGGTATACCCTTGATGCTTATCTTTATAACCCATAAAAGCAAACGACAAAGTCTTGGGGTCAAATTTATTCTTTCGGTATCTCATGTATAGGGAAAACATGAGATACCGAAAATGGGTGACTATAAGTCGATGGTAATGGAAGTAAGGTCACTAATAAGAAAAGTGGTAGTGATGAAAGCTTTAGCCCAAGAGCATTTTAGTTAGTGGGCTTGTCAGCATATTCATGTGGGTTAGACCCACTATTGGGTTGGTCCAAATGCACATTTTGTCCTCCTTTTCCAGAGTTGGTCCTAGCTAATTGGTTGGAGGGATGAAACCCACATCCATTTGAGGAGAAGGATTGAGGCTGAGAACAGGGGTTGTTGTAGTGATCCTTGGTGTTTGATTGACCACTTCCTCTGTCCATAGAAAGCAAATGGGTTAGTTGAATCATTAAGGGGGAGCAGACTTCATGCCCTTGGAGAAGAAAGAGTTTGGCGTAGAAAACATGGGTGGTTTCAGCATCGCCATCGTAAAGGGCTCATATTTGGCTTTGAGGTTATTCGGCAATGAGAGTACCTTCATCTTGTATTGCACATGCCGTCTGATTGAAGCAAGACTGTCCCACAATCCTTTGAAGGGACAAAGGTGATTGCCCAACGGTGTCATAGGCTCCTTGCACAAGTATGTGAGTTATTGAGTGAGATGGAACTCCCTTTCTTGGGAGCTAGTCATGGGCGTATGCCTCTTTGAGAGCTACCCTAACTTGATAGTCAGAATCAAGCCCCACAATAAGGTTGAGTGCTTCTTTAGATAATGTGCTCATAATTTGTCCTCGGAGCAATTGGTCCAATTTGTGCCATTGGGGAAATGTTGGAGTGGATTCTAATTTATTCGAACCAGAAGCAAGGTCAATGGTTTTGGAGAGTTCTGGAGATGGTGATGCATTGTGAGATGCTC
This sequence comes from Platycarya longipes, assembly GCA_036559045.1. Taxonomy (NCBI): domain Eukaryota; kingdom Viridiplantae; phylum Streptophyta; class Magnoliopsida; order Fagales; family Juglandaceae; genus Platycarya; species Platycarya longipes. The sequence continues at coordinate 3,263,642 of CM071802.1, read as the reverse complement.
AACATGGTCTTGGATCTCAGCCAAGGCCAAAATCTGTTCACACCATAGAAGGTAGTTATTGTTGAGTTTCCAGGTAACAAAGTTACCGACATTATAGGTGATGGTGGCCATGTAAGGAAGACTCTCTTCTCTCACAAGGACTCTGGTGCCATGAAAACAATTAATACAAGGTGCTTGATGAGATGCCTCAATTGATGTGAGAGCACAGAGTCTATTATTCCCTTATATAAAATTTGTATTACACCAATACATGAGCTATTGTATTGTTGGAGAATTAGGCCGCCTGATTTGGATTCAAAAATAAGATGATTTTAAATGAAAATTGATGAAAAGTTGAATAAAATATTGTCAAAATATTATTTTTAATATTATTATTATTTTAGGATTTCAAAAAATTAAACTATTTATTATATTTTGTGTAAAAATTTAAAAATTTAGTAATGATAAGATGAGATGAGATGATATGAGATGATCAGAAGAAATGAAATGAAAAATACTTTTCGAATCCAAACGAGGGCTAAAGCATGACAAAGTCATTTGTGGAAAGTGAAAAATAAATACAATTAACAAGTCATTGCATGATTCAAGGTGATTGAGAGAATTATTTAGAGTTGAGCATGCTTTGGAGGTAGGCATTGTGATAGCTACTATGAGGTGTGGGTCTTTGGTCTTTTGTGTTATTTCGCAGTTCCTTGTTGATTGTTCAACTTTATTCATTAAAAAAACATGCATACATACATGCATATATATATATATATATATATATATATATAGGTCTGTTCATCCGGGCTGGGTACAACCCGGCCCGGTTTAAAATTTTATGTATTTCTTAATATTTTTGAATTTGTTTTTAAAAATGTTTAAGAAAATTTTGAATCCGGGTTCCGGATTTCTAAATCCGGAACTCGGATGAACACCCCTATACATATATATATATATATAATGAACTTTGACATCTTCTAGCAAAAATATATCGGATGAGTTTTTTTTTTTAATAGAAGATTAGATGAATTAAGCACGCACTAGAAGCATGTGAAGTGAATGGGATATATATCACGCTAAATATTTTAATATATATATAGATATATCATCTTGTACTAAACATTAAGGATATTCATGAGAATATATATATATATATATATATATATATATATGAGTAACAACAATTAAGATTTGATGCGATTTGGTTGGATCCTAGCAATAGTTGTCTTGTGGAAGATCAAGGGAAATAAATAGTTTGAAGGCCAAGTAAAAAGCCAAGTGTGACATAGGACTCATGATAATGAGTAGGAATTGAACATGTTATTTTATTTTTATCCTTGTCATTATAATCGTGTGAAAGAGAGAAACCAGAAGAGAGCTAACATTAAGAATATATATATATATATATTTATAAGTATATATATATGAGTAACAACAATTAAGATTTGATGCGATTTGGTGGGATCCTAGCAATAGTTATGTCTTGTGGAAGAGGGAAATAAAGTAGTTTTAAGACCAATTTAAAAGCAAAATGTGACATAGGACTCATAATGAGTAGGAATTGAACATGATATTTTATTTTTATTTGTGATAATCGTGTGAAAGAGAGAAATTACCAGGAGAGAGCTAGCATGGAGAGTTGACTGTTGACCTAGTACTTTTAGGACAGTCGTTGGCTTTTGGACAAGAGTGTTTGTCTTTCCCCCTCCCCAAGAGGTCGAAGTTACCGGAACAGAGCATTGACTGATCTATATATAAGTGTGAGAGAAGAACGAAGGATCATCCATTATAATCAGCAAGGAATTGAAAGATATATAGAGCTTTAATTTGGTCGACGAGGCTAGAAGTAATTAGCTGACGCGGTCCGGTGCTTTCAACTTTCAAGCAGTACTACAAAATAAACATTTTCTTGCTAAGCAAAAATTCGTAGGTAATTCCTGATTCTCTCATTTTACTTGTTTGTTATATATATACATATGTATGAAAGATTTTGGGATAAAACCTATATATATATATTAATGTTCTACATATTAATTCGAACTATCACTTTTAATCTTAATCAAATAATAATGATATGCTTCCAAGCTATTTGGCCTTTTCAGTAGTGAAAAGTAATTGACGTGGCAAGATTCATGTTACTTGTTTGTGATGATCACTAGGAAGGAAAAGGAAGTTGAGGAATGGCAAAGATGGTCTGCGCTTCACCCGAAGCCAATGATTCTATTAATATGGAAGAAGAATTTGAATGCAAAGAGCTGATCATTGACATTCCAACGGCTCTGGAGCCTCCTCGTTGGCCTGAATGCTGTATCTACAGAGTTCCCAAGAGACTTCGTGAGGTCAAACCTATGGCCTACACACCTCGGCTGGTTTCTATCGGCCCTTTTCATCACTGCATCAGAAAAGAATTGAAGGACATGGAAATACAAAAACTCAGATATTTGAGAGATTTCTGTTATCGTACTCGGAAGAGCATCGAGGATCTTACATACATCATCGAGCGCAATGAAATAAGAATCCGCCATTGCTATTCAGAGAACTTTCCACTTGGCAGAAAAGAGTTTGTAAACATGATTCTACTCGATGCTGTCTTTATACTTGAGCTCTTCTGGAGGAAATCTGAAAAATCAATGGCTCAAAAAGATTATATATTAAGCCAACCGCATATGGAACGTGGTATACGTTACGACTTGCTTCTGCTAGAGAATCAAATTCCTTTTTTCGTTCTCGAGGAGTTATTCTGCTGTGATGATCAGCAGAATGAAGAAGTATTGCTGGAAAAAAAGGATTTTCTTCTTAAGCTATCATGCTGGTTCTTTTGTGATCTTTATCACGATGAGCAGCCAGAGCCCAAGATCGGTGAAGTAAAGCATTTCACAGATTTGGTGAGATGTTTTTTCCCTCCGCCCAAACCAAAATCGAAAGAAAGTAAAAAGAGCATTAAACACCTATATACAGCAACAAAACTTGCAGAGGCAGGTTTGAAATTCAGGCCAGCTTCAGGAAGAAGGAGTTTACTCGAAATACAATTTCTTGAGAATGAATACTTAGAAAGATTCCCGTGCCTCAATCTTTCATGGCTTTTGGCTTGTTTACCATGTTGGGAATTTGGACCTCCCAAATTCACCCCCAGGATCCACCTCTATGCAGGAATATAAAGAGATATACAGAAATAATAATAACACAAGAATTTACCTGGAAACTCCCAAAGCAGGAAGAAAAAACCAGCAGACCCAGAGAAGAAAATACACTATGTGAAAAATTGTTACAATCACACAATTTTTCTCCTCACCACAAATGACACTCACAAAATTTTCTCACTAAGAAAACTTTAACTTCCTCTTTCCCTTTTACAAGAAAAGGCTAATAGAGGATTTTACTCACAAGTTATTACTTGATAACTTGTTAGTTGGTGTGTCTAACCAAGAAGTTAGCCTCCTTATATAGCCCAAGAGGCTTATTGTGGCTTCACTTCCTACCCATGTGGGATTGAAGCCAAGGAACAAACTCAACAATCTCCACCTTGTGACTTTGGCTGATCCCACAGCCATGCTCCACCTGGATGAAGATCTTCATAGCTTCCGCTATTTTTTTTTTTTTTTTTTTTTTTTTTTTTTGCCCCTATCTTTATGCTTGAAGACCAATTGAAGTCGCGCACAGCTTCAGTTTCTCAAGTGTAACGCTCTTTGTCAACATATCAGCAGGGTTCTTACTTCCACAAATTTTTCTCAAGTAACAACTGTCCATCATCTACCAATGATCGTATGAAGTGATACCTGACTGTATGTGCTTAGTCCTGGAATGAAATGCTGGGTTCTTGGCGAGGAATATTGCACTCTGATTGTCGCTGTAGAGAGTGCCCTTTTGAATATCTTTGCAAGAAACCCTGTAGCCAAATCATTTCCTTTCAGCGTCTGAAACTGCAATGTACTCAGCTTCTGTCGTCGACAAAGAAACTGTCTTTTGTAGATTAGAACCCCATGAAACTGCAGTACCACCCAGGGTGTAAACAAACCCTGTGGTACTCTTTCTGCTATCAACATCTCCAGCTAAATCAGCATCAACATAGCCCTGCACCTCTAAGCCCTCTCCTGAGAAACACAAGCACGTTTCTGAGGAGCCTTTTAGGTATCTCAAAATCCACTTTACTGCTTCCCAATGTTGTCTTCCCGGGATACTCATGTATCTACTCACAACTCCCACTGCATGGGCAATATCTGGTCTAGTGCAAACCATAGCATACATAAGTGAACCAATAGCTGAAGCATAAGACCTTACTCATGTAGTCTTGTTCCTCTTCTGACTTTGGTGACTGATCCTTACTGAGTCTGAAGTGATTGCCTAAAGGTGTGCCAACTGGTTTGGCCTTGTCCATATTGAACCTGCTGAGTACCTTTTTCACATACTCAGCCTGAGAGAGTCTTAACGTGCCTCTGACTCTGTCCCTAACAATTCTCATGCCAAGAATTTGCTTTGCAGCTCCCAAATCCTTCATTGCAAAGTGCTCTGACATCTGCTTCTTCAGATTATTGATCTCATCAATACTAGCCCCTGCAATAAGCATGTCATCCACATATAACAACAAGATAATATAAGAATTGTCAAACTGCCTGACATAGCAGCAGTGATCTGCCTGACATCTGATGTATCCTGCACTGCACATAAAACTGTCAAACTTCTTGTACCACTGTCTAGGAGCTTGCTTCAGGCCATACAAGCTCTTCTTCATCTGCAAACTGAATCTTCATTTTCCTGTACTACAAACCCCTCAGGTTGGTGCATGAAGATGTCTTCTTCAAGGTCTCCATGAAGCTGTCTTCACATCTAGTTGCTCAAGAAATAGATCTTCAGTAGTAACCATAGCCAACACTAACCTGATGGTTGTGATTTTACCACAGGAGAAAAGATCTCAGAGTAATCAATACCCTGCTTCTGCTGAAAGCCTTTTACAACAAGTCTGGCCTTGTACCTTTTACTACCATCTTGCTCAGTCTTTGGTACACCCACTTGTTGTGCAATGCCTTCTTCCCTGATGGAAGTTTTGTCAACTCCCATGTCTGATTCCCTAACAAGGAATCCATCTCATCTTTCATGGCCAGCTTCCACTTGCTAGAATGTTCATCTTGCAAGGTTTCCTGGTAGCTCTGCGGTTCTCCACCATCTGTCAACAGAATATAATTCAAAGTAGGTGAGAAACGCTGTGGGGGACGAATAGTCCTAACTGACCTGCGAACTGCAGCTACAGGAGTAGACGGCTCTGGTTCTGATTGCGGAATAATTGGAACGGGTGCATCAGACCCACTCCCCGTCACTCACATCTCTACACTGCACAGTGGTCTCTGGTAGGTCATCCAAGTTCTCGAACTCGAACTCATCAGGAGCTGCTTCAGCAACTGTACTGGACTTATCCTTGTACATAATCTTCTCATTGAATATCACATTCCTGCTTCTTATAATCTTCCGACCCTGATCATCCCAGAAACGATAGCCAAATGCCTCGTCTCCATAGCCAATGAAATAACATTTCTTTGACTTAGCTTCAAGTTTACTACGAGCATCAGAATCAACAAGAACATAAGAAAGACAGCCAAAAGTTTTAAGGTGAGAAAATTTGACCTCTTTCCCACTCCAAGCCTCCTCAGGCAGTCCACAATCCAATGGAACTGATGGCCCTCTGTTTATCAAGTACACAGCAGTGCTGACTGCATCTGCCCAGAAAGTAGGTGGTAATCCAGCGTACAGCCTCATGCTTCTAGCACGCTCATTAATGGTTCTATTCATACGCTCAGCAACTCCATTTTGTTGTCCAGGAATGGTCTTTTCCATTCTGATACCATGAGTTGCACAGTACTCATTGAATCCTCCATCAATATATTCTCCACCATTATCAGACCTCAAGCATTTCAGCTTTAAGTCTGTCTCTGTTTCAGGGCTTTCCAATTTTTGAACACATTAAATACATCAGATTTATGCTTCAAAAAATAAACCCATACCTTCCTGCTGTGATCGTCAATGAACGTGACATAGTACCGAGAACCTCCAAGAGATGCAACTGGGGAAGGTCCCCACACGTCTGTGTGCACAAGATCTAACTTTCCTGTTTTCAGTGTTCTACCACTCTTCAAGAAACTGACCTTCTTTTGTTTTCCCATAATGCAACTCTCACACGTACTGAGATCAACTGACTTTAGTTCTGGTAGCTTGCCTCTTGCCAGTAGTTCTTTCATGCCCTTCTGACTCATATGGCCAAGCCTACAATGCCACAAATCTGCTGTGCTCTCTGCAACAGTAGTAGCAATAGTATTATTCAAACCAGTAGTCATATAAAGTGTACCAGTTTTCTTACCCCGAGCCAGTACCAATGCCCCTTTAGTGACCTTCCAGGTGCTATCTGAGAACACTACTGAATAGCCACAATCATCGAGTTGCCCAACAGAGATGAGATTCTTCTTCAACTCAGGAATGTGTCTGACTTTCTGCAGGATCCACTTGTTCTTGTTAGGGAGTGCAATATCAATGTCTCCCATTCCCACCACATTCAAAGCCTCTCCATCAGCCAAGTACACCTTCCCAAAATCACCTGCAACATAGTTTTGCATTATTTCCCGATGGGAAGTTGTGTGGAAAGAAGCTCCTGAATCCAGTATCCAGTCATCAACTGGAGTATGAACTGCAAGTAATAGTGCATCTTGTACTTCTTCAGTTACCACATTAGCACTATCATTCTCCTTTTTAGGATTTCTGCAATTCCTTTTTATGTGACCAGTCTTGCCACAATTCCAGCAAGTTGCCTGTTGCCCAGGCTTTGTCTTGCTCTTGCCCCTGTTCTTTGATTTTGATCTGCCTCTGTTTGAGTTTCTGTCTTGTGATCTCCCTCGAGAATCAACATTAAGCGCTGAACTCGAACCCGAGATTTCGCCTGAATCCCTCTTGCGTACCTCCTCAGCCAAAATCAAATCACGAATATCATCATATTTTAATTTTGATTTACCAGCAGAATTACTGACAGCCATTCTCATGGCTTCCCAACTATTTGGCAGTGAGGCCAATAGTATCAATGCACGTATTTCATCATCAAACTCAATTTCAACAGATGACAATTGATTTGTGATAGTATTAAAATCATTTAGATGTTGTGCAACAGACGTACCATCTGACATTTTCAAGTTGAATAACTTTTTCATCAAATGTACTTTGTTATTTGCTGACGGCTTTTCATACATACTTGACAAAGCCGCTATGAGATCTGCAGTCGTCTTCTCCTTGATGACGTTGTGTGCAACGGATCTCGATAGGGTTAGTCGAATAACCCCCAGAACCTGTCGATCTAGCAGGTCCCAATCAGCAACTGCCATGGTCTCTGGCTTCTTCCCTAACAATGGAAGATGAAGTTTCCCATATAGGTAATCCTCTATCTGCATCCTCCAGTATCCATAATCTGTGCCATCGAACTTCTCGATCCCTGATACTTTCACGTCTGCTCCAGCCATCTCCTTAGACCCGAACCTTGGCTCTTGATTCTTTTACCGTAGGAATGAATAGTACTCACTAAGTAAGTTCCCAGGAAAGATTTCTCTTTCCTAGACAGAACTTCAAGGTTCCCAGGAAAGATTGGAGGGTCACAATGGACACACTTAGAATTTCCAATCTCCTTAGACAGAACCTCCTTAGACTGTACGTATCCACACTACCATACCAAAGCTCCACCCCACAAAAGAAAGAGGACCCCAGCTCTGATACCAATTGTTGGGAATTTGGACCTCCCAAATTCACCCCCAGGATCCACCTCTATGCAGGAATATAAAGAGATATACAGAAATAATAATAACACAAGAATTTACCTGGAAACTCCCAAAGCAGGAAGAAAAACCAGCAGACCCAGAGAAGAAAATACACTATGTGAAAAATTGTTACAATCACACAATTTTTCTCCTCACCACAAATGACACTCACAAAATTTTCTCACTAAGAAAACTTTAACTTTCACCTCTTTCCCTTTTACAAGAAAAGGCTAATAGAGGATTACTCACAAGTTATTACTTGATAACTTGTTAGTTGGTGTGTCTAACCAAGAAGTCTTAGCCTCCTTATATAGCCCAAGAGGCTTATTGTGGCTTCACTTCCTACCCATGTGGGATTGAAGCCAAGGAACAAACTCAACATACCATGCCTCAAATCCACCTGCTTGAGTACGCGTATGCAACGTTTTCTGGAAATCCCACTCCTTCGTGTTGACGATAAAACCGACGGTCTTTTCCGAAACCTGATGGCATTGGAGCAGTGCCATTATCCATTCGAAACTTACATCTGCGATTATATTGTGCTGATGGACGATCTTATTACAACTAAAGCAGATGTAGGGTTGCTTGTTGAGAAGAATATCATTGTTAACGAGTTGGGTTCCAACGTTGCAGTGACGGATTTGTTTAACAAGCTTAGCCATGAGATTGAGAACAATGGAAGGTTTTACTCGGATCTCAATGAAGAGCTGAATGGGTACTACGAGAACACTTGGAACCGTCTCGTGGCAACCTTAACAAGTGTGTATTTCCAAGATTTTTGGAGAGGCACTGCTACGCTTGTTGGAATTATTGTTCTGGGTCTCACTTTGTGGAATTTCTCTAGGCTCCTAATTCGCAAGTAAATTTTATAGCAATTTCATTTTATGAGTTTATAGCATTGTTTTAGCATTTCATGTACTGGAGAGTGATATCTGCATGTATTGTAAGAAATAAAGTTTTGTACTGCTGTGTTATTCCCAGCAAATGTACTAATGCTCTTAAGAGTCCAATTTGATATTTTCCCAAATTATAAAGTTATTTATTGAAAGAATTTGTTCAGATAAATATAAAAGATTATATCTACGTTTTAAGTTTTTGGAATAAATAGTAATCATTTTACATGATCAATTTCGGCAGAGGCCCTAACTTCCAATTAACCATGACTCTTATACAATACTTCACATATTTAATTAACAATTTGATCTGTTGGTCTCACTTAATTATTTGAAACAAGTGGTAATTTCTTAAACAGAAGTCAAGATTAATAATTGAGCTAGATTTGTAGTTTGCAGAGCTCATCAGCAAATTATTTTACTTTGTTTACTTAACATGAAAGGATTAAAATACTCTATATTTTATATTAGATATGTAGTATTATCCATAATTAAGAAGTTCTTTATTATAGAATTCAATGGATGAGTAGCAACTTCAATCAAATTTTTTTGTCCGGTAGCCATTTCACAACAACTGAAGTACGTACAGTAGTTTATAAGCCAACTTGCATAGTTATTGCTGACGTTATATATTTTGTTATATTTATATATATATATGTGTGTGTGTGTGTGTGTGTGTGTATATATGTAATGATTTGTGTCTTTGACAGCTTAAAATTAGCATTGTCGACCCTGGACAAAGAATTTCAAAAAAAAAAAATAAATATATTTTAGTAAAATAAATAAATTAAAATATAGCCAAATCCAATAAAATAATCTCATTTCACACTCATGCATGCATTCAGCCCCTGCTAAATTTATTTTTCTTAGTTTAATTCATTACTTCCTGATGGATCGGCCTGATCATATCTAAATACACGATGACGACGCAATGGCCGCCACAAAGGTTGCCAGGTTCAGCGCGTACAACGTCGTCGTTAGAAGTAGTAATGCGTCATACCATAATATATTATATATATTTTTATTGAGGGAGATAATATATTATATGTGGTATATTAATTATTACACAACTTATACTAGTATTGAATATAAGTTATAGATTTCCAATACAAGTATATATATATATATATATATATATATATATATACTTGGAGTTATAATCAGTACTACATGCACAACAATTTTGAACTTTTGGGAAGATTTTCCTTTGGAATGAAATAAAAATCTTCCCAAATGATTAGATCTAGGGATGACATTTTTATTTCATCTCAAAAATAGATTAATGAAAACACATACCGTTCGAACATTAAAGTTTAGGGATATACCAAATAAATTTCTACACATTAGATCCAACTTCTTAATTCTATAAAATAAAAGGTTGATATGAATGAAGATTATCAACTTAAAAATGGATGATAGTTTTATAACATTAAAGTTTATTATTAAGGAAGTGGCACAAGTTCATTCAGTTAATTATAAAATGGGATCATTAAATTAATTATTATTGAGGAATAAATCACATATTACCTGTGGACAAGATCTTGGTTATGCTTATAAGTAATGTGTAAACCTCTCTTATTAGACTGGTTTTATGAGATGAGTTAGGTTTATGAATTTTTTCCTGATATCAGAGTCAAACTTTCCAATAATGTTCTCCACCCGTTGATTCAATGAGATCCACTCGTAAGAGCACGATAAAGATCAGCCCACAAGTAAGGGGGAGTAAAAGGGAAATCCCACATTGCCTAAGAATGAGATTGTCCTGGATTTTATATGATGCATCATCTCCCCTTTTTATTAAGGCATTTTAAAGAATGGTGCATGAGCTTCTTTAATTATAAAAGAGCTATAAATATATTTTTATCGTCCGGATAATATGATAATAAATAAATCTATATAGATATTATAAATGATATTTGATGTTTGTAGTACTATCCTAGTTTATAAAACATATATATTTCGATAAAATTTGTATTCCCCTACCTCTTTACCTCTTTACGACTGAAGATTGCCATAATTATAAAGAAATTATATAACAATAATTTTATAAAGTGACGTAATTTTATATGAATTATTATATTTATTTTATAATAAAAATAATATTTTTACAATCTAATAAAATATATAAAATCACAATAATTTATAAGATTAATTTTGTATAATCTAATTATGAATAAATTACTTCTGTTTAAAAAAAAAAAAACAGATCGATCATTCCGCGTAAACAGCATACATAGCATAGAATACTTCAAGTTCAGGAGTACAGAGCATTTCAACAGACAGACACGTACGTACGGATGCTTTAAAAAAAAAAAAAAAACTCACAAACTTGCAGCAAGAATATATAATATAGGTAGAACCTGTAGAGATGCAGGGGAACTCAGCAACAAGATAACCGAGTTAAACTAAAAGCAAAGCACTCAAACAAATTACATTACACCTCCGACCATATATGCTAATACAGCTTCAAATGTAGAAAAGGACGAATAAAATTCCAGAGAGTGAAACCCAGGATAATAAGTCCAAGCACAGTTGCAGTACCTCTCCAAATATCAGGAAAATAAACGCTTGACATGGTTGCCACCACCCGATTCCAAGGGTTCTTACAGTGCCGATTCATTCGACGGATGCTGTCTTCGAAACATGAACTAGGGATAGTGACAATTTGAGAACCCAGTTCCTTAATTAGATTCACAACTGCTTCATTACTACCTAGACTGTTGATGATAACACTTTTGTCAACAAGTAGTTCCACGTCCTTTTCAGTGGTGATGAGAAAATCCAACAGACAAATGTAATTACAGAAGTAATGCTCTTCCGATGGATAATGGCAAAGCTCGAGGGCAATGAGGTTTCGGAAAAAAAGTTCAGTTCCGGTTGTTATCTCCAATTGTGGGATTTTCAGGCATGGCTGCATACGCTGCATAATTGGAATGCATTTGAAGCAAGGTAAGCAATTCAAAAGGCATGAGAAATTCAAGCACGGACAGTATTCCAAATAATTCATCTTCTGGAATTCTATGCCGAGCAAGCCTACTTCTTTTGGAACTATTGCCTCGAAATCCACTCCTGCCTCCACCAGCTTTTTTGCATTCTGCATAGCTTTCATCCGTTCACGGTCATGAGTACTTGGCCTTTCACTAGAATCATTACTCTGATCAGCTTTTGGGATGGGAAGAATGTGAAATCTTCGCAGCAAATCAGTGAAATGTTCTACTTTCTTCAATTCCATTGGAATCACGTCGGCCTTAAATTTCAAGCAAAAGAAGTTACAGGCAAGCTCAAGAAAGGTAGGATCAGGAGATTCAGGACGACAATCACATGATTCATTCCTAATAAATTGGAAAAATTCGTCGAGAAAAGAATATGGAAGCTGATTTTCGAGTAATAGGAGGTCAAGCCTTATCGCATGTATCAGCCATGGTTTACTCAATATCTTATCGTTTCCATCAGCATCATCATCACGAGTTTCAGAGTTAGAGAACCTCAAAAACAGCTCCACGATGAAGACAGCATCCAGTAGGATAATTCTCGAGAACTTATCAGGAGCGATATCAAACGTCTCTGAATACGATATCTCGACTTTGAATCTTCTATCTGCAGCGAACTTTACAAGTTTATATTTTATTTTCCCGGGCTCTTTCCAACTACTCCGAAAACAGAACTCCTTGAAATATTTTTCTTTCACCTTCTCCATTTGCTGGAGTTCTTGGTTGCCGTGGTGAAAGGGGCCTATAGAAATTAGCCTTGGAGCGTGTAGTTTAATTTCTTTGTCCCTAAACCCTCGGAGTTCTTTGGGGACCCTGTAGATGCAAATTAGTTTGCGCCACTCGGGAGGCCTGAAGGGTTCAGTGTCAACGAAGGTCGAATCAACAAGCTCTTCCAACTCTACAACAGCAGCGTCGTCGTCCATTTTAATCTCACGCCAAAGTACTCCCGCTCTTCCCTACATGAGTAGTGAGAGATCATGTAATACTTTTTTTTTTTACTTATTATATTGCTTTAAATTAATGCTAGATATAGTGATAGGCCTGTACAAATTAATGATCAGGATTCTAATTTTGTACCTGGATCAGTAATAGTACGATTTGATCAGCTTGCATGTAATACTAGTTTCCTAGAATTTCTTGCAAAATGCACTAGTAGTTCAATATATAATAACCATTAATTAATCAATGTATGTAATAATATTGCAGCCGTGCGTGCCACGTCTTATTTTTTAAAGTTACACTTAAACTACGTAGTACTACCACATGATTTGTAATATGCATCATAATTAAATAACAAATTATAATTAAATTTGGATAATTTGTAGAATTGATAGCATATATATATATGCAAATCGGAAAAAATGAGAACTGTGAATATATAGGAGTTGAAAATCAATAATTTCTCAAACGAAAAAACAGAGTTGCAGAGGTAGAGTACTAGATCAAAACCTTCAAATCATGCTCGAAAGGAATGCTTGTACGCCTGAGATCGATCGATGCAGAGCCTGATCTTAAATGCCACAGACAGGACGGAATGAGCTAGCTAGCAAGCAGCTCCACGCGGCCGCCTTCTGATCACTGATTGATAATGTTATATATATTGCATGTATGATCGATCTGCATCCTCCTTGCACTACTCGATCTCGGCTAAATTAATCGGATACAGCTCAATTCCTCGATCATCCGCGTCACTGTTATAAATTCACAAACTTTGCTTATATATGGCATATTGCAACATGCACATTAAAAATAAAACTTACTAAAGTTTTTGTGAATATATACCTTGTCTCATGTCTAACGACAATGATGTCATTCATGTTCCGCTAGCTAGCTGCTTGCTTCAGCCTCACTCTCTTCCTTTTTTATATGGCATGCAACATCTTCTTTCTGCCATAATTTCACATCATGGCAATATTATGCCAATATTTTTGAGATATAAGAAACTTAAAATAAAGAGATATATTGTCATGAATTATTAAAGCATGCAGTTTCTATTTACAGCAATAAATTAGTTGTACTCTTATGATTTTCGCCTTTATATCTTTAGTACTTTGCATTATTAAATTGTGTAAGCATCTTATAATTAGTCAAAAAGGCCGGCCAATAAAAAAAAAAGTGTGATTCAATCTCCCACACACAACACGAGACCGCTTTTAATTTTTGATTTTTTTTTTAAATGTTATTTGTACGTAATTAAGTTATTGTATTACGTATATAGTACGTTATCCACATGACCATTTAGACGTATTAATTACCTAATAAAATTTAATTTTTCAGAATCTTTAGTTTTAATACTCCTTTTATATACATTTAATCCTACTATACCGCCTAGTGTATAGGACTTTTATTTTTTATTTTTTTTTTTTATGGAAATGATCATGTGTCACTACAAAATATATAATTTGTTTTTTTGTGGCAACCTTTGTCTCCTTAAACAGTGGCCTAATTAACAACAAAAGAGCTTCTTAGGCAAATTTCTTCGGCCGAGTGTTGGTCGCATAGTAATTCGTTTGGGAAGTCAAATTAGGGTGAAATGCGTTTTCTCCGTAGAAAAAAAATGTGTTTTGGACGATGCTTATGCATTAATAGGATAAAACATGCAATCGCCATAATCGGTGATCTACATGTTATAGTTTGATGTGACAAGGGAAATTAAATAATAATTACAATGATAAGAAATGATTTTTTATAAAACATAATCCTTTAATTTCGGTAGCTCCCTTCTTTAGTTTCATTTATCATATTCCTCATAACTGCAGTAGTACTTATACCATGCTGTCCAATGCAATGTTTTGAATATCGTACTGGTGAGCGTATCGGTCAAGACACTGGAATGAAATATTTCGATATCGGTACCGTTTCGTGTACCGTTTCGGAATAGTCTATACATAAAAAAAAAATTAAATATATAAAAATATATATAAACTATATTTCAAAATAATAGTCAATATATGAATCAATTATATATATTAATATATATGTAAATAATCTAGTCTAAATTAGGATAAAAAAATAGGAAGAAATGAAAAAAAAAAAAAATTCTCAAATTCGGTATCGGCCGGTATAGGCCGGTACACATGGCCGGTACGGCCGAAATACCGGCCGGTACGGCCGAAATACCGGCCGGTACGGCCGGTACAGGTCGATACGGCCGAAATCTGGGCCGGTACGAAACAGACCCCATTTTTGTACCGGCCACTGCTCCGGTACGGTATGTACCGGCCGTACCGGTCGGTACGGTACGAAATTAAAAACATTGGTCCAATGCATTCGTAATTAACATGCATGTTGATCTAGTCGATTGTGTACTCACTACAAGAAATATAGCCTTTAACAACGTTTTTTGTATTGTCGCAATAACAATTGATGGAATAAGTAACTTAATAGCGTCAAATGAGTCTTCGTCGTGCAATTATTAGCGCGAAATCAATTTTACTCGCGCTAGAACGGTAAATTAATTATAGCAGCGACATTTGTAGAAACTACAGCAACTTTATCATCGCAATAAACATAATAAATTAGCGTTATCTTCATTCTTTGCCTTTAGGTCTTTAATAACAGCGAAATTTGCCGTTCGCCGCAACAATGACTTAACTTTACCTTAGCCTCTGTCGTCTCCTGTGTTCGAGAATTACTTTCTCGACTCCCTTGCCACGCTCGACTGAATTCCCCTCGCAAAACCCTATCCCATATCCTTTTCCAAGATTGATCGGCCCTCTAGATCTGTTGCTTTTCACCATTCCAGAAAACTCTCCCCGTGTGAGATTTCCACCAAAACCCCAGTGCACTGACCAGTTACTATCAAAAGGTATGGAATATAACTGATTTATTTAGTGTTTAATTTCAGTTATTTAGTGTTTAAGTCTTTTTCCATCGCTATTACTTTTGCCGGAATGGCAATTCCAGAGCGATTCCATCATTGGCCTATATGTATCTGGTTTTCTCAACGATTTTGTGTGTCGCAAGCTAAAAAGATTTTTTCATCGCTTTTATTTTCGCCGGGATGGCAATTTCAAAGCGAAAAATCACCTATACTTATTTTCCCCAACTTATTTCCCCCCACTTCGACCCTCGAGCAGTACCCAGAAACTTCTGCACCTCGACCCAATTGCTTCCAAGATTCTCCATTTTGAAACCCACCAAGCTCCACCGGCCTTTCTAGCGCTCTCTCACGGCTTTCAGTCTTTCGTTGTGAGCCCATATGGTACATTTTCAGTCTTTCGTTCGGCGATTTCTGAGAACTTCAAATCCCGCAATCGGCTACCCTAGATATTACACCCACTTCTCCCCACTTGAATATTGTGTCTTTTGGGGAAGCTAAGCCCGACGTTAGCAACTTTCAGTACAAATTTCAGCTACCTTGCCTCCATTTCAAAACAAAGTATTTATTTTGGGCAGTCCAGTTAGCTCAATCGAGGCTCCAGGTATCTCTTCTTGCCATTGCACTTATCTTCCCCCCTTCACGCGTAGGTTGCATTACAAAAGTATTTAGTGTTTTATAGGTAATACTTTCCTATTTCTATGAAACTTATGTGCATGTTCCCCTGTTTTGTGGGTTTAACTTTTGTGAGGATTAAGATTTTTTAATTTCTTGTTGGATTCCAACATTGCTCTCTCTGCTTCTTGGATTTTTGTTTAATTGAGTAGTTGCGTTTGGCCAAATTGGAATCTGGGCATTTTGACTGATGATGAATTCTAGTGAGCTTTCAGTTATAACAAGCTGATAATTAATTCATTTCTCCACTGAATTATAATTTTATGTCTGTGCTAAAAGCCTAAAATATTCTTTCACCTAATCAGATTAGAGAGGGTAAAAATTATGTTGTCATTCTATTCATTCTGTCAATCTATTCTATGAATTAGGTACTAGACAAAATCTAGTTCTTTCTTTCTTGTTCATCCACTATTATCTTGTGCTAATTTCATCTAATGGTTGTTACTTCCTATTAGCATTGGTTGTGCAGCACAATTGTGGTTAGTTCAGGTTTTGGCTGTTTTAGCTAACAACACCACTGCCTTGCTGCAGGCATTCGCATAGATCCTTTTATTGACAAAAATTGGTATGGCAGTGAACTCCTTTAAATGAATTGTTGTTTCTTCAAGTTCAGCTTCAAGGTGTTGAGTTTTGCTAGTAAAGATCTTCCACCTAGTATGTACGTTCATTTAATTACCATTTAGTATTTGTAGGAGTATTTAAAAGAAAATTAATTACATATGCAATGCCTGACTAAATAATATATAGCTTCTATTTTTCATATGCAATGGGTGTTAACCAACCTTAGACCAACAAACAGGGAAATGAAGTTTTGTATTTGTTCTTTAATGACCTTTGTTTTGCTGCTTAGTTAAAAAATATTTTTCTTTTTTTAACTCATCCAAATTTCTTGGTGGAAAAAAAGGGAAATATAGAATCATGACAACACAAAAAAAGAATGGACAGATGAAACACTTAAGAAATTGTATGAAACCCATGAGAAGTTTCTGAATCTCGTTTCCATGTTTTGTTACGTCCCGAGAGCAAAGTACCTACCTTTGGGGCTAATAAGGTACTATTTTACTATGTCTTTATCATATTGTGTGCATCATGGGAAGTAATGGGGCTTTGATTGCATGAGAGAGTAATGGGGCTTTGTTACGTCCCGTTTCTCTATACCTAGAAGAATCTCTGTTCTTAGTTAGTCAATTTCTCTGGTACAAGAATATATATTGTGTGTTGGTTGGGGTTTGAACTCATTATTTCAATATCTAGGCATATGCAATTGCTAATGGGTAAAATGGCACACCAATGGGTTGATAAATTTGTAACAGAGATAGATTATGGTTGTTCAAAATAATGGCTGAATCAGCAGGTACATGAACATTCTGGTTGGTACAGAGGGACTAATTGTATGCTATTTTACATTCCAGATTTTGTTTGGCTGAAATTCTGCACCTGCCTAGATGGATGAGGATAAAAAGATCAGAGTCAGTTTGAGGCACGTGATGGTTGTAGTTCGGATCTCTCAATTGCTCAACCTAATGACCTGCTTCCCAGCAAGTCCATTAGACTCCCCTTATGCTGCTGACGTTTACACTCAATGCTTGTAATGAGCAAATGACAAGTGAATCTTTTTGGTTAGTAAGTAGCATATATAGTGTTGGGATTGCTAGTTAGTTTATTATTGAATTTGCAAAGATAGGATGGATGAATTACTATAATATATATTAGTCACCATCTGATAATGTCTCCCTAATGTGTCGTTATGATTTTTTTTCATGTAATAGGGTGGTAGATGCTGCCCTTCTTTTTGTATTAATTTTAGTCTTATTGTATGAACTACTTGATGAAGTGTGACTTCAATAAATGAATGAGAAATGAAGGCTTTGGTTAACTTATATTTTAAATTTGGATTGGAAATGGTGCTGCCAGGTTCATGGTATATATAATATGATGCATTAGCTATATAATTTTAAGTCAAAAAATTATTCCATTTATCTATCACTACCAGGTTCATGATGTTGCCAAGTTCATTGTTATATGATGCATTAGCTATGCTAAAGTGCTAATTCGTATAATAATAAAATTATTATGAGGACTACTATATATATTTTTCATGTTTGTAGTATATATATATATATATATATGCTTCTATATTTGACTTTATTATCCCCGTACGTGGTACATGTAGATAAATGGAATTAAATTGGATATATAGTGGCAGATTTTTATTGGCAAATATGTCAGTTGGGGGAGGACAAAACAACTGCGTGCATGCCCAATCAATATACATTTAAAAAAAAAAACAAATCAACCCTTTCCAGAGCCAAAAAAAAAAAATGATAGATGACCATCAGCTGCGTTTGGTTCTCTCCGGAAATAAGCTTACACGGCTATCTCCAAAACCATCTTGAAATTCATTTGCGGAGCGTAATTACCTTATTTACTGCATTTCAATTGTGCCGCAAATAAACTCGAGTTTGCAGCTATTTTGAAAAAACGATGGTTCAAAGTATAAGGCAGCAAACAGTGGCTACCATCGTGCGACACCAGGAAAAATGCTGATTTTGATCAATTGCGGCTGAATTGAAGAGTTTATGCAACCAAAAAAATAGCTGAAAAAAAAGGTATTTGTTGTAGTGACTATTAGTTTTTTCAACATTATGCCAATATTTTTTACATATAAGAAATTACTTAGTTACAAGCTAGTTTGAATAATAAAATCAGAGGAGATAGTTTTAAATAGAAATTAAATTGAATAAAATATAGTTAGAATATTATTTTTTAATAATAAATATTATTTTTAAATTAAAAAAATTGAATTATTTATTATATTTTATATAAAATTTAAAAAAATTATAATAATAAAATAAAATGAAATAAAACACTTTTACTATCTAAATGAATCTTAATAAAATAACGACATATCTTCAATTATTAGAGCATTTTATATATACAGCAATAAAGAGGCAATCTCAATATTTTCGCGCGCCTTTATTTCTTTACTTTGCTTTATTAAATTGCTTGCGTGAGCATCCAATTAGTTAAAAAGGGGAGAAAGTGTGATTCGATCTCCCACACACAAGTTCACAACACGAGAGCGCTTTCGGTCTTTTTTTTTTTTTTTTTTAAATTATTTGTAATTGTTAGTGTAGATATATTACGTACATTATCCACATGACCGTTTAGTATTAATTACCTGATAAAATAAATTGTTCAGACTATTTAATTTTAAATTTTTATTGCTCCCTTTATAAATTAGAATTTGTTATGTACAAATGAATTCGTGGATCTATGATCTGTATATCAATACTACTATTTTCATATCCAAAATTCAAATTCGCACAATTTTTATTGAAGTCTTACTTTATTTTAGGACAATAAAATAATGCAATAGGCATATCTTCTCAAAAATAACAAAAACTAGAGCAAACATATAATAGCGAATTCAAAATTATAGCCAAGCATCACCATTCACTACTAGAAAAGTTAGCTTTCCCAGCCCCTAATTTTGCCGGAAAAAATGTTCATAATGGCTGGAAAGTCTTATTCCCAGCGATTTTGAAGCGATGCATGTCTGATAGTATTAAAGTGCATATTATAAGAAATTGCAGTGAATATAGTAAATCGCCGCAACTGCAATTACAATTCCAACGATTATTTTTGCTACAATAACTGGCAATAGGCTATTTACAGATGACTACGGCGTTTTTTAATCGCCGCAATTAATTTTGTATCGTTAGATAGTTGTTTCAGCGATTTAAAATCGCTGCTAAAAGATAAACAGCGACTTCAAATAGCCGACAATAGGCTATTTACAGATAATTACGGCGTTTGTTAATCGCTAAATTAATTTTGTACCGTTAGATAGTTATTGCAGCGATTTTAAATCGCTGGAAAAGATAAACGACTTTAAATAGCCGGCAATGGGCTATTTACAGATATTTACAGCGTTTTTTAATCGCCGCAATTTCATCCATGTAACGTTAGATAGTTGTTTTAGCGATTTTAAATCGCCGGAAAAACCTTTTTGATTTTTTTTCCCCAGCTCACCGTAATATGCGCAAAATGAAAGAACCTGTGTTTTGAGTCACAAATTAGGTACAACAATTTGTACGCAACCTTAACTAGGTAGGCAAATATACTTCTAACACTAAAATTAATGTTCTTTTAATGGAAAATTTCATTAAATATCCAAATATCAAACTATAAGTAATTATGAGTCACAAATTAACGTCACAGTGTTAGCAAATACTTAATCAAACAGGTACATAGTCAATCATCCCAATTGTACAACAATTTTAGGATGCAAATATTTAATATATATAATAGCATGGGCGCATAAATGGAGGCAATTACATACTACATAAAGGAGCAACTAAATTTTTCCAGAAAATTAACTAGCTTAAATATTTGAGACCAAGCAGGCCAAAGGGGCATTCTTTTGAACTGATCCTCAATACTTGACCTTCTTTCAAGTCACTTTTGCCATGTTCTATGTCTCCTTGATGCAAGAAAGGCACGTACTGTTTGCAACACATCCTTAGTATTCTGCGGAATGATACCACAATTAATCAATTTCATCAATAAAAATATGGAGTGGAGAATAATATGTCCAACTGCTTTTATAAAGCACTTGTTGAAGTTAAATTCCTCTGATCAAAATATAACACATTCTATTTTATGATCTTAAAAATGAGTACCTTCTAGTAAAATGGAGATTTCTAATATTCAAGTACATTTGGTTAGCTAATTCAGAAAATATTGCATATATAAAGTATAAACACAAGAAAGCCTTGCTAATTACCCAGGTCCATCATGAGATGCATTGTATCTCCTTAATTAGTATTCACGAGCTTGGGAAAAAAACAAATCAGTCTAGGAGTTTTTTCTCATCTAATTAAATATAGAGTTTATGGGTCATCCTCCAAAAGACAAGAAAAAAGAAATGATAATTAAGAATTGAAGAAAATTACGAATAAGTGAAGCCATGATAATTAAGATAGGAAGAAAATTACTTCCAATGAAGTCATGATAATTAAGAAAGGGAACAAACAAACAACACCTTTTAATCTAGTTGAGCTATGACATAAAAATTTAAACAATACCAACTAGTAGGTATATTTAATTATTTATTTTATATCCTAAATACTCACGTATTTATTTTTTATAAATACTATTAAACTAGGTAATTTTTAACTATGTATTAATCTCTTCGTATTCGTGGGCTTGATCATTGCATGTAATCGTTGCTGCATAGCAACCTAGATACATAGGATCGAATTGGAAACATCAGCAATCACTAGTGACTAGGATCTGACTCGATGATGTATACACAACCATATATATAGGTTCTTTCATCTTGGCACCCTAACATAAAGATGGAAAGAATCATAGAGCGGTGATTCTGATTGTATAAATGATCTATAACATATGTTCTTTTGTCAAGTACATTTTGGTTTTCTTGTCAAGTATAAATGACCTAAAAGAAGGCATCACACTCTTACAAAGAAGGCACTATACCCTTTTATATCTAGTACCCTTATAATTTTGGGGTCAATCATATTTAGAACTGCACATTAAAATTATCTAGGTTTAATGTTACTCATTTTTATATTATCATTTCAGAAAAATACTATGCTAATGCAATTTAAATTTGCTGAAACAAACCTGGTCAGGTCGGATCAGATCAATTCTTGTGATTTGGTCAAGTCTCCATATCAAGATCTAAATGCTGCCTAAAGTTGCTAGCCTGTTCAAAATAGAATAGGATGGCATATGAAATCAACTCCTCCATTACATTTTATAGCATAAAAAAGTTCAATCAACCAAAACTCCTCAATGTTCTAGCTCAAGAAAAGCAAGCCTAAACAAGTTGAAAACCCAATGCTGACCTATTCTTAACATAGGAAATAAATGCTAAAAAAAAGCCATATCTACCATGCGAAAAAAAAAAAAGAAATAAGAAAATTAATATTGGGGTTGGGAAAATCTCATTAGTCTTATCATATTTAGCATTATTTTAACATTCCAAAAATTGCATTCGATGCACTCAGCTTTGTTTTTTCCTACTTTAGTACCGCAATCAAAAGAATTAGCTAAAAATGCCATAGACAAGTTATGACCAGAATTCCAAATAATTAATATAATTTTCTTCATATCTAACCAATGGACAATCACAATGGAAACATAACCTGATATATTTAAATGGCATTGTAAATAAATAAATAAAAACTTGGGTTTATTTATTTCTAAAAGAAAACTTGCCTTTTTATAAATATACATGGACTGCTTTATTCCAGTATTGCCATTTATTACATAAGGATAACATAAAGAAGGGAGGTCATGAAAACGACATTTTCGCTGAACAAGCTCATGAAGGCAACATAAGCATCTATCACTGGAATCATTATGGCAATAGCAGAACAAGTTCATATAGCCTGATCTAAATAGATCCGGAAATACTGGAGCCAATCATAGATGCTTCATAAATTGCATATACAAACAAGAAATCCAGCTTGAAAGCAAGAAAGAATGAATTTAATAGCATGGTGAATGACACTTTATAAGTACAAACGGGGCATGTAAAATCTATTCAAATGCTTACCCAAGAAGATGTAAAATTTCATTACTGAATAATTAAGGCAATGAAAGCAATGGGTCTTGTCCAGCAGCACTAAATATATTCCAGCAACTCGATGTTCCCCTGACCTCACCCCTTCGGCAAAGAAAGCAACCCTAACAACCTCACTTTCAAACACAATTGTTATGCAATATTATTAGCTACTATAAATGAATATTTCTTACGCAACAAAAGCAGCTACTATAAAGGAATATTTCCATTGGTTATACAGATATATATAGTTCATATATATATATATATTGTCCCTGACTCTAAACCTCAACACAAAATATGCACCCAAACCCTCCCAAAAAACCTTCCAAAATACATTCATTCACAGGGACAGGCGGTCGAGCACTAATAACTCTCGCAGCAAGCGGTCTGTGGCTTCCTGTCTCTCCTCCGGTGCATTTACCTTCATCTTGATTGCCTTCATCTCACAATTGGAGGCTTCAGCCGCATTCTTATGCTTTTCTATCGTAGCCAACAAGGATTGCTCGCGCGCAAGGTCGCATTTTCTTGTAGGCTCTGGGATCACCATTTCTCCCAGTCCTCTTGCGTAACTTGATCTATGACCAAGCACCTCCCTAAAGACACTTGCGGCTGCTTCTTCATTTCGCTACTCCGGCTCTAGTGCTTCAAGGCCTCCAACCATATTGTTCTGCAAACCAACAGGATTAACAGGTTATATTGTATAGTTGATATATAACAACTAACTTCTCACGATTATAAATAACACTAATATGGAAGCTATCAACTAACATAAGCGTCCTCGGTTGCTTCTGTCACAAATTTGTCCTTCTTCGTCGACATATGGGTTTGCTTATAGAAGTCCACCAAAGTACCTCCATCAGAATGCTGCATGTGAAAAATATAGCTTATTATTTCATGTTAATTCCATGTAAGATATGGGTCTGTTGGTATAGACCCATACCAACTAAAGCCATACTTTAGTTTTTGGACCTACAAGGATGTACTATAAAACCGACAATACTTTCTCTTCTAATTTTCTCACGAAAGATTTACAGCTGCTGGTATGTTTAACTTTTTGCCATGGAAAACAGGCATTAGGAAAACATGCTTAAGTAATAACTAGCCGCAATTATAAGCCACTTTGTGTGTCTTATCTCAACCAATCATTATATTAATTACTTAAGCCAAATACAAAATACAATCACCTTGAAGTGGTCGCTACCCCATCTCATACAAAGCTTAAACCAAACCACCGGGGCCACCAAACTACACCCAGTCCCCAATGCATCGTTTTCTGTTGCAAATGATGTATAAATCTTGTGTAATTCATGGTGGAAAGCATTGAAGCGCTTGCGCAGCTGTTTTGTCACAGCCAATCGGTGGTTCTCCAAGTCCCAATCCAATTCAAAATCGTTCTGCATTTATAATAATATATTAAACCAAGCTGGATTCATAATGATAACAGTCAGGATGCATAATCAAGCTAGCTAGGTGTTAAACAGATGTTAAAAGACGATTACCATATACGAAGAGTTCAACAGCCTTACCGAATCCTTGCAATTAACTCATCCTTATGGGCTTGGGGTACATCGCTCCATCTTGCATAACTCATGTCACAATGTTGTTTAACTATCTATGTTATCTATGTTGTAAACATGGATGCATAACCACAGCATAGAGCAGTTTCGCTAGGATTTATTTTTAACGGTATCCTTCCATGCTTACGCAACTTATCAAATTCAGTTAACTTTGCAGGTCCACGTCCACTCCTCAATGTCGCCGCCTGGGTTCCTTGTGTATCCATGGGGATTTCCTCACCTGTATGAGGCCACATTAACTAGAATCACAGGCTAGAAAGGCAAATGGTACTTAAAACCCAAAAGCAAAAACTTGGACTACACCTATTGGCTCGCTATTAGCTGCCGGTTCTCGGATCGGCAAGGGTATAGTATCTAAAGTCTTTGTCTCTGGGACTTTAGTAAGCGTGGGTTCTCTATTGGGGACTATATCTGGCAAAGGGTCTGCACACTGGGGTACCCATGGTTGGCTAAGAGGCTAGGTAGAGTCATCTGAACCAACCTCATCTTGTAATTGTGGCCCAACATCTTCAGATATGCGTGCGCCACATTGTCTCACGCGGCTCCCACGATATATTGTATGAAGGGCCGTCTAGCCCAGATCCCCCAGCCACAACTCCTGCCTCGGCCACTGTCCACGATCTGGTCACCTATAAGTAAAGATTCACACAATTAATCTCAATATAACATATGAAAGATCACATAAATCTGTTGGGAAATATACTTGAGTTGTTCATGCTCCGTATAGACTTCCTTCCTCCAAATATGTAGGGTGGGCTTGCAAGCAACAACTAAACAGTGGCGGATTCCAAATGTCTTCAGATATGCAATTTCACTAGGATGTTTCAGCCTATAGATTCAGGTTCACACGATAAGATAAATTTTCCAATAAATGCATGACAAGTTCTAAAGTGAAGCTCGTAAATTAATGCATGGTACACAAAAACAAATACAAACACAAAATTTATCAATAAATTAGCATAAGCAAGGATGTATTTATCATTAAAAAAAAACACGACTGAGATTTAACCATAAATGGCATTAATAAGGTGGTATTCCAGTCTAATACATGATGTTAAATACTAAACAAAATACCATTATTGTAAAATGCAAGCATTTATGGTTTACGTTGCCTATTCTGACTTGGACTCTTCATTGGTGGAGAGGTTCTCTTCATCTAAATATTCTCAATCACCATAAGCATTACCGCTGTCGGAGGGAACCATGCCATCATCTATGAAGTCTGTTAAATTTTGACATTCATCACAAGCCTCCACATGCTCTCGTGTATCGATGTGGGTAGGTGCTATATCAGTCCTACTAAGTAGAGTTGACACTAGATTAGCCGCACAATGCAAAAGGGAATAATGATATGATTGCTCATTTTCTTGATAGGCATCATTGTCACTTGATGCGCCATCACCATCGTCACTTGATACCCTCGAAACTTTTGGAACGTCGTACACATTCCTATTATTATACTTGTACACGACAAACCAATTCTCCTTCGCCCTCATATCTCCAATATAAAATCATTAGGAAGCCTGGCATACCAACACAAATGGTTAGTCTTTATACCAAGTCTTGTCCATGTTGACACTAGTTAAATGGTCATCCACTCGTATTCCCCGTTTCTTATCACCAACATGAAACCAAGTACAACTGAACATGTACACTGGACGACCACCCATGAAATGTAATGCTACAATATCATTGATAACTCCATAAAAATCAACATTATTAGTTATTTGATTCCCAATTACCAACACCCCTGAATTTTGTAAACGACGTCGAATTTCATGCTGCTTCGTATGGAACCGTTTTCCAATGATAATGCATGCAACATATGATGCAACCCAACGATCAAGACTACAGGCTAACGCATACAAATCAGTAAAGACGCCAAGCAGATTACTAGTACGCTGCTCCTGGACCTATAAGAAGCAAAGTGTATAGGAGGGGAACACATAATTTGAATCATGTCAATGAGGTCAGAGCTGGGTTTGTTCTAACTAGATACAACCAAAGCTAACTTACATGTTGCTTGAACCAAGTTAGAAACTCAGTTTGATGTGTGTGATCAATAGAACTTGGGTTTGCCACCAAGCATAGGTTATGGTGCTCCCTACATTTGGAGAACACAATCGTGTACAACGTCGAAAATAAGAATTAGTTACATAAAGTTTGAATTTATCAAAAAAGAATTGGGAAATTAGTAGAATTCCACACTTAACACAATTATGGTTGCTTACTCTAGATAGGCACCAATCTCAGCACAGTTGTTAAGCACGTACCATATGGCTGAGTTATGGAGTTTATCTTCTAGTTGCACATTACTGGCCATACCCAAGGGACGCATTCCTTGATTGAATATTTGAATCCATCTATATTCGCATCTTCTCCACCGTCAATGTTGCGATCCGTTCGGTTGAACTTTGTCTCAACATCTTGGAGATACATTGAGCAAAATGTCAAACACTCTAAGTAAATATAAGCTTCCGCTATTGTACCTTTTGAACGAGTTTTATTTTTAACATACCGCTTAAACTTGCCTAGGTATCGCTCAAACGGATACATTCACCTATATTGAATTGGACCTCCGAATATGGCCTCTCGGGATAAATGGATAGTTAAATGGACCATAACATCAAAAAAACGATGAAGGAAATATCATTTCCAATTTGCATATAATGGTGACGATATCCAGTTGAAGTTGTGTAGGCGATCCACATCCAGAGTTCTAACACACAACTCTTTAAAGAAACTACTAAGTTTGGTCAATGCTAATGTGATATCACTCCTTAATAGCCCCCCAACAGCAATAGGAAGTAATCTTTGCAAGAAGACATGACAGTCATAGCTTTTGAGCCTAGAGATTTTAAATTCATGAACAGAAACATAGTTTATGATATTGGAAGCGAATCCATCTGGAAATTTGACTTCAGCGAGCCATTCACAAAATTTATCCCCTTCCACTCCTTGTAATGTGTATAACGCATGTGACATACTCACACGTCCACCTTGACGCTTCAGCCATAATTCTTTTCTGAAGTCCAAAATCTCCAAGTCAAGCCGGAAATTTATATTATCTTTTATTTTTTCAGGAATGTTCATCAAAGTGCCCAATATGTTATCAGAAATATTCTTCTCAATGTGCATAGCGTCTAGATTATGTTGAAGCCGCAGTGTTAAATATATAAGGTAGTTTAAAGAAGATGCTTTTTTCGATCCAGTTAAACTCCTCTGCAGTTCGTTTTTTCTTCCGAGAAGATCTACCAAATTGAACATCCCCAATCATTTGTAGTTGATTCAGAAGATCAGCTCCTTCGACATTGTTTGGTGGCATGCGATGATCCTCTCTACTGTTGAACAATCCTTTTTCGGTTTGTCAAATGTGATTTGTTGTTAAGAATCGTCGGTGTCCCATATAACAATGTTTCCTACCATACTTCAACCAATTGGAATCTGTGTTGGCATTGCAGGAGGGACAAGCCAATTTTCCTTTTGTTAATCAACTAGAAAGATTCGCGTATACAGGGAAGTCATTGATTGTCCACAATAAGGCAGCGTGTAGCATGAACATTTTCTTAGTGTGAGCATCTATGTGGGTACCCCACATTCCCACAGTTCAAGCAGTTCATTAATCAAATGCTGCAAATAAACATTAATGTCATTCCCTGGCGATTTTGGGCCAAGAATGATAAGAGATGTCATAAAGAACTAGTCTTTCATGCATAACTACGGTGGCAAGTTATATGGGACAAGAATCACTGGCCAAATGCTATAAGGTTTCGCTAGATTGTTGAAGGGATTGAAGCCATCGTTTGATAAACCAAGCCTCACATTGCGAGCATCCTGTGCAAACCAACTATTAGCCTGATCAAATGTCCTCCAAGACTCAGAATGAGTTAGATGTCTCATTGTATGCTCATCATTGACCCACTGATCCTTATGCCATCTCATATCCCTTGCTATTTTGTTTGACATAAATAAATGTTGCAATCTTGGCTTTAGATGGAAATGTCGAAACACTTTTTGAGGTACCAATCGGGACCCGTGTGCATTTGGCATCCACCGCAAAGCCTTGCATACAGGGCAATCATTAAGATTGGCTTTGTCTTTCCAGAATAAGACACAGTCGTTAGGGTATGCATGAATTTTCTTGTACTTGAAATTGAGACCTCGCTCCAATGATCTAGCCTCCTCATATGATATTGGAAAAGTAGCATCGGGAAATGCAGACCGAAGAAGGCTTACGAGAATATCAAAAGACTTGATTGACCAACCACCAAGTGTTTTGATGTGTAACAACTTCACAACAAATGAAAGCTTTGAGAATTTTGTACACTCATCAAACAGAGGACGCCAGGCATCCTCTAGGAGTTGGTCAAAACTTGAGTTTGCGGAGACATGTGGCATCTCTGGTTGGGTGGTGATGCAATGTTGTCTTCAGGAGCATCACAGAAGGTGCCCGCTCGTATGCTGTCCAACATATCTTACATGTTATCAATGTAGTCATCATCAACTAAACCAACTGCAGGATCATCATCTAGATCGTTGTCGAAGATTGGGAGTATTTCCTCCTCTCCATAAAATATCCACTCGGTGTAATTTGGATTTATCCATTTTATGAACAAGTGAGACTCCACCTCAAAAATAGGCAAGAAAAAATTGTTCAAGCATCTATGGCAAGGACACCGAATTCGATCACTTCCCTCACAATGGTTATGTGCCATTGTAAGTAAGTTCTTTACACCTTCAGCATATGCAGAAGACTCAAGTCTATCACCCAAATTCATTCAGCTTTTGTCCATCTAAAAAGACAAAAGCATATTTATATAAGTGAATTATATATAACTTCAATCTTCGAATCGACATAGGAGTCAATAACGGAGATGGTAAGAATAAGCATAAAAAGAGGAGCCCACAAAGTTTTACGAAAATAGGAGAATTTTGTTTCATATGGCACCAAATATGTGGATGTCTCGACCAATGGGAAGATCACTTGCAAGGCACCAACTGGACTATACCAAAAGTCATACCCTGCTTTTGGTTTTGAAGTTGAGGAGGAAGTGAAGGAAAACAAGGAAGTTCATATGAAAGAAAACTGTGGAAACTAAAGGATTTAGATTTTTACTCGCACAAATGTTTAACACTTTCCCCCCAAAAATACAAGAAAGTTTTATTGTATGTTGGAGCGGTTTCTATAAGGATAATGTTGCTTTGATGTTCTGTTATCCTTGACTAGTGTTGCTAATGAAGAAATAAGTTATGCGAATTTCATATAGTTGTCTGTGGCCAAGTTAAGAGAATTGCATATATATATATATATATATATATGGGCAATTCAGAAATCCATCAGCCATGCACTTAGGGGTTAGTGTGATTTAACATACATTGCAACCAAATAAAATTGGAGCACCC
The DNA here is from genome assembly GCA_036559045.1 of Platycarya longipes. Lineage (NCBI taxonomy): Eukaryota > Viridiplantae > Streptophyta > Magnoliopsida > Fagales > Juglandaceae > Platycarya > Platycarya longipes. The sequence goes on along the minus strand of CM071802.1, from coordinate 3,233,923 downwards.
AAAAAATTACTTGACTCTCATAGAATTAGAAATTATTGCTGAAAACTTTTCACAATAAAAATGTATTACTAGAGTAAAATGCATATATTGGGGGTAGATTATAAACTACTGTTGTACAAAGATAAGAACCTCGTATTACAACCAAGACCTAGAACAAATTGGCAAACCAAAACTATATATGGTTCTTCTTTTTAAGCACAATGGACAGTAAAGTGTGCCCAAAACAAGGACAATGTAAACCAGACAGATGGGAGATGCTAAAGAATGTCCATGCATGGCATCTCATACAGAGCGATAATTTAAAATAAAGGTTTCAGACAAACCTTTAAGCAAGGACTAATATTTGCTATATAAAATTCGGAATAGAGTTATCCACCCAATAGTTGTGCTGCAGGTAAAAGGTAGCAATATTAACAATTAAGGTATGATTTTAAGGTGGGCTTGCAGAGTTATTACTTAAGCACCCCGTATTTTTATGAGAGTTAGTCATACAAGTAGAGAATAAGTAAATTTGAACAGAAAAAGAGAACTAGCATAGCCAAACTAATGAAAAGTTTGAAGCCATCAGCCATACATATCGATCTCAAAATAAGATTCCTATATTATCATACTCCAATTGATTAGGAGTTATGTGGCTTCAATAGACAAAAAAAATATTTAGATATTTTTCAAAATATCTCCCCACATTTCTAAGTAAAGATTTAGAAAACATGCTCTTTTCATGGTTAAGACCTCCCTTCATTTCTTTAAGATAATTGTATTTTCTTTTTTGTCCTAGGTTATGGATTTCGGGTGGGACCCCATCAGAAATTATATATAATCAGTTCAATGTAAGGTCGATTGTTGATTAATGTTATTTTAGGGAAAATAATGTCATTACCTAGGACAAACATTGGCTGCATGAGGAAAATAACCATTTTCCTCCGAGAAGAATTACAAAGTCATGCATAACCACGTACGTAGTACAATTATATATATATATATAATTAGTAACTTCTCCATATCTTACAACATATATATATATATTGATCCCTATTATAATGTGGCAATTAAGCTAGAATAATGAAATTAAATCAAAGACCCTACTCTCTAAACTCATGCGCCAATTCATCATGTATATATATGTGGTGGTGTGGGGGTGTTTGTGTGGATGAGGAAAAGGTATAGGTAGCACTGGAAAACAAAAAGATATGGAAGTAATTACTTTAGGGTCTGTGGTTTGTAATACTTTAGAAATTGAAGATGATAGCAAAAAAGATTTGGTATGTGAAGGTAGCTTTTAATGACAGGAGTGGGGGGACCTTCTACTTCTAAAGCTTGTTGGGGCTCAATGCGGCCTTATCTCTTTTGTGGAATTGAAGCTTGTCCTAATCTCATGCATACATTCCTACTCCCTTCCAAACCATAACAAACAAAATTTCGAAATTGAAAATTGGGTCAAACACAATAAATTGGCACAAGCCCCACCCAAACAGTAGTTCTCAAAAAAAAGTAATTAAAATATATATCATGCATAAGTACTAGTACTACTACTATTGATGCATAATGCGTGGAAATAATACCCCTGGCCATCTCCCTGATCTCTCTCTCTCTCTTTATAGATTTCTCTCTCTCATGGAAACCCTGGCCCATGCATATCATGTATGAAAGGATGAAAGATGTCAAATCCAAGGGGAGATCATATAATGCATGCTATTCATCCAAATCCAAATGGGAATAGATGCTTTCTTCTTTAACAACTAGAAATCCATGAGTTAGACTTGATCGTATAACTATTTATACTAGCTAGTATCAATAATAATCGAAATTTCAAGCCCCTCAAGAATCAAAATATGAGTATGCTACATGACTGATCTGTGCCATTTAGGAGAGAAAAGTTTAACTGGGACCTACAAAAATAATCCACAAAACAAGCCAATGCTAGCTTGCCAGGTTGACAAACCAAGCTAGCTAGTTTGATAAAATAATAATTTTGACTCAAGAAATTCCTTCTCCCACCGCCACTTTGCTTAGAATATGAAAATGATTTATTAGCACCTCTCTTTCCAGATATTATGAGAAGAGAGAAAGGTAAAGAGAAAAGAAAAAAGACAAAAAAAAAGAATTAATTTAGATTTGGAGATTCCTCTTTAGACTACTACTACAACTGTCGCATTGGCTTCCCAGCTAGCCTCCGTCTATAATATATTCAAGCAAAGTTAGAGTTAAAATTTTAGTTGATTAAGTGTCAAAGCTAGAAGCCAAGTGGAAAAGTGGGTTGGCTAGCTTGGTATTAAAGGCATGTTTGCTTGAATTTCAAGCATCTTTATGTTCTCTAGGGGAATTATTCTTTAAGATGAATATATTCCTTTAAGTTGAGTTTGCGGGACCCATTTTTATGTCCAATTTGAATTACTTTGCAAAGTTTCTATATTTTTCCATATACTTCCTCTACAGAGATGTGATAGGGTGGTGCACTGTCCATTGTGTTTGTTGTAGCAACTCATGTTGTTGCATTAAAAATTGAATCATGATCATAAGATGATAGAGTCAGAGATTACATAAGAATGTGAGATCATGAGGATGATGATGATGACAATGATAGATGGATATCATGTGTGATGGCTGGGGATCCTCAAAGTTTCATTCTAATGGCCTGAGAATATATGAAATTCCTTTCTAATCATATTAGACCAGCTTTTAGCTAGATAGGAATGCACATACTGAGGCAGGTTGAAACTCAAGCAAATATATAACTCTTATCTCTAAACATCTTTTTTTTTTAATGCACATATTAATGCACATACTGAGGCAGGACGGTTTGAATACAATTATAAAATATTGATCTATCTGATTTCTTTTGAAAAAATGTAGCCATCCAACTAAGAAATAAAAATTATAGTTGTTCTAACATATTAGATATTCTGAATCTATAATGCAATATACTTCATTTTTCTTCTAAAAGATGAGAAGGAAAAAAGGAGGGCAAGTTTAAGGTTCCTTATATTCAAGTTGTACAACTAATCTAATGGTCAGGGAAACATTAAGTAGGCAAAAAAACATAACAATAAATTACTGCCAAATAAAAAAGTCCAAAAAAAGAGTGTCATTTTTCATAAAACAACCGGTGCATGAGGCAACATTTATGATTCATAAGCCAAAAATTTGAAAACCCAATGCTTAGCATGTAAACATTTATGCTTTGTTTAAACATTTACAAAATAGGAAAAAAGAGGGCTCACTCACCATGGAGGAATGTTGAAACGGGATGCGCCACTCACAGAAACCCTTTGCTAGAAAGAAAAGGGAGCAAGCTGAGACAAAATAAAATCAGGGTTAGGCAAGGAAAATTAAGAAAACTAGCATCGGAAAAAGACATCGCACGATGAACAGCAACCCCTTTCAATCACCCCTATCGCACGATGAAACGAAAATGCAAACCACTAATGGCTGAAACCGGATTGTAAGAGACCAAGAGATTAAAAGAAGAATACCTAAAAACCCCAAATTTGGCCTCCTTGGATCCTCAAAACTGAGTTGAGCAAATCTTTACCTTTAATGGCGGCAACAGAACCGTGGATTACAAGGCACGTACTTGAGGAGTCGAAATCCACTAAATCGCCGAGGAGGTGGAGAAACAACGACGATAAATGGCGACCGGGGGGAGGGGAAATCGTGGGTTCGTGCGATGGAAGCTGATGGCTAGCCTGTTATGTTTATGGGGGGGGGGGGGGGGGAATGGAAAAAAAAAAGGGGGGGGATAATATTACAGGGATTGGCGAGTTTATGAAACTTTTTTTGCGGCGATATCATTCGTTGCTATATTGTATTCAAACGCTGCAACAAGTAGGCACACAGGATTTACGGCATTCCATAGTTTATTACGGCGATTGTAATCGCCGTTAGATGGCCCACGGCAAATTACGGCAATTTTAAATCGCTGAAATAAGTCTCAAGCTACATCATCGGTTTTGATATCAGGTTTTGCTTTTACCGGCGAAAATATTCGCTGCAATAGTATATAAAACCGCCAAAATTAAGAGAATTTCGATATTGGTTGAGATCTCAGTGGCGATTTCGAAATCGCTGGAGATATCTACCATTTCCGCCAAATTTTTTCTCCGCTCTAGAAAAATTCGCCAAGAAAGGACCATTTTCTTGTAGTGATGGGTTCTAATTCACACCATTTTTATTGAAGTCTAACTTTATTTTAGGACAATAAAATAATGCATGAGGCAAATCTTCTCCTCTTTCATTAGAGAAACAATAATTTTCTTTTGTTAGGACATCCTTCATTTGTAAATTGTCTCGAGTGGGTAAGTACCCTTTCTTTATAAGCTCTCCATATAAACACCTTTACTTTATTGAAAACTTCCATTTTCCATAAAGCCTGATGTCTACTAGCAGATGAGTACTCACCTGGGTTGCTTTTTATCTTCTCTTTGATTAACTCAATCTTTAAACACTCCTAATACTAAATTTTATATTTACAATAAAAAAATAGATATTTGTAACATTAATTTTAATTGTAATTAAAATAACTATTTATAACAAAAATAAATTATTTTAGTCGTAAATAGTCATTCTAGTTACAATTAAAATGTCACAAATATTTTTTTTTCTTAATTCTTTTGTCCATATCTACTTATCTAGTTGCTTTCCAAAATAGATTAGGATTTTCAGTATATATGCGGTTACTTTTGGTTTGAATAAAGTTCTTATCTTCTCCACATTCCACTCTTTTGTATCATTGCCAATAATCTTATCCATTCTTTTTGCTCCATGGTCTACCCTTCAGTCTATGCTTTCCATCTGTAAAGCTTGATGTCCTAGGATCCAGTTATTAGTCCATATTTTTGCAGTTTTTCATCATCAATCTCCACTTGCATTGTTGGAATAGCCGTTTTTTGCAGTCCATATTCCTCTCCATGTGTAAGAATGACCTTATCCCATAAAAAAAATATATATATATAATATATATATATATATATCAACCTAATCACATCGTTTTGCGTAAAAAGAACTCTAGATCTTTCTATCTCATAACTTTCTGACGCTTTATTGCATAAAATAAAGTTTAAACGTCCAAAACTTCAATTTAAAAAAAAAATAGGAAAAGGGTAGGAAAATGTTCGTTTCTTCCAAGATCACTATCGAGTCAATTATCGGTAAGCAACTAATCGGTTGAGCGAAAGTTTTTGGTAACGCGTTGGGTCGAAAATATTCTTATCAGATTGGAACGAGTCAAGTGAACAGTCCTAATTATTACCCAAATAGTCTAGGTCAAAGAAATTGTCACTAGGGGAATACTTTGCTTTGTAGATTTTGTGTAGCATAGAACTTTCATCTTGCAAGATCCTCTACTCCTATTTGGCTTATAAAGCCAAATTGAATATCCTCAAGTCTTTAAAGCCTAAACCATAGAATTTAGGTCACACATTCTTTTCCAATTGATACAATGTATCTTTCTCTCATCCTATTTTTGAGCCACCAAAACTTGATCATCATGGATCTCAGCATACTCTATAAACTTCTTCTTTTTGCCTTGTGTATGGAACTTGATACTTAGAAAGATTGCAAATTCAATACCATAGATGCATGGAAAGTATTTTAAGCATGCAATATGGTAAGCAATTCAAAAGTTGTGAAACATTGAAGCGTACATGAAGATGCGCAATCAAGCAAATAATCTTTTGGAGTTTTCTGTCAAGTATTTCACTCCTACCCCGCCAGCTTTCCTTGCACATATAGATTATCTATTTATTTTATAAGAATGGACGACAATGATATTAATTGTTCTTTGTAAATCAGTGATGAAATGTTTTCCTTCATTTTGATCCCTGGGAATGTGCTCAACTTCAAGGAAAAGTACTTACAATCCAGCAAGTTCGAGAAAGGAAGTAATTATTACGTAACATGATCATGATTTCCCTAGTATCTCAACCATAAATTATTTAATATATTCATCCTATTACAAACAACATGATGAAAGTACTATCTAGTGGAACATATCAAGATGGAGGCTAGGGATCAATCTTGTTAACGTCACATTCTGTATGTCTTTGGGCCAGGTTCTAGCAACTTGGGTCTTATGGGCTAGTCCTATAAACATGAAGAATACAAAGAGAATGTGGGCCTTGGTGAGGTCAGGGGTCTTCAATGTCTAAGTCAATATATCATTCTTAGGAGTTTGTATGTTAGCTAAGAGAGTTTAGAGGGCTTCTTCGTACTTGGAGATCGATTTTTATACTAAAATTCTAGGTGAGAGAGATCGTCTCTATCCCCGTAAGGCCAATGTTCTTTCAACTATTAAATTTAAGATCTTTTAGTGTGTCATGGCCTCTGCAATGGCATCATTAATGCGGTGTGTTGCCTTGTGAGTAGTGTCATGACTCCCTTACTTACTTTATTTTGCAAACATCCTTGGTAGCTTGTCGATATCGTCCTATCAGGAGATCAAGGATTTTCCTCATTTCCTGACTGCCTACTTGGGTAGGTACTTATGGGCCTAGTGCTATTGAGGGAGTTTCAAAGCAGGGAGTCTCATCCCTCCATGCCACATGCCCTTACGCGTGGTCATATTAAGGAGCGTTCCTCTCATATGTCCCAAGACCAAAATTTTGAATACGGTACCGGTGCCAGTACCGGTCAAGATACTGGAACGAAATATTTCGATACCGGTATCATTTCGTGTACCGTGTCGGAATAGTCTATTTATAAAAAAATTATATATATAAATACATATATAAATTATATTTCAAAAAAATAGTCAATATATGAATATATTATATATATAAATAATTTAGTCTAAATTGAGGCAAAAAAAAAAAAAATTAAAAAAAAAATTAAAATCTGATACGGTCGGTATGATTGAAATACCGACTGGTACAGGCCTGTACGGCCAGTATTTGGACCGGTACGGTATAGGCAATGTACCTGTACCGCCCAAGTGACCGGTACGGCATGTACCGGCCGGTACGGTACGATACTAAAAACATTGCCCAAGACCTTTGGGTGTGGGTTCCACTGACTTTCGTCGGAGCACGACTGATGGGCCTGATCGTGTTGGGCTGGGTCTTTCTACCTTATTTCCTTAGTTATTCTTATTAGGCCCATCATTTAGGCCAGGAGGAGGACCCCTTACAAATCTAGTAAAGTAAAGCACTCCAATATTAGACATCAACAAAACATAAGGCCTAAGAAAATTCCAGAAAGTGAATGATAGGATAATTAGTCCAACCACAATTGTAGTACCTCTCCAAATATCAAGGAAATACATACTTGACATGGTTGCCAAGGTACGGTTCCAAGGGTTATCACAGTGTCCCTTCAGCCATTGACTGAGATCATAGTAAATGGATGAAGCATCCCCAGTATGATTGGTGCACATATTGTTAATCAAAGTCACCAGTTCTGCACTACTACCAAACTCATTTCGAATAATCTTTTTGTCGACAAGCAATTCCCACAAGTTTTTCCTTCACCGCAATAAATAATTTTAACAAATTTGTAAGTTTATTTGCTGCGACAACACTTTGTAGCAAGAACACAATTTTTTCATGGCAAAACAAATATTTACCACAAGTTTTCGTTTATTGCAAAAAATAAATTTAACAAATTTGTAAATTTATTTACCGCAACAACACTTTATGGCAAAAACATAATTTTTCGCCACAAAACAAGTATTTGCCATAAAGTTTTATTTGCTAACGCAATTTGGTGACAAAAGGCTTGTTTTTTTTTTTTTTGATAACCAAATACCATTTATGAGAGAATTAATAGTTACAGATGACTATCAAGCCAAATGGCTTGAGAGATAAAGTTTGGAAACCCCTTCCACCACATTTGAATGGACTCTACTTGCCATGCATTTCTAGCAAGAACATGAGCAATTCCATTATCCAATCTACTCACATGACAGTTTAACATCAGAAAACATAAGAAAAAGTTTCTTAATCTCATGAATAATAGATTCCCAAGGCGGTAAAGACGTATCATGCTGATATTCCTCCACTGCCTTAACCACATACAAGCTATCAGTCTCCACAATAAGTTGGCGGATCCCTATATGCAAAATTAATTGTTATCCTTTGAGAACAGCAAGAACTCTATTGTTTCTGGTTGAACCACCTCCCATTCACCTTTCGAAGCCACCATTATCACTTTGCCTTCATCATCCCTTAATGCCATACCAACGCCAGCCTTATGAAGATGCTGAAAAATTGCACCATCCACATTCAATTTCAGATAACCCCAAGAAGGAGGATGCCATCTACAGAAAGTTTTTAGCATAGGACCATTAGTATTCCTCACACCAATAAATAGATGCTGAGTTGCTAAAGCCTATTCAATGACCTGCCTAGCATCTAAGTCTTCATTATCATAGATCTTCTTATTCCACCGGTACCAGAGGCTTAAGGCTATGGTGAAAAGAATCTGCAAATCGTGTTAAGTCTCCCAACCTTTGAACTTGCAGAACAATTTTGATGAAGCTCTGGTTCAGATTCACACGAGTGATCACAGGTAAATAAAACAACCATAAACCTATAAAAGAAAGACATTGTAATAAAGCATGTCTTAAGTCCTCAACAGCTGCACCACAAAAACAACACCCATAATGAATATTTACATGCTTCTTCAATAAATTCACAACTGTGGGCATATAATCTAAACAAGATCTCCATGCAAAAATTTTGATTCTTTGAGGAATCTGAATCTTCCAAATGTCCTTCCATAAATTCCCATAATCATGAGCATTTGAAGATTCACCCCTATGTAGAGTAGCCCTCTTTCACCACCAATTGTAAGCTGACCTCACTGAGAAATTCCCCCCTTTATTAGCCCCCCAGATAATCCTATCAGGTTGGTCCCCAAGACATACTAGAATTTTCAAAATCTTGTCCGCTAAATTTGGATTGAAGAGAGTTCTAATTTTCTCAATATCCCACCACCTAGTTTCTCTGTCCAATAGATTAGCCACTGTCCACTCTTGAGTTTCAGGCAGCAAAGCATTTGATGAACTTTGAATCACATGACTTGGGATCATCTCCAATTCTATCCTAGGAATCCATCTATCCTTCAATACTTAGATTGAGTCCCCATCCCCAATCTGCCACCTACACCCCTCTATTAAAATTTTCTTAGCTTCCCAAATCCCTTTCTATGTAAAAGAAGGATTATGGCCCAACTTTGCCTCCATAAAATCATTCTTTGAATAATATTTCGCCTTATAGATTCTCTGCAATAAGGTTCCTTCATTACTCAGCAGCCGCCTATAAGGCCATATTAAACTCTCTCAATTTCTTGAAACCCATCCCACCTTCCCCTTTTGGAACACAAATCTTCTCCCAACTAACCCAATGAATTTTCCTCTCTTCCCGTTTCTGACCCCACCAAAATCTAGTCATTAAAGACTTCAATTCAGAACATAGCCCACCCAGTAACAATAAACAAGACATTGTGTAAGTAGGAACAGCCACCGCCACTGCTTTAATAAGAATTTATTTTCCCCATTGGGAAAGTAATTTCTCCTTCCAGCTTTGAAGCTTTTCCCATACCCTCTATTTAATCTACGCAAATGCCCTTTTCTTTGAGCGTCCCACAATATGAGGCAATCCCAAGTATTTCTCATAATTGTTTTCAGCCTGCAGACTCCACATCCCCATAATCTCATTCTTCAACTGAGAGCTAACATTTTTGCTGAAAATCATAGAGGTTTTCTCCATATTGATCTTCTAACCCGAAGCTAGTTCATAAACTTTCAGCAAAACTTGTAAATTGAGATTTTCCTACACACTATCATCGGCGAATAATAAGTTATCAACCACTAGAGCTCCTCTACATACTTTGATACCACTAATCTTCTTCTCCTCACTTGCCTTCCTCAATAAAGTAACAAGACTCTTAGTGCAAAAGAAAAAAAAAGTAGGGGGATAAAGGGTCACCGTTAATTAATACCGAGTACGACACCATTCTTATACAAGTTATGATCAGCTCCACTAATCTATCTTCAAATCCCATAGTCCTCATCACCTTTTCCAAAAAATCTCATTCAATCTTATTATAAGCTTTACTCATATCTAATTTACTAGACATAAAGCCCTTCTACCCACTTTCTTATGTCTCAAATAATGAATTAATTCATAAGCAATCAACACATTGTCTATAATCAACCAACCAGGTACAAGCTCAAAGGACGAAATTTAGTGACTAAAACATTGATGAAATTCATATTGAGACTTAGAGATAACATTGGCTAGCATTCTATAAAGTCTATTAGCAATAGTCTTGGCAATCAACTTATACAAAGTATTACACAAGCTCACATGACAAAATTCAGTGACTAAACCCGGGTGAGGCTTCTTAGGGACCAAAGTAATAAAAGTATGGTTCAAAGAATGGGGGAAAACACCTAAGTTAAGAGTTGCAAGCACTGCTGCCACAAATTTATGTCACAGAAAAAGAATTTGTGGAAAAAACCCCATGTATTGTAGTGTAAACAGCATAGCATAGAATTCTGCAGGAGTACAAACAGTATTTCAACAGACACTCACGTAGGGATGCTAATAAAAAACACTCACAAACTTGCAACACGAATACATAGGTAGAACCTGTAAAGATGAAGGCCGGGATCGGAAATCAGCATTAACAAGGTACTAACTGAGTTCAACTAAAAGCAAAGCACTCAAAACAATTAATTACATTACACCGCCGATGTTAATTAATGCTTCAAAAGTACAAAAGGCCGAATGAAATTCCAGAGAGTGAAACCCAGGATAATAAGTCCAAGCACAGTTGCAGTACCTCTCCAAATATCAGGAAAATAAACGCTTGACATGGTTGCCACCACCCGATTCCAAGGGTTCTTACAGTGCTGATTCATTCGTCGGATGGTGTCTTTGAAACATGAACTAGGAATAGTAACAATCTGAGATCCCAGTTCCTTAATTAGATTCACAACTGCTTCATTACTACCTAGACGGTTGACGATAACACCGTTGTCAACAAGTAGTTCAACGTCTTTTTCGGTGCTGATGAGAAAATCCAACAGGAAAATGTAACTACAGAAGTAATGAGATTTCGGTGGATAATGGCACAACTCCAGGGCAATGAGGTTTCGTAAAAAGAGTTCAGTTCCAGTTGTTATCTCCAATTGCGGGATTTTCAGGCATGGTTGCGTTTGCTCCAAATCAATTGGAACGCCTTTGAATTTGATACAAGGCAAGCAATTCAAAAGCCATGAGAAATTGAAGCAAGGACAGTGTTCCAAACACTTCATCTTCTGGAATTCTATGCCGAGTAAACCTATTTCTTTTGGAACTATCGCCTTGAATTTCACTCCTGCTTCCTCCAGCTTTTTTGCACTGTGTATAACTTTAGTCCGTCGTTCACGGCCAGTACTAGGCCGCCTTTCACTAGAATCATATCTCTCAGCTTTTACGATCGGAAGAATGTGATATTTTCGCAGCAAATCAGTGAAGTGTTTTACTTCCGTCAATTCCATCTTAAATTTCAAGCAGAAGAAGTTACAGGCAAGCTCAAGAAAGGAATGATCAGGAAGACATGAATTATCATCACCTGAAAATTGGAAGAATTCGTCGAGAAAACAATATGGAAGCTGATTCTCGAGTAATAAAAGGTCGAGCCTTATTGCATGTACCAGCCATGGTTTACTCAATATCAAATCGTTTTCATCAGCATGAGTTTGATCATAGTTAGAGAACCTGAAGAAGAGCTCCACAATGAAGACAGCATCCAGAAGGATAATTCTCAAGAACTTTTCGTGATCGATATGATCATCAAACGTCTCTGAATAAGATCTCTCGACTTCACATCTTTTATCTGCAGCGTACTTTACAAGATTATGCTCGGTTTTCCTAGTGCGATAACAGAATTCCTTGAAATATGTGAGTTTGACGGTCTCCATTGGCAGCAATTCTTGGTTGCCGTGGTGAAAGGGGCCTATTGAAATTAGCTTTGGAGTAAATTGTTTAATTTCTTTGTCTCTGAACACTCGGAGTTCTTTGGGGACTCTGTAGATGCAAAGCTCGGGCCACTTGGGAGGCCTCAAGGGTTTGGTGTCAAGTAACGAAGCGGTAAGCTCTTCCATCTCTTCATCTTGAGTAGCATCCCCTCCCTTCTCTACAACCTCTATATTAATCAGTACAGCACCAGCCTCGCTCAACTGTTTAGAAGCGGCCTTGGCCATTTTTGGTTGAGTGTGAGTATTGAAGTGATCTCCGATATTCTATAAATAAAAGTAAAAAAAAATGATCAATATTGAATGGTAGTAAAAAATAGATAAAAAATAGTTATAAGATAATTAATAGTAGTGGAGTATATTTAGAATACCTTAGTACCCAAATTAATCTGTGCAACCAAGGACTTCCTTTTTCCTACATGAGTGACATGAGTTCAATAGATCACATTCTTTTGAAGAGATATATAGCCAATTTAATTGATTCTTGCATGTAATACTTTTTTTAGTAATTATTACATTGCATTTTACAAATTGATAAGGATTAGAATTTAGTACCACGATCGGTAGTCATGCGAAATGATTAATTTGTAAAATGCAGTAGTTCCTATCATGCGTGTAATACTTAAGAGTTTCCTTAAATTTCTTGCAAAATGCAGTAGTTCCATATAATAAACATTAATCAATGTATGAAACATTGCATCCGTGCCACGTCTTAATTGTTAAAGTTACACTTAATTTCTACAAACAGAAAGTTATACCTTTCTACATTGAACTGCTACCACAATATGATTTATAATATTCATCATTTAAATAGCAAATTTGGATAATTTGTAGATTAATTGACAGGAATATATATATAATATATATTTGGCTATATGTGTGTGTGTGTTTGTGCACACACACATACACACATATATATATTAAATTATATATACCAAATATATATATGTTGCAAATCGAAAAAATAAGAACTGTGATAATTTATAGGAGGTGAAAATCAATAATTCCTCCAAAAAAAAAAAAAAAAAAGAGTTGCAGTGGTAGAGTAGATCAACACCTTCAAATCATGCTCGAAAGGAATGCTTCTATGCCTGAGATCAATCGAGCGCCTGATCTTAAATGCCACAGCCAGGACGGAATGAACTAGCTAGCTAGCAAGCAGCTCCTCGCGGCCGCTTTCTGATCATTGATTGATAATATTAATATATATTGCATGTATCTGCACCCTCCTTTGCACTACTCGATCCTGTTTATATATATATATAAAGAGAGAGAGAGAGAGAATGCTTTGTCAGTTCTCTCCCTCTAGCTCCTCTTTGATGATCACAAGCAAGGAACATGACAGATTCACAGACTTCGATCTTCTGATCTCTTTCTTAAACATCGATCTCAAGTTACAAATGATACTTCCTTGATGAATATCAACATGCACAGCAAAATCATATCAAACTTTACTAAAGGTATTGTGAATAAATACTTTGTTTGTCTAACGACAATATCATTGTTCCGCTAGTTACTTTATCATCTTCCAGTACGTAGTTTGATATATGTCACATAGGAAATATAAATAATAATTAAAATGATAAGAAATTTTATTTTTTAAAACTTAGTTCTTTTCTTTCGATAGCCACCTCCTTTAGTTTCATTAATCAGATTCCTCAACAAACTACGTACGTATATACTTTGCTCATGTCCCCACGCATTCGTAACATGACCTCATCGACTAATTTCAAGATTAATATGCCAATATTTTTTGAGATATATGAAAGTTAGGTACACTTTGGATAATGAGATGGGATAATATGGTTTTATATAAAAATTTAAAGTTGAATAAAATATTATTATAATATTATTTTTGTAATATTTAATTATTATTTTGATATAATTTCAAATTTCAAATTATTTATTATATTTTATGTAAAAATTTAAAAAATTATAATAATAATAAGATGAAATGAGATAAATGATACAAAACATTTTCACTAATATTCAAATGAAGCCTTAAAATAAAGAGATATCTTGTCATGAGTTATTAAAGCAATTAAATGGGCTGCAAATGATCCAAACTGAGTCGAGCTAAGAGCTTGCTGAGTCGAGTTGAGTTCAAGCTAATTAAAGATGAGCTCAAGCCAAATCGAATTATTTATCAATCTTTATTTTTATTCTTTAATGAGCCGAACTAAGTCGAGTTATACTCGAATTTTATTTGTACTCATATATATTTTTTAAATAAATTGAATAATTAAAAATATCAAATTAGAAAATAAAATCTAAAGTCTAATGAAGATTTTAATTAATATATAAACCTTATATTGAAATTCAAGCAACTAGATGAAGGAAATAAACAACTAGAGGAAGAAAGAAAAAGAAATTGTGATTAATTTGGGAACCATGAGAAATAAATTGTCAAGAGTGTAACAGTGTTGAGTTGAAAACAATATATTACCCAAATAATATTAACCGAATGGTTGGTGGCATGTTGGAAAATTGAAAGTTGAAACTAATATAAATTAATTAATAATGTACAGTGATAAAATGACGTAACTGATCATTACTATTCTATAGACTATAGATTATAGTGTATTTGAATTTTTTTTTTTTTTTTTATGTATTTTTTAACATCCTTAATCATTAAAAAAAATTAAAAAACTATACAAGTTCACTAATAGTTATTTTCTTAATCATTAAGTAAAAATAAAATTAAAAGGATTTAAGAGAGTAGTAAAAAGGTAGAAATAGGTAGTAACTAGTAAATGGTAATCATATGATCATTATTACTTTCCAATATGTATGGCATCAAGAATGCCTAATAAATTAAAATGATTTTAAAAATTACATAATAAAGTTATTAATCAACTATTAAATTATTAAATTATATTTATTCCTTGATATAATATTAAATATAACCAAATAATCAAAATAAAATTAGATAAGAAAGTGTCGTAATCAAGTTAGAATTGCTTGTTCTTTATAAACATTTTACTCAAGAATTCTTTTGTGAACTTAATATCTTACTATTGTAAAATAACAAAATATGTTATTTATACATAAAATAACAAAATATATTACTTACACAAAGTATCAAAAATAATATATATAACACATAAATTATATACAATAAATAAATATATGTAAGAATATATGTAAGACTAGTATATATAAATATTACGAGTATTGTGACAAGTCCAAAACGAGTTGAGTCGAATTTATATGAATTTTCTTCACAAATCTAAATCAAGTCAAGTCGAGATTATACTAATTTAGCTCGTTTAATATTCAAACAATTATTAGTGGTTACGAGCAACACATTTATTAAATGAACTGAATCCAAATCGAATTTATAAATTAATATTCATGAGCAGCTTTATTCGTTTGCAGTCTTAATTACTTTACTGTATTTTATATATATAGCAATAAGTTGTACTCTCATTTTCGCCTTTATCTCTTTACTTGTTTTATTAAATTGCGTAACCATCTAATTAGCTAAAAAGGGAGGAAAAAAAAAATACGTGTGATTCGACCTCCCCCACACAACAGGAAAGCTTTAATTTTTTTAAAAAAAAATTATTTGTAAGTTAGTGTACTAGATATTACGTACATTATCCACATGACCGTTTAGTATTAATTACCTAATAAAATTTAAATTTTCAGAATGTTTAGTTTCAATACTCCTTCGATAAATTTAATCATACCATATTATCCATGTGTATTAATGTTGTGTACCGCCTAGTGTATGAGATTTTTTCTTTTTTTAATGATCAATATCATTAATCAAGAAAACATTAAAAACATTAATTATCAAGCTATATAGCTTAAGAAATAAATTCTGAAATACAATATTCTCATCACATTCCTAAAGTTTGAACATTCCAAATATAACGGGCGAGTAATTTATGAGTATGGAGCCTTATTTCCTAACCTATTTACATGCTGAATTTGTATTCATGAAACAGAAGTAAAATTTTCTTTGTTTCTTTCATGAGATTCTGTGAGATCCCGGACTTACGTGTATTTTTACACGTTATTTTATTCTCGATATTAATTATTTTAATTTATTTTAATAATATTATTATTAGTCGTATTTTATTTATTTAAGATATTTATTTGAGCTATTAATTAGTTAATATTGAATTACGTTGCTTTTCTTATTTATTTTAATGTGAGTTAATTAATTTAATGATTGAAATTTAATTCCTTTATTTTATTATATAAGTTTATTTGATCTGCTTTCGTTATATTAATTATTGTTTTATTTTTAATATTGCGTTTGGATTTAATTTATTTCTATTGATGGGCTTTAAATATCTTATTTTATTGATATTGAAATTATAGTATTTAAAGCCAGCTTTTATTTAATTTGCTGTATTTTTCTAGTTGGACTCATTTTTCCCTTCTTTTTCCTTTTTCTCTTTTTTCTTTTATTTTTCTTTCTTTTTCTCTTTTCTTCATCTACATTTTGGTCCTAGACCCACGCACCAGCCCCCTCCCCTGCCTCCTCTCCCTCTCACCCGTCCCTTCTCTCCTCAACCCCAGGGCCGCCGCCGGCCACCCACCGGCAACACCGCCGAGCCCACTGCCTTCCCCACACATCGGCGACCTCCCTTGCACCGGTGGTGCACCTCAGGCAACCCCCTAGTTGGCGCGTGAGGCTTAAACCTGAAATGGGTATTTTTGCTTCTCTTGCATTTTCCGGCCACCCCTTGGCCTCCAACTACCACCACTAGACTTCCCACCCTCCGGCGAGCATAACCCACCATCGGTAGCCACCCATCGACGCCGGTTACCTCCTTCACTCGAAATGGGTCTGAAATGGATCCATCTTTGCCGCGCCGCCGTCCGGCCACTGTAGGCCTCACAACCACCACCAAAAGACTCCCATTGCCCAGTCGGTCATCCCCCTAGCTCAGTTTCCCCAACCGTTGCCTCACCTTCTCTGTACAACCCCAAACCCGAAAATGGGTTTTCACCCATTTTGACCCAGATCCGCCACCTTCCGGTGGTTGTGCCGCCACACCACCACCTCCATGAGATTCCCCACCCTTCAAAGAGTATCTCCCTAAATTTTGGTGTCAAACCGAGCATTTTAGCTTAGTGTACATGTGACCGCTACGAACGCTGCAAATTGACGTTGTTCAAGGATTTACGTTTTTACCGCTGTAAGTACTTTCCAAACGAGCTTTAAGATTTAAATATATTTTTGATATCAATAATTATTGTATTTAATTATTGTTGCTATGTGTTGGTTGATGTTGGTATTTATTGGTTGATTGGATTAATTAAATGTTGGATAATTGCTGCATGGTTGTCTACATTGTGTATTTACGCGCATGCTCATAAAAATATTTGGAAAGTAAATTTTTGCATGATTTCGGATATTCATGTGTTGGAATTGGAAACTGGGATTTAAATTGAGTTTAATGGATTTTAATGGTTTTGGGCTGAGTCATAACGGGGACGGCGATACGTAACGCCCGTTGTGATCAGCGTGCGTGTGTGTGTGTGTCAGTCATAATAGGGACGGCGATACGTAACGTCCATTATGATTGATAGCGTGCGTGGATGACATAATAGGGACGGCGATACGTAACACCCATTATGGTCATTGGGTGTGCATTTCATATCGGGGACGGCGATATGAAATGAGTGTGTGTGAATCATAATGGGGACGGCGATACGTAACGCCCATTATGATTGGTGTTTTGTGTAAATCATATCGGGGACGGCGATACGTAACGCCCGGTATGATTGGTTTTGAGGATGTTATTTTATGAGAAATGATGGATGATTTTATTGGGATTTTATTGTGGATTAAATTGAGATTTTAGCGTGTGTGGTTATTTCATTGACTTTGAGGAAGATGATTTTAAGCCTCATGCATATGGTAATTGTTCATGGTTGTTGTTGTGACATTAATGTATTTCTGTCTTTTGGTTTGGTTTGGTTGTACTTACCTGCGATGTCATCTTGGCGTCGTAGTTTTTTTGGATGCAGATTATGAAGAGGCTAAGCCTGAGGAGACGGTTCTGCCGTTGAGGTGATATTAATATTAATTGTTATCTCGGGAAATTTATTTTCCCCTTTTTATAAATATGTATTTGTTTAATTTGTATTTCGGATGACTGTATTAAATATCCTGTTGGAGAGTTTATGTTAAATTGGTTTGTAAAAACATTTATAAAAATTTTGGTACTTAGATAATAATTTATTATCCGCTGCGACCTATATTTTTAGTATGTCACGTGTGCACACACATTTGACACTTGTCGTTGGGATGTGTGACCCGTGTTGTCATCATCCTGACGCCTCGATTCCCGTGTTTATTTTAAGAAAATTTTGGGGGCGTCACAGATTCCCTAACAATGATGAAGAAACTAGTGCATTTTTTAGCTCCTCTATTATTAATAGACAATCACTCTCAAGTATTAGCATCGGAATGCCCATATTAGAACAAGAATTTGCTAAAGCTCCTATAGATCAGCAAATTTATTCCTTACCTTACTAGTAGCCATAACAATGACTCCTTTATCATTTCTTAGAATAGCACCAACTCCAACTCTATGCAGATCACTGAACATTGCCAAATCTGTAACACCCGGCTCCAGCGCTACCTTTCTTTCTAAAATTTTTCTTTAACTAATTTTCTTAAGTAAAAGACCCGTTTTCGATATTTAAAAATTTGTTTTTAAAATTGACCACGGTGCAAAATTGATGTTCTAGTAAATTTTTTCTTCTTTTTTTTCTCATTTGATTTGATGATTATTAAAAAAATATTTTTATGGGTAGAGAAATTCTTTTTAAACATTGATTTTGTTTTTATTATTATCATTTTATTTATTCGTGTGCATATATATATATATATATGTGTGTGTGTGTTTATAAATATATATATGAATTTAAATATTTTATTCCGAGTCACATATCACGCATATTTATGTTCTATTTTCTTTTTATTATAAGTTGCAGTTTTCCTCTATTACTTCATCTATCTCTAAGATTTTGTTCCTATAAATATGCATATTTCCACATCCTGCATGCATGTTACTTCTTCCACATTCACGACCACAATTTCATTCGTTTGCTACTTTCACGTGTATGCAAGCTCATTATCATTTCCCATTAGAGTTTCTCAATTACGGCTATATATATCACTATTTTAATCAAATAACCATATATCTTTTAACCAGATTTTTTTCTTCATTTGAATCTACCTTCCCCACGACTTTTGCAGTTCACCATTTTAATTCTCGCAAAATCTTGCTCACAACAATTTTGAATACTCACGTCTTTACACATTTTCACGTCTCTGTATTTTTAGGGTTTCAATCATCTATGTTCATAGTTTCATGCCCGTCTCTTAATAATTTGGATTTTCATCAACGGCTGTACATACCACAACTACCTCACGTTGCCGTATTTTCCATGCACGTATCTCCTCCCTTTATTTTCACGGCAATCGAATATCTTAACTGATTATTAATTGGGCATTATTTCCTCTTCAAAACTAAGTTTGACTCGATTCCTTCCCGCTTTTACATTTCCTTTAGGGTTCTAGTATCACTATATATATATATATATATGTGTGAAGAAAGACTCACTGCCACAACCTATTACGCACGTTGCCTCTCCCTAAGCCTTTAGTCCCACACTCGAGTCATCCAGTGTAGCCACCGTGTGAAGCATCCCGCCTCCTCGCTTGATGGTCCCATCGCTGCACCTTGAGCCACCGTCCCCAACTCGTGATGAGCCACCTAGCCGCAACCTAGTTTTTCCCGCATCCAAGGCCACGACAATTACCAAACTCACCCCGCAGCCTCGCCACTCCAAATCCAAGCCACCCTACATTGTAGCCTCCTCCCTCAAAGCACCACCGTAGACCTCCAGCAGTCTCCTAGAACCTCCCCCGTGACCACCGTCGAAACTCATATATATGCCCCTATTTTAAACAATCCGAAATAGAGCATAGTCAATGGAAGAATGACTTCACGTTTTCCTATTTTCCACCACTCCTTCACGCCGGAAACCACCAGACACCCCAAAAGAGATCGACCTTGTCCCCTAGTCTGTTGTTCAGTAGGTCACGGTGAAGCACCAACGACCTCTCTGTGTTTCTCTCCCTCGGCTTTTTCTCTCATACCGTAGGTCTCCCTTTAGGTGTTGCACCCATCTGCCGCCTCCACAAACCACCGGCGTAATCAAGCCCCACCGTGTACCTCGCTGTCTCCTAGCAGAAATTGCACCGAAACCATAGCCCTATTTTTATGTATCAAAATAGAGCAATATCCGAGAGGTCCAACACTCAACTGAAACCACTCAACCGTGAGCCACTTAGCCGAAAACCACTCACGAGGTCACAGAAAACGCAGGAAGTTCCAACTAGGACGCCATATTTTCACCCCACGGTAAGCCACCACGCCAACCTCTTTGTTTTGGTCTCTCTTGGCATACTTCCTATGTGTCTCATCACTCTCTCACTCTCTCTCTCTCTCAGTCATCCGCCCAGCTCCGCCCGTGACTCTGCCTATTCACAGACTTCTCTCGATGAGCCTTCGTAACTCGCATATTTGAATGCTGTATCTATGTTTTTATTTATGCCTGCCAACCTTCATTTTTGCCAAAGTTACGTAAAGTTCCGTAATAGGAAGATAAATCCAAGTTTGCAACTTTGCCCTCTTAGTCTTAAAATAAAGCATGTGTTTTTATATTTCAGTGGACTTAAACTATACTCGATTGCTTTTTATTCGAGAGTCTTTTGATGAGTTATTTAAAAGCATTACCTCTTTGGGTTAGACTTGGTTCTATATTATTTTGGGTAAGGTTATCCAATGTTTTTGGGTCGGACTCGGTTTCCAAATTACTTTGGGTTCAAGTTCTAATTTATTTCAGGCTTGCGTTTTAAATCCTTCCGGGTTTGCTTTCTAAATTATTTTGGATTTGGATTAAAAATCATTTTGGTTTAAATCTTAGGTGTTGCGATATTTCAGTGCGTTGAATTGGTGATTTTCTAAAGAAGACTTGGTTTGGGTTGTAAGATTTGGTTAAGTGATCATTAAGCGAGGATTTGGAGAATTTATAATATTTTAGAGTGTTAGGAGAATTAGATTTATTCTAGTACCTTGAGGAGATTTGTTATTTAAGTTTTGAGGATTTTTTTTTTTGATGTTACGAGAAGTATTGAATTTTATATCTCAAGTTCTATTTTTGAGGTTCGTGAATATTTAGAAATTTATGATTTACATGATTATTTTATAGGTGTCGATTATTATTTGTTCAGAACTGTTTTGTAGAATTTTTAAAAAGTTAAGAAGTTCAGGTAAGCGGGGTTCCTATGCTTGGTTTTACACAAACTCTGAAACCAATGTGGACTTTCTGAAAACTTTGCATGATTTTGTTATAAATGAGAACTTGGGAAAAACAACCTCGGTCAATTATTTGCATTATTCATGAAATCTATATGAAAAAAAGAAAAATGTTTATATCATGCATAGTGTAGACATGAGCAATATTGACATGTTTCTAAAATGCACAAAAGAGCGAGTATGAAAAATGATGTTTTATTTATGTGATGTGAAATGTTTAAAGTATTTAAAAATGATATGAACAAGTTTGGTACATGATTGGATATGACATGACATAATATGATATGAATATAAAAACTTTTGACATTCTTATTTGTTTGATCTGCTTTGGAATATGGTTTTGATATGATGATATGGATTCACATGATATGGTTGGTACCACCATGATATAATATGATAGGAGTGCAACTACTTTGGAAACAAAGTGGTCCTATATGTGTTTCTTTCCTGTGTGCATACTCGGGGCTCCGAAAACGAATAATGGAAAGTCTCACAATATGATACTGCCTGGTTTGGCCACCGGAGATAGCACAACCCTACCACGGGGGTTAAACATGGTACATGTTCAGATATGAGAATAAGATGAGATTGTACAGTTACCTATGCTAAAGCGTTTTTGATAATAAATAGTGTTTTTTTTTTCTAAATATAAAAGAATTGAAAAGTCGCTCTATTTTATTGATAATATACTTTAGAAATCTGTATATATAAAAAAAAGGATCTCTGGTTCATACATATGAAGTTTCTTTTGAAAATGCTCATGTTTGCACTCTTGTATATGTCCTCTGCTTACTGAGTTGTGGTTAAACTCACCCCTTATCTCTAAATATTTTTCAAATGAGTTTGGATATTTCAGCTAAGGATCGGATTATGAAACATTAAGTGAGATGATTTCAGATGAGTTTATATTAGTATTGACAAGTATTAGTAAAGAAACGTTATTGTATTCTTGTGATGTAGTATTTCTGGAATTGATGATATTAAGGAAAGTGATTTTGGAACCAAGTTCATATATTATTGGATAATTTTGAGTTTTTAATTATTTTGTAATAGGAAGTAACTCTCAGATCCCTACGGGACCGAGGCGTTACAAAATCCACATTAAGTTTCAAAAAATCTATTGGGGGAGGTTTCCATCTGTAGTAGGTCATTGTCTTGGTGTTAGGCAAAGATCCTTGATATCTATGTATATCCACAATAGTGATAAAGCATGTTCAATTACCTATCTAGGCTCACAGCAAATTTTATCATTTATCATCTTATTTTTCTAAACTAGAAGTCCCAAGCTATTAAGAAAAATGTTGTCCGTTCTTCAACTTTTTCAATCTCTTTCAATTTCATAGCAACATCCATTACTGGAAACTCCCAATCCATTTCTCCCATAATAGGCACAAAACTACTCCATTAATCTTTTATTTTAGGAAAATGAAATAATGCATGATGCAAATCTTCTCTTCTTTCATTGCGTAAACAAAAATTCTCTTTTCACTACAAAAAATTACTTATTGTAGTTATTTAATTGCGATCAAATAACTATTTATAACTAAAATTGGTTACAAATAGTCATTTGGTTGCAATTAAATGATCACAAAAGTCTATTTTTTCTTGTAGTGTTTGTTAGGACATTCTTCTTTTGTAAATTGTATCAAGTGGGTAACCCTTGTTTGCAAGCTCTTTATGTAAACACCTTTACTTTGTTAGGGGATTTCATCTTCCATAGAGCCTAATGTCTACAGCCTGATGAGCACTCACTTAGGTTGCTTTTTATCTTCTCTTTTATTAATCTATAAGCCCTCTTAACACTGAATTTTCCCGTTATGCCCCCAACTCCCGCTTATAGAATTTAGGAAATCGAGGCGTTGCGATGCTGACAACTCGGGTCACACACCCCAACGACAAGTGCTAGTGTGTGTACAAGCAATAAATGTGAAATAAAATCAAGCAGCGGATGAGTGAAATCAATCACTATGTACCATAATTTAAAAATAATACAAGCCAAGTTAATACAAATTCTTCAATAAGAGATTTAATACAGTCATTCCAAAGTCAAAGCATTAAAATACATAATTATCAAAAACGAGAATAATAATTCCCAAGATAATATTGTCAATAAAGCTATCCACTTTTTCTACTTCATGGTCTACCCTTGAGTCTATTCTTTCCATCTGTAATGCTTGATGTCACGGGATCCAGTTATCAATTCATATTTTTGTAGCTTTTTCATCAGCAATTCTCCACATGCATCCTTGGAATAGCCATTTTTTTGTTGTCCATATTCCTCTCCATGTGTATGAATGATTATTATAATGCCCCAATGGAAGGCTTAAGCCACATGACTTATACTCTAAAAACACTAGTCAATGATACAATTGGAGCCTCATTATAACCTTATAAAGAGCAACAACTTCTCCTTCCCTAGTAATATGGAATCCCATACAGCACCCACCCTTATTCTTATCATATGGGGTATTATAATCTACCTTTCTTAAATGTCCGACGTCCTCGTCGAGCCTGTTCTCCGTAGGTGGCACGGCTCAAGTCCCACATTTCTGGTTGTGATAGACTCTGATACCAACTGTAACGCCTCGTACCCACAGGGTCAGGAAAACTACCTGTTTGATATAACCTGCCTTCGAATACAAGTAATGTCTCCAAAGATTTTCTTAAAATAAATAAATAATTCTCATTTCCAAAACCAACATAAGCTTCCACTTTCCCTACAGTTCCTCTCACCGCCCTTACCAAGAAGAATAACAAGTTTGAGTGGACAGAAAAAATGTGAAGAAAGCTTTCAGACTTTGAAACAAAGACTTGTGACCGCCCCAGTTTTAACAGTTCTCACTGCGATAAGTGGTTTTGTGGTGTATAGTGATGCTTCAAGATTGGGTTTAGGGTGCGTATTAATGCAACACGAAAAATTTATAGCTTACGCTTCATGACAACTAAAGACATATGAACAAAATTATCCCACACATGATCTGGAGTTGGCAGCAGTGATATTCGCACTTAAATTTGGAAGCATTATTTATATGGGGAAAAGTACAAAATCTACATAGATCATAAAAGTTTGAAGTATTCTTCACCCAAAAAGAATTAAATATGAGACAAAGATGATGGCTTGAGTTAATAAAAAATTATGATTGTACTATAAATTATCACCCAGACAAGGCGAATGTTGTAGCTGACGCTTTAAGTAGGAAATCAATGAGTCCAGCACTCGCAGCCCTTACCACTCAGCACCAGTTGATAATGGACTTAGAGATGGCCGGTATTGAGGTCATCACTAATGATACAAGCACCTTCGTGGTCAGTTTAATAGTGCAACCATACTTGTTAGAGAGAATCAAAGCAGCTCAAAAAGTGGATTCAGGGTTAATAAAGCTAGTTGAGGAAGTTAAAAATGGGGACAAAGCTGATTTTAGTGTTTCTGAAGATGGAGTTTTGAGGTTTAGAGATAGATTGTGCGTGCCGGCAGATGATGAACTAAAAAAGGTAATTCTTGATGAGGCACATCGAGACTTGAGAGGGTCTTTTTGGTGAAACAGTATGAAGAGAGAGATTGCAAAGTTCGTAGAACAGTGCCTAACTTGTCAACAGGTGAAGGCAGAGCATCAGAGACCGGCATGATTGTTATAGCCACTGCAAATTCCAGAATGAAAGTGGGAGTGAGAGCATATATTCATGGACTTTGTGACAGGTCTACCAAGAACTTTAAGTGGACAAGATGCAATATAAGTGATCGTGGATCGCTTAACGAAGACTGCTCGTTTCGTGCCCATTAAAGTTTATTATAAATTGGAGAAATTAGCTGTGTTGTATGTGCAAGAAATCGTGAGATTGCATGGAATACCAGTTTCCATTGTGTCAGACAAAGATCCCCATTTCACTTATAGATTTTGGCGAAGCTTACAAGAGGCGATGGGTACTAAGTTGAACTTCAGTACGACTTATCAGCCTTAGACAGATGGACAATCAAAAATGACTATTTAGATTTTAGAAGACATATTAAGGGCATGTGTGATGGACTTCAAGGGAACTTGGATACGACATTTACCATTAGTTGAATTTTCTTATAATAACAGTTTCCAGGCTAGTATTGGGATGGCACCTATGAAGCATTGTATGGCAGAAGGTACAGGTCTCCATTATATTGGGATGAGGTTGGAGAAAGAAAAATCTTGGGGCCGAAGATCATTCAGAAGACCACGAAAAAGATTGACATCACTCGGGCTAGAATTAAAGCAGCTTAGAACTGACAAAAGAGTTTTGCTGATAACCGACGCTGCCCATTAGAATTCGAAGTCGAAAGTGAAGTATTCTTGAAGATAGTACCAATGAAAGGAGTTATGAGATATGGAAAGAAGGGCAAGCTGAGTTCTAGATATATTGGACCATTTGAGATTCTTGAGCGAGTTGGACCGATGGCATATAAGTTAGCACTTCCACCGAATTTTGCAGGAGTGCATAACGTATTTCATGTGTCCATGCTAAGAATGTATGTTTCTGATCCCACTCACATTATTCAATACGAGTCAATGCAGATTCAGGGAGATATGACATATATTGAAGAACCAGTGCGGATTTTGGAAAAGAAAGCACACATGTTGCGGACTCGTAGCGTTCGTATGGTTAAGGTGTTGTGAAGTAATCACACGAACAGTGAAACTTCCTGGGAACTCGAAGAAGAGATGCGAGAGAAATACCCACACCTTTTCGATGAGGGTTTTGATCACTTGTAGCATTTCGAGGACGAATTTTTTTTTTTTTTTTAGGGAGGAGGATGTAAGACCCAAGCTCATCACTGGGCCCAGGCCCGAGTTTCTTCAGCCCAGCTCTCAAGACCCCTCCTGAAACGGTGCCATTCCTCACAAGTATAACTCCTTCATTTTCTTTTCCCAGCTTCTTCACCCAATGGTTTTCTAAATCTCCCAATATCCATTTCCGTTTTTCCCTCACCGATCTCCATGTAGTCAATGGTTTCTTCTTCAAGATGGAAGCTAAATTTTATTCTCACCAGTTTTTCTCTCTCTCCCTTCGGCATTTTATTCTTCTGTTTGGGTCTTCTCCCCGCCAGTCTCCCCTGTTTTCGCTCATCTGCAACTCTCGTCGATAAGTTGCTCTAAACCCCTCATATTTTCGTGCAGTTCTTCTATCCTTAAAGCGTGCCGTTATGGGGATTTTAATCACTGAAAATCTCGTGTGTTTCCAGTGGGTGTAGTCGAGCAAAGCGGTAGCAAAAGACTGATCTTTTAGCCTCTTCCTCTTTTGGGACGTTCTCCATTTTCAAGTAAGATTCCTAATTGTTGTATGGATGCTTATCATACATATTTGGGTTTAAGGATTTCTTTAAATAACTGGGTCTTTTTCGAAGGATTTTTGGTAAATTTCAAGCTTGTGTTGATTTATTTCTTGGCTGCATTGTACTGCTCTATTTGTGGTTGGGAGTGTTTTTGGAGTTAATACGTGATAGCTAGAGTTGATAAGTAGTTGTTGGAATTTTGTGGGTGTGGAAAATGTTAGTTGAACGTAAATGACACTATCTTTGTTGGGTGTTACTTATTAACTCCAACAAAGATAAGTTAGTTGACTCTTTGGGAGTTGTTGTATACGATAAGTAGGTTGTTTAGTGAATGAAAATGCTTTGGATCTTTTGTTTAGAAAACTCTTACAAGTTGTTTGTGAAGTTATTTTATTTTATCTCTTGGTTGTTCTTGAGCTTATGAGTTGTTTGTCGAGAGGATTATTGGTGGCTGGTTGTGTGAAATAATGAGATTATTTTCAATATATATTTTGGAGTTTTTGAGATGACCAAGGAAATGGTTTTACATGTATCTTGGGGGAATTTTTCCATATTACGTAATGGCTGGTTGAGTTGGGTGATGATCTCTCTACTTTTTAGTTTTAAATATTGGTGTTGAATCTTCTAGAATGAAAACGTATTTCTGGACATTAATTTTTTGGTATACTGTTGTATAAATAGGTGACGAAACTCTTAGAGGTCATACTCAAAGTTTTGATAATTCGCTACAGGAGTCAGGTAAGCGGGGTTCATATGTTTAGTTTTATACCAAATGAAGACTAGAGTTAACTTTCTAAAATTTTGTACATGTTTGGTTATGAAAATAGAACTTAAGAAAAACCAACCTCAGTCAATTATTTGCATTACTCATGTAACCTATATGAAAGAAAGAAAAATATTTGGTCATGCATTGTGTAGACATGAGCTTAATTTTTGGTCATATGTTTTCGAAATGTGAAAAAGAGCAATATTGTTTTTCTAAAAATTTATGCATTGATTTTATAAAGATGCTCTGACTATGTTGTATTTATGTAACGATGATTCTGAAAAAATTTTAGAACTATGTGTTATTTTTTGATAACTCTGAAAACCTTTGACATAGTATACTGGTTTGTATCTGACTCTGTCTCTACTTTGCTCTGCTCTGTTTGGGTTGGTACCAACTTCTTTACTCCTGAGTGCACCCAATTTGGAAACAAAGTGGTTTATTGTGGACTTTCCTGTATACACACTCGGGGCTCCGAGAACGAATAAGGGAAATTTTTCACCTTTGTCTTTGCTTCATTTGGCCATCGGGATTAGCACAATCCTACCATGGGGTTAAACATGATCTTTGCTTTATGTAATGCTCTGTTTGATATGGTGATGATACTCAGTTTTGTTATGCCGAAGTATTTTATGTTTTATATGTTTTAAAATCATTGCTCTATTTCGTATAAAATATGTTTTGTTTCTGTATACTATACTTGGTAAATGCTCATATTTACACGCTGGTATAAGTCATCTGCTTACTGAGTTGTGATTAAACTCACTCCCTTATCTATATATATTTTTTCAGATAATTTGAATGTCTCAGGTGAGGACCAAGAATAGTAATTGTAAACCAGACTAAGCTGTTAGAGTACCATTGTTGATGTGAAGATTGTAAACATTGAATTGATGTTAAGTTTTCAGTATTATTAGATTCAAGTTTAGTAGCTCATTATGTTGGGATTATTGGGAGATTGCGGACCCTTTGTTATGGTGATACTTTAAATTATGAATTTGTGGTTATACTTATGTTGGTTTTGGAAATGAGAATTATTTATTTATTTTAAGAAAATCTTT
This sequence comes from Platycarya longipes, assembly GCA_036559045.1. Classification (NCBI taxonomy): domain Eukaryota; kingdom Viridiplantae; phylum Streptophyta; class Magnoliopsida; order Fagales; family Juglandaceae; genus Platycarya; species Platycarya longipes. The sequence goes on along the minus strand of CM071802.1, from coordinate 3,205,482 downwards.
GGAGACATTACTTGTATTTGGAGACAGGTTATATCAAACAGGTAGTTTTCCCGACCCTACGGGGACAGGGCGTTACAATTATTACTCGGGCCAAAGTTAAAAAAATTGTCTCTTGAAAAATATTTTACCTTACAGATTCTGTGTACCATAGAACTTTCATCTTACAAGAACCTGATCCACCCATGTTTGGCTAACAAAGTCAAGTTGAAGTGTTTGAAGTCTTCAAAGTCTAAACCACCTTTAAATTTAAGGTCACACGTCTTTTCCAACTGATCAAGTGTATCTTTCTCTCATCATTTTTTCAATCTCACCATCATCATGGATCCCAACATAGTCTATGAGTTATATCTTATTGCCTAGTGTATCTTTCTCTCATCCTTTCTTGGAGTTGATACCAAGAAAGATTGCATATGTAGTACCATATATGCATGGAAAGTATTTTAAGGTAGCGTGTGGTTTGAGAAGAAAAAAAAAGATTAAATGTGTCAGCTTTGCTCGATTCCTTTTGAATTTCTTCTATGCTAATTCATCTTTGGAAACCAAACAAATTAACTTTATTCTATATTTGGTAACACTTTTTTCTCCTATTGACAAATATGGTATCATTTCTTTTTGAAGGATGATGGATAGGGAGTCACTATATATTAATCCATGTAGCTCGAGTCACTAGAAATTGAAGGCTTAAAAGAACAATGATATATGCAGTCGTAGAGTGTGTAAGTATCTCATAAGCATTTTCAAAAAAATTAAGTTCTATTTATTATATATATTGTAGGGATTAAATTATGACAGTTGATTAATCAACTGTCATATATATATATATATTATATTTTATAGGGATCACATTATGTGTCTAGGGCTAGCTAGCATTCAAGCCAATTACATGGATAAAGAAAATTTCGATTTAAGACATGACTTTTAACTCGACATGATCACAAGTTAACCCAGTTTGATTCTCAAACTCACTTTAACTCATTTCATCTCTTCATTACAATTTTTTCAAATTCTCCTGCACTTTTCCAAATTTTTATATAAAATATATAAATAATTCAATTTTTTCAAATCTCAAAACACTCATAACATTAAAAAGTAATATTCTAATAATATTTTATTCAACTCACACTACAGCATATATGGCCTTTTGCCACCATTTTTTTTTTTTTGTAGACTATAACTTGCCACAAATACCTAGTTTTATTCACAATTTAGACAAATTGAGAAAAAAATTATGAAATGGTCACTAAAAATCATTATTTTCGGCAACATAGTGTCACCGCCAATATTATTGACAATATAAATCAATTTCGACAATTTTTTGAGTTGTTATAATGGGCATCAATTGCAGCTATCGTGGTTTCCATTCTAGTGATAAGTTAATCTTTTTATGACAATTAATATTGACAACAATAAATGGGTGATTTAAATTCTTCCACCCAAAAGAAATACTTTCGACCTGCACCTCCGTTCAACCAAGGGCAAGAGATTCATAATAGGGATGAGTGGTGATGAGCCACGCTACACATCACCACCGCTCTTAACTTTCATCGGCAATAACGCCACTGCACCACCGTACTCCTGTTGTCGCGTGTCTCTCCCTCTCCCAGTCGATTTTCTGGTATTTCGTCTACCCCATTGTTTAGGGCTTAGCTTAGCAGATTCGAAGCATCGTCTCTGTAGTGGCGAACATATCCCAAAATCCAAGATCAAGCTCTTCAAGAAGCTCCTTAAATTTTCAGACACAATCACCAATAAGTGATGGAAGCTAGAGTTGGTCTTCCACCGAACCCTAGAGGTTTTTCCACTGCCTTTAATTTACCAATCGATTTCATTTTTGGGCAAGTTCTACCCATTTCTTCTATGAAAATCAAGTTGGTTTTCTTGATTGGTCTTGTTTGGATCCTTCTTCCCTATCTCTCATCTCTCTCTCAAATGCTCTCTTCTCTCTCTCAAATGCTCTCTTCTCTCTCTCCATCTCCATCTCCATCTCCCTTAATTTGCAGTGGCTATGGCACAACGCGTGTAATGAATTTCATGTTGTAATGGGGGTATTCCTAAAAAGAAATAGCAACAATGGCTTGTTAGCTCATCTCAAAGCCGTGGTTAACTTGCAGGTCATCTCTCTTAACAAGCCACGATGATGATTACTCATGGGTTGGGGTTATTGTTTTCTGGTTGAAGAATATTATCGGGAGATTCTATCCTTACTTGTCACTACTCAATCCTCCCCATCCCTTGAATGATCTTACAAAAATCAACAGTTCCTCCTACCTTTAATGTGAGATAGCAAGGGGAGTAATTGGAAGCTACGATCAGGTAAATCTCTCTCAAATATTTATGGCTACCCCTGTTTCGCTTCTATTTCTTTGTTTCTCTCAACTTATTTGAGATGTATAATGAGGGGATAAGAGATATTTTTGGGTAGATTTATATCACAGAAAAACTGCCTCACATTAATATTGGAGTTGTTTTTGTTGAGATGTTTTGAAGGAATAAATATGTGATTATACTGGGTCTGTTATATTTTCTTCCTGTAATTGATGGGTCATTAATCAGTAGCATGCTTTTGATCACCAATCCTGATACAAGGTTAGATTTTATCCATAATGATTTGGATTTAAGTTTTTGAATGGAGATTATTGTAGGTCCTATGAAAGCTCTATTTATGGATGAAATAACTAATGGCTTAGGAATTGAGGGTAAAGGATTTTCTAGAGAAGAAGCTAAAGCATTGCTTAGGAAAAGTGTAGAGATTGCATGTGAGGCACAAGAAATTGACTATGACCAATGCGCAAAGGAATCTTGGGACATCATGGAAAATGTAAGGAATTTGAGACGTCCAATTTTAGTGGTACCTTTTGTGGGAAGTTATGGAGCTTATTCAGCTGATGGTTCTGAGTACAGTGTGTGAACATGGTTTCCACGGAATAATTTCTAAACTTGGTTTTCATTGGTATTTGATATTTTTACTTTCATCTCTAATTCTTCATTGCTTGTCAAACCATGAGGCTTATGGATGCATGCATAGTATATTTTGTACTTGACTGATGTGCCATTTGTTATTCAAATGCTTGGCTTGAAGTATAGAACTGAATTTAACATTGCTATGAAACCTGCATATGTGAAACCCCAAGGAAAATTGAACATTTATCTTTGGTAAAGTGTTCAGTTGGATATAGTTATGCTTGGCTTCAAAATTGGGGAGAGTTTGTTCTCAAAGCAAGTATAGATGTCTAACATGGCCAGGCTTTTTAGCATTGGATTGTGTTTTTCTTTTTCTCCCCACTTTGGCGATAGTAGGGTTTTTTTATTATGATTTATCAACATGCATTTTTATGTTTTTTCCCTCTGCACATTGGAGTCTGTGGTGATACAATTACTTTAGAAACGTTAAAGGATTTTCACAGGAGAAGGGTTCAGATTCTAGCCAACTCAGGGACTAATTTAATTGTATTTGAAACAATTCCAAGTAAGCTAGAAGCGAAGGTATCATGCTGACAACATACAATTATACTTTTTGACACTTGTTTGCATCATCTTATTTCTCTTATAGTTCCAAATTTATCTTAACATCTTTAATTCATGCAGCTTAATTTTGTTTCTTTAGTTATTTACTAGATTACCTACATACTCGAGCGATAGTTAGAAACATGTCAGGTTAATTATTGAATTGTATCATGTGCAAGGCATAAGTTAGGAGTTTATTTGGCATATTACCATGTTGGTGAAATCCGGAATTAATTAGTTCAAGAAAAAGTTATAATTTATTATACATTTTTTCTCCTATCATCTGCTTCTTTACTTTGAGAGGTTCTTGCCGACCTATGCAATGAGAATTTTTTTTTTTTTTTTGAAAAAAACCCTTTATAGATGATAAAGAGGCAAATAATTTAACAAGCCACTTTAAAAAAAAAATAAAAAGTTTGTTTGTCAATGCTTTGTGGAGATTGCTATTCAATGAATGAGTAAAAACAGTAGGGATTAGGAAGCTTTGCCTTTCTTTGTGTGTGTGTGATGAAGCAATGTAGGGGTTTTTTCCAAGCTAGGGGAGGATCCTTCTCACAATCTTTCTATCTGTTTGTCTTAGTTTCTTTTATTTGTGGATGTTTGTTTTGTGATTTTTTTCCCATACGTTTCTTCATTTTTTCCTTCAGTACCGGTTTGTACTCTGATATTTTGTGAGATCCCGGATTTACGTGTATTTTTTAATTTTATTCTCGGTGTTAATTATTTTAATTTATTTTAATAATATTATTAGTCATGTTTTATTTATTAAGATATTTATTTGATCTATTGATTAGTTAATATTAGTTTTATATTGTTCTTATAATTAAATATTGAGTTATGTTGTTTTTCTTATTTATTTTAATATGAGTTAATTATTTTAATGATTAGAATTTAATTCCTTTATTTTATTATGTGAGTTTATTTGATCTGCTTTCGTTATATTAATTATTGTTTTATTTTTAATATTGCGCTTGAGTTTAATTTATTTTTATTGATGGGTTTTAAATATTTTATTTTATCAATATTAAATTGTAGTATTTCAAGTTGACTTTTATTTAATTTATTGTGTTTTTTTCTAGTTAGTCTTATTTTTCTTATTTTTCCTTATTTTTCTCTTTTCCTTTTTCTTTTCTTTTCTTTTTCTTCTTTTTCTTTTCTTTTCTTTCTTTCTTCCTTATTTCCCTCTCCCCTCAGCCGCGCGACCAACCCCCTCCCCTGTTCTCTCCCTTCTCTCACCCATCCCTTCTCCCTCCACCCAGCGCCGCCGTTGGCCACCCATCGTCGACACCGCCCAGCCCAACCTCACCCCCACATGCCGGTGAGTTCAACGGCACCGGTGGTGTCACCTCCAGCCACCCCACCACCCCTGCACAGCCCCCTACCCGAAAATGAATTTTTGGCTTCTCTTACATTTTCCGGCCACCCCTTGACACCGGTGACCTACCAGCAGCCTCCCCACCCTCCGGCGAGCATAACCCACCACCCAAAGCCACCCATCTCCGCCAGTTACCCCTCCACCTGAAATGGGTCCTTAAACAGATCCATCTTCGGCCCGCCGCCGTCCGGCCGCTGTGCATCTCACCTCCTCCACCAAACCACTCCCCTTGCCCAGCTGGTCATCCCCCTAGCTTAATTTCCCCAACCGTTGCCTCACCATCCCGATACAACCTCAAACCCGAAAATGGGTTTTCACCTATTTTGACCCCAATCCGCCACCTTCCGGTAGTTGTGCCGCCACACCACCACCTCCATGAGATTACCCACCCTTCAATGAGTATCTCCCTAAATTTTGGTATCAAATCAAGCACTTTAGCCTAACGTACAAATGACTGCTACGAACGCTGCGGATTAGTGTTTGTTCAAGGATTTGCGTTTTTATCCGCTATAAGTACTTTCCAAACAAGTTTTAAGATTTAAATATATTTTTGGCATCAACAGTTATTGTGTTTGATTGTTGTTGGAATTTATTAATTGTTGGCTATTTGGTGCATGATTGTCTGTATTGTGTATTTACGCGCATGCTCATGGAAATATTTAGAAATTGGATTTTTGCACGATTTCGGATATTTATGTGTTGGAAATGGAAATTGAGTTTTTATTAGATTTATGAATTTTAATGGTTTTGGGCTGAGTCATAACAGGGACGGCGATTCGTAACGCCCGTGATCAGCGTGTGTGTGGATGACATAATGGGAACGGCGATACGTAATGCCCATTATAGTCATTGTGTGTGTGTTAGTCATAATGGGGACGGCGATACGTAACGCCCGTTATGGTCATTAGGGTGTGCATTTCATATCGGGGACGACGATACGTAATGTCCGCTATGAAATGAGTGTGTGAATCATAATGGGGACGACGATACATAACGCCCATTATAATTTCAGGTGTGTGTGTGTGTATATCATATCGGGGATGGCGATACGTAACGCCCGGTATGATTGGTTTTGCGGATTTTATTTTATGGAAAATGATGAATGATTTTACTGAAATTTTATCGTGGACCAAATGGGATTTTGGCATGTGTTTATCTTATTTATTTTGGGAAAGATGTTCTTTTGAGATTCATGCATTTGGAGTCGTGTTCATGAGTTGTGTTGTTGCATAAGTATATTTCTGTCTTTTGGTTTGGTTTGGTTGTACTTACCTGCAATGCCATCTTGGCGTCATAGTTTTTGGATGCAGATTATGAAGAGGCTGAGCCTGAGGAGACTGCTCCGCCGGTGATGTATTATTGTCATAAAATTGTTATCTCGAGAAATTATTTTCCCCTTTTAAAAATTTGTATTTGTTTAATTTGTATTTCGAAAGACTGTATTAAATTTCCTGTTGGAGAGTTTATATTAAAATGGTTTGTAAAATATTTCTAAAAATTCTGGTACTTAGATAATGATTTTATTATCCGCTGCGACTTATATTTTATGTATGTCATGTGTGCACACACGTTTGACACTTGTCGTTGGGATGTGTGACCCATGTTGTTATCATCCCGACGCCTCGATTCCCGTATTTATTTTAAGGAGAATTTAGGGGCGTCACATATTTCCTCCCTTTGATTTGTTTTTAATTAGTCTACTTTATTTGTTTGTTTCTTATAGAGAATCTGGAGTTTCAGTTTTGGAGTTGAATTGCTTTAAGGTTTGTTTTACTTCCAAATCTATTTCAAGTTTGTATAGTTTACTCCAAATTTTTCTCTTTGTAGTTTAATATGCTTTGGACTTTTTTGTATCTTTTAATTAGTTTCATTTATTTGTTTGTTTCTTGCCGGGAATCTGGAGATTCTGTTTTGGATTTCAATTGCTTTAAGGTTTGTTTGTCTTCCAGATCTATTTCATGTTTATATAGTTTACTCCCAATTTTTTTGTGAGATCTCAGATTTACATGTATTTTTACACGTTATTTTATTCTCGGTATTAATTATTTTCATGTATTTTAATAATATTATTAGTCGTGTTTTATTTGTTTAAGATACTTATTTGAGCTATTAATTAGTTAATATTGAGTTACGTTGCTTTTCTTATTTATTTTAATGAGTTAATTATTTTAATGATTGGAATTTAATTTCTTTATTTTATTATGTGAATTTATTTGATCTACTTTCGTTATATTAATTATTTTTTTATTTTTAATATTGTGCTTGGGTTTAATTTATTTCTATTGGTGGGCTTTAAACCTCTTATTTTATTGATATTGAAATTATAGTATTTAAAGTCAGTTTTTATTTAATTTATTGTTCTTTTTCTAGTAGTCTTCTTTTTCTTCTTTTTCTTTTTCTTTTCTTTTCTTTTATTTTTCTTCTTTCTTTTTCTTTTTCTTCTTCTATTCCTCTCCTTCCCAGACCTGTGGCCCGCGTACCCCTCGCCCTCTCCCTCTTGCCGTTCCTTCTCTCATCAGCCCTAGGGTTGCCGCCGGCCACCCACCGACGACACCGCCCAGCCCAACCTCACCCCCACATGCCGGCGAGTTCACCGGCCATCCCACCGCCCCTCCACGGCCACAAACCCGAAATGGCTATTTTTGCTTCCCTTGCATTTTTCGGCCACCACCGGCCACCCCTTGGCCTCCGACCACCACCATTAGACTCCTCACCCTCCGGCGAGCATAACCCACCGTCAGTAGCCACCCATCGCCGCCGGTTACCCCCTCCACCCAAAATGGGTCTTAAATGGATCCATCTTCGCCGCGCTGCCGTCCGGCCACCGTAGGCCTCACCACTGCCACCAAAAGACTCCCCTCGCCCAGCCGGCCAACCCTCTAGCTCAGTTTCCCCATCCGTGGCCTTACCTTCCCGGTACAACCCCAAACCCGAAAATGGGTTTTCACCCATTTTGAGCCCGATCCGCCACCTTCCGGTGGTTGTGCCGCCACACCACCACCTCCATGAGATTCCCCACCCTTTAAATAGTATCTCCCTAAATTTTGGTGTTAAACCGAGCATTTTAGCCTAACGTACATGTGACCGCTACAAACGCTGCAGATTGGCGTTGTTTAAAGATTTACGTTTTTACCGCTGTAAGTACTTTCCAAACGAGTTTTAAGATTTAAATATATTTTTGGCATCAACAGTTATTGTGTTTGATTATTGTTGCTATTTGTTGGTTGATTGGATTATTTATTAATTGTTGGATATTTGGTGCATGGTTGTCTGCATTGTGTATTTACGCGCATACTCATGGAAATATTTAGAAATTGGATTTTTGCATGATTTCGGATATTCATGTGTTGAGAATGGAAAATGGGATTTAAATTGAGTTTATGGATTTTAATGGTTTTGGGCTGAGTCATAACGGAGACGGCGATATGTAACGCCCGTTGTGATTAGCGTGTGTGTGTGGATGACATAATGGGGACAGCGATACGTAACGCCCATTATGGTCATGGGGTGTGCATTTCATATCGGGGACGGCGATACGTAACGCCCGGTATGAAATGAGTGTGTGTGGATCGTAATGGGGACGGCGATACGTAACGCCCATTATGGTTTTGGGTGTGTGTATAAATCATATCGGGGACGGCGATACGTAACGCCCGGTATGATTGATTTTAAGGATATTATTTTATGGAAAATGATGGGTGATTTTATTGAGATTTTATTGTGGATTAAATTGGGATTTTGACAAGTGTGGTTATTTCATTGAATTTGAGGAAGATGATTTTAAGCCTCATGCATATGGTAATTGTTCATGGTTGTTGTTGTGGCATTAATGTATTTCTGTCTTTTGGTTTGGTTGGGTTGTACTTACCTGCGATGCCATCTTGGCGCCGTAGTTTTTTTTTTATGCAGGTTATGAAGAGGCTGAGTCTGAAGAGACGGCTCTGCCGTTGAGATGATATTAATATTATTTGTTATTTCAAGAAATTTATTTTTCTCTTTTTATAAATATGTATTTGTTTAATTTGTATTTTTGGATGACTGTATTAAATCTCCTGTTGGAGAATTTATATAAAATTGGTTTGTAAAATATTTCTAAAAAATTCTGGTACTTAGATATTAATTTATTATCCACTGCGACCTATATTTTATGTGTGTCATGTGTGCACACACGTTTGACACTCGTCGTTGAAATGTGTGACCCGTGTTGTCATCATCCTGACGCCTCGATTTCTCGTGTTATTTTAAGGGAATTTGGGGGCATCACATTTTCCCTTTGGAATTTAATTTGCTTTGGACTATTTTATATTTGTCAGTTCTATTTTTTTGCATTTGTATATTTTGGTTGGCATTTATTTGAGCATGTGGGCTCAAAACTTCTATTTTCCAAATGTATGTGTTTCAATTTTGTCCCAAAGTTTGTATTTTTTGTTGACAGTTTTTTATTTGATCTTGAGGTGGCTTTAGAGTTTATATATCTTTAAGTTTTATTTTTTGGGGTTGGAAATTTTGGTTGATGTTTTTTTACTAGCTTAATAGATTTTCTTCCGTTTTTTTACTGTGAGAATCATTGCATCTTTGCATTATATATTTGCTTCCATTTGTATGTTATTGGCTTTTATACTTTTTGGACTCATTTTTAGGCATTTAGTTTTTGCTTTTTCCCGTTAAAAGTCAAGATTTTCTTTAAAAATAGAGCTATGCTTATGATTCCATTGATATTTGGTTTTAAAATTAGATTCTTCCCATGTGTGTGCATGTGCATGCACATGCATGCTAAAGTGCAAATTGATGCGAGTAGATGCATACTGGTAGCCACAGTGGCATGGTGTGGAAAATATAAATATTGTTTAGTTCAGACTTGATGATATAAATATGCTCTTATTAAAAATAAAGATACGCATCTCATTAGATAAGTAAAGAAAATAAAATTATTTGGTTAAGACAATCGGTATCCCACTTGACTAGAGATTGTTCAACCAGTGGCAGACTAGTAAAGCAAGTAGGCATTTCGGGGTCCTCAACTAATTCAAGATTATTACTAAAGTAAAATTATATACATATTTTTTTGATCGGTACTGCTAAATTTAAACTCTTTACATATTAATTGACTGACTTAGTTATTTCAAAGAAAATAAATTGACTAATTCAATGACTAACGGGTTTAATATAATTTTTACTCTGAAGTGTTTAATGTCTGTAATTTGTTATAAATTGCGTGTGAAGTGGTTTGTGTTTGCCTATTTTTCTATAAAACTTAAGTGGTATATTGCACAAGACGTACTGGGCTTGTTTTATCTTAGATATTTGATACAAGTGGTAAAACCAACTCTGTAGAGTTTTCTTCCTATAATTGATTGTTAGTTTGCAAGATCTTCCTGTACATAAAGTTTCACTTCTAGATCATTTTATTTATTTGCAAGTTCCATCAAGCAAAAGGAAAATGTTGTATAATAAATTCTTCTATGTTAGACTAAGATGAAATAACTCGGGTTTGTTTGAGTTTTGCTTCCTTTGTTGATGGTAATGATATTTTTTGTGTTAGATGGTAGATAGGAACTTTAAAAAAACTTCTCTCGCTCACAAACCTGCTGGATATATGGGTTCTTTTTATTTACTTGTCAAAAAAAGAAAAAAATGGGTTTTTATTTGCTTTTTTTTCCCCCTTCTAGTTTTACATTCTTATACTTTCTTGATCAATATTCAAGTTTGAGTTTTCTTTTGTTTTATTAGAAGCATAGTTTGTGATGTTTCAACCTCTTAAATATTGGGCAGCTTAGTATCTTAAGACTAAAGCTATTTGGCTTCACAGTTGGTGTAATACTTGCCATATTAGGCTTAATTTAGGACAACTGGCTCATAATCTCACTATATACATACTTGGGAATACTTGAGTTGGAGGCTATATCTTTTTTTGTCTATATGCAACTTGAGTTTGTTTTTTTTTTTTTCACTTTTCTATTGCTTACTAATGATCTTTGAAATTTGCTGATTCCATGTGATGCTCCTACTATATATTGACTGCTACGATTCAATAGCAGATTCTACACAGGTTTTTGATTTGAGCTTTAATGACTTAAACGGCCTGGATTTGAACCACTTGAGAACTGCAAAGCTCTACAGGTATGTGCCTCATGTGTATTCATCTTTTGATGGCAATGATTTGGAATTTGTTGGAGTTATCAATGCAATAGGATCCAACATGTTTATCAATGCAATAGGGTCCAACGTGTTTATTATTTGTTGGAGTCGCTGGAAATCACCTTTTATCACTTGCAAGCCTCCCCACAGTTTCATAATTTAGAGGCATTTTGTGATTTGAAATTTTTTGAAGCTTTGGGATGTTTACATTTCAAGTGTTTAAAATGACTTTTTTTTTCCTCTTCTCCCCTCTATTTTGTAGTTTCTTTCTATTGCTCAAAATCAAGTTGAAGTCTCTTTCCATGGCTAGTCAACCTTGACTGCATGTTTGTCCTTATTTTATGTATATATTTCTTCCTCATTACCATTCTATAAACTCATATATTTTACTTAATTTTCATGTAGGTATTAGCTGCCAGCAAAACAAAATTTCAACTCTAAAAAGTTTCCCATATTATGCCATTCTTTTTCTACATTGAGATCGGTTCAATAGTCTATACTTTTTTTTTTAAAATTCCTTTTCCTATTTTCAGCAACATGTTTAGCCACAAATATTTTTTTTCTACTATAATGGATTATTTTTGGTGTAACTATTTGTAAAAAAAACTATTTTCCACAATTGATTTTGCCAATATAAGTTTTTCCACATGATGAGAAGTTGTGGCAATTTTCTTTAAGGAGTCAAAACATTATAGGAAATGGTTTTTGTGTGACGGAATGAGCAGCCACTATAAGTATATTGTGGCATTACATATTGTGAGTTTAAGGTAATCATGTGAAGCCAATTTGAGGATAAGATGATCTTTTACATTGAAACGTGAGCACTGTATTTATTGTGCGATGTTGTATGCCCTAAGAGTAGTATTTCTAGTAGAAAATGTCGTTATTAGTGGCAACATAGTTTGTTGCAAATAAGGCAGCATTTTTTGCAACTGCTATGTTTGTGCTATGTTTGCCGATTGATCCTAAAATTGTCATTTTTTTAATCTACAAACATGCTAACATTATATTTTGCCAGAAATAATTTTTACTTGCAATATTTTAGGCCTTTTGTGGCCAAAAGAGTCGTGGTAAAAACCTCATTCTCTTATCTCAACTAATCTTGACATTCAAATGCAACTTTAACTAATCTTGAACGTGCTGCACATTCAGGCCTTTGATAAATTTTTTTAAAAAAAATGCAAGTATAATTTGGCCTAGTTCAAGGGGAAAAAAATCAATCCATGTATGACTCTAAAGTTTTTTAAACTCAAGAAAATTCAGTTCTTAGATTTAAGAGCATACTACATACGTACGTACCAAGACGACGCGGGTTCTTACTACTTGAGCTACCCCAAAGGAATATCATTTATATCATTTAAGAAATTAATTAGTCGTTGGCAGTAGTACTGTCATCGTTATAAATATAAAGGTTTAGACAAAGAATGGCTAAAATTTTCTTGTTCTTATTTTCATTGTAACGTATGTTAATATAGTATACATCAGATGCTGTCTAAGGAAAGTGACTATACATGGAGAGTCTGCTATACTAATTAATTTACAAGAAAGGAAACTGTATACAGAGAAGGGAATATCAAACTGATTGATCTTGATGAGAGGTGGATCCGTGATTTGGTAGATTCATGCAGATTGTGATATGTAGGAGAATCCATGATTTGGTGGAATCATGTGGATTCCCTTATACGACCCCTCAAAATTAAGGTACCATCAGCAAGATTAATTTTGCCTCGTAATTGATTAAATCGGGATCTTGCAAGAGGCTTTGTAAGTAAATCGGCAAGCTGTTCATCAGTGTGAACATGAGCAACACGCAATTTTCCTTGACGCACAAAGTCACGTACAAAGTGCAAGTCAATTGCAATGTGTTTCATTCGAGAGTGCATGACAGGATTGAGGCTGAGTTGGGTAGCACCAACGTTGTCACAGAGAAGCAGAGGAGGGTCACGTAACTTGATGCCAAGCTCGTCAAGTAAGGACTAAATCCAAGCAATATCTGAAGCTGCAGTGGCCAATGCCCGATATTCCACTTCCGTGGAGGAGCGAGCTACTACCTTTTGCTTGCGAGTGCGCCAACTGATGGGATTGTTGCCCAGAAAGATTATATATGCAGTTGTGGATTTACGATCATCAAGATTACCTCCCCAGTCGGCATCCGAGAAGCCCCTAAGAACAGGATTTGTTTGACATTGCAGCAAGAGACCAAAGTGAATGGTCTGTTTGACATAGCGCAGAAGACGCTTCACATGTTGCCAGTGAGTGACAGTCGGTTGATGCATGAATTGAGCAAGGCGATTCATAGCAAAGCCAAGATCAGGTCGAGTCAGAGACAGGTATTGGAGGGAACCAATCGTGTGTCTATACTCAGTAGCATTACAGTGTGCAGTGCCATCTTCAAGCACAAGCTTAGCGGATACTGACATGGGTGTTTGAACCTCCTTAGCACCTGCCATGTTTAACCGAGTGAGAAGATCATGCACATAGCGATTCTGAAAGAGAAACAGGCCTTGCTTGACAGGGATAACCTCCACCCCAAGAAAATAGTGTAGATCACATAAGTCTTAAGAGAGAATTTGTCACCCAGGCACTTAACAACATGCTGCAGAAATTCATTGTTGTTGCCCGTGAGAATCAAATCGTCTACGTAGACTAAGACACATAGATGGATCCCTTCATGGTTGAAGATGAACAACGAGCTGTCAGATTTGGAGTTGATGAACCCCAGCTCCAACAGGCTTGAGCGTAAGGCATTATACCAGGCCCGAGGAGCCTGCTTCAGACCATAGATGGATTTCTGTAAGGCACATACATGATTCGGGTAGGCTTGATCAATGAAGCCAGCTGGTTGTTGCATGAATACTGTCTCGGTTAAGTGTCCATGCAGAAATGCATTGTTGACGTCGATTTGCTTGAGAGGTCAGTTGTTGGAGAGAGCCAACGAGAGTAGCAATCGAATTGTTGTGGGCTTAATTACAGGGCTGAATGTCTCAGTGTAATCAACTCCTGGACGTTGATTGAACCCTTTGGCAACAAGACGTGCCTTGAACCTATCCACTGTGCCATCAGGATGTCACTTAACCCTGAAAATCCATTTACAACCAATCAAGTTAGCATCAACAGGTTTGGGAACAAGGTTCCAAGTGCCATGAGAGACCAAGGCAGTGAACTCATCAGCCATGGCCTGTCGCCAGCGTGAGTCCTTGAGAGCTTGAGAGACACAAGTTGGTTCCAAGGTTGGGGAAATAGGATGCTTGGTGGTAATGGAGATTTGTTTAGGGCGAAAAATATTATTTTGAGCCCTGGTAACCATGGGATGTGTGCGAAGAGGGGGTACAGGTTCAAGAGCAGTTGAGGGTGTCTCGGAGCTAGAGGGATTGCTTGCAGTAGGGGAAGAAGTCATACCTTGAGTAGGAGACAGAGGCGGGGTCGCAGTTTCATATGTTGCAGTAGACATGAGTGGAGGGTCACCTGTGGAACCAATACGCACAGGAGGGACAACACTGGGAGAAGAAATGGATGGTCCTACAGTAGTGGACAGAGGAGCAACCTGGGAAGGAGACAGAGTGGTAGACTGAAATGGATATATATTTTCATCAAAGGTGACATGACGAGAAGTATATATCTTGCCCGTGTGAGGATCCAAATAGTGGAAAGCATGTTGGTGTAAAGAGTAACCCAGAAAAATGCATGGTTGAGACTTGGGTTCCAATTTGTGAGTGCGGTAGGGAGCAAGCCACGGATAACACTGACATCCAAAGGTACGCAACTTATGATAGTCAGGAACTCGACCAAACAAGGCTTGAAAGGGACTTTGGTGTGAAATGAGTAGAGTGGGAAGGCGGTTGATTAAGTAGACCGCTGTAGCCAAGGTATATGACCAATATTGGGAAGGAACAGATGCATGGTGTAAAAGAGTTTTGCCTGTTTCGACAATATGTCGATGACGACGTTCAGCTGTGCCGTTTTGCTGAGGAGTATGCGAAGCAGTGGTATAATGGCTAATACCACGTGTGGCTAGAAGTGATCTGAGTTTGATGAATTCGCCTCCATTATCGGAATACAAGTTCTTTATTTTGGTAAAGACTTGATTTTCTATCATAGTGGTGAATTGTTCAAAAACTGAGTGCACATCAGATTTGTGTCGCAAGGGATAAAACCAGCAATATTTAGTGAAGTGATCAACAAGCAAAAGGTAATATTTATAGCCATCAATAGATGAGATGGGGGCGGGTCCCCAAACATCCGCATACAAAAATTCAAGAGGAGCGGTGCTCTTCAGAGAAGAAATGGTAAATGGCAATTTATGAGATTTATTGCATTGACATGATATACAAGATAAGAGAGACTTAGAGGAGGACACAGGTAAAGCATGACTCTTGAGAAGAGATGACAAAATTTTTGGAGTAGGATGTCCCAATCGATGATACCATCGGTCAAAAGAGACACGAGTTCCAGCTAAGATGATGTTGTGAGCCTGGGGCAGGGAAGTACGTAAGGCTACAGGGTACACTCCACCTTCACACTTACCGCGCATGAGTACCGCTCCCGTCATCCGATCCTTCACAAGGTAAAAAGATGGATGAAATTCAATAATGACATTGTTATCATGAGTAAACTTATGTACTGAAATTAAGTTTTTATGTATAAGAGGAACATGCAAAGTTTCAGATAAGGTAAGAGGACGGCTGGGAGAGGAAATGGTGGTGGAACCAATATGAGTAATTGGCAAACCTGTACCATCTCCGAGAACCACCTCATCTTGACCTTCATATTCAGAGTGAATGAAGAGATTAGCCAAATCAGATGTGATATTGTGGGAAGTAGCGGAATCGAGCAACCATTTTCCATTTTTAGAAGTCGAAGTAGTAGCACAGTTTGCTGTTGGAGAAGCCATCAGTTTGACACAGTTCTTGGTAGAATGGCCAGGCTGATCACAAAATTGACACACAACAGAGGATTTCTTAGAGAAATTTTTGTTGGTGGAATTTTGTTTGGAGCGGTTCTTGTTATTTTTAAATTTGTTGTTCGACGGCTTGCGTTGAGTGGAATTGGCTGTCAAGACCAGAGTTGAAGCATTTCCTTCTATGCGTTTGATGTAGTGTTCATGACCAATTAATAGATCGTGTAATTCTGCAAATGAGAGAGCAGAGTCACATGTGCGAATGGGTGCCACCATATCACGAAAGTCCGAGCCAAGACCATTCAAAACATATAGCGTTAAGTCATCATCCGAAACAGGGGCGTTAATTAAGGACAGTTCATCAGCAATCACCTTGATTGCATGAAGGAACTCAGACACCGTGCGGCTTCCCCTTTGAATCAGGGTTAGGTCTTCTTTCAACTGCATAATACGAGCTCGAGATTTGCTAGCAAATAGTCGGGCTAGATGTTGCCAAGCATTGCGACTTGTGGTTGTCGTAGCAATTAGAGGCATAACTGCTTCAGAAACTGAAGAGAATATGGCGTTAAGTAACAACTGGTCTTGTCGATACCAGTGTGTGTACTTTGCCAAGGCAGATGCAGAAGAACCCGCAGCAGGTGATGGAGGACACGGTAGAGTGCCATCCAAGTATCCCATGAGATCATAACCCATAAGTATGGTCAGAAAAGTTGCACACTAGGATGGATAATTGGAAGCTGTGAGTTTGAAGGGAAGTTGGCTAGAGGTGTTAATGGTGACAAGTGGTATTGCAGAGGCAGCATTGAAGCCTTCAGGACGGGGAGTAGACTCAACACTTGATGACATGGTTGGGAAGAAAAAAAAAACTTATGTTTCTCGTGGGAGATTAACCTTCTGATACCATATAAAGGTTTACACAGAGAATGGCTAAAATTCTTCTTGTTCTTATTTTTCATTGTAACGTATGTTAATGTAGTATACATCAGATGCTGTCTAAGGAAAGTGACTATACATGGAGAGTCTGCTATACTAATTAATTTACAAGAAAGGAAACTGTATACAGAGAAGGGAATATCAAACTGATTGATCTTGATGAGAGGCGGATTCGTGATTTGGTAGATTCATGCAGATTGTGATATGTAGGAGAATCCACGATTTGGTGGAATCATGTGGATTCCCTTAATAATAAACAGCATTCTATTTGGGCAGTAAAGCATGCAGATATATACCATTTGTCTTCTTTTTAATTAATTTGTGCTAATTATTTTATATTATATGCATGCATGTATACGTACTTTGCATAAAGTTTGTTAAAATTAGAAAGATCTATGCATGCATGATGATGATGATGATCTGTCGCATGCAACTAAAATCGAGCAAACAAATTAAACTGTACGTACACCCTTTTTGTAGTTTTCGATTCTTATATGCCTTCGATCAATATTTCTACATGAACACCGCCCTTTCTGTAGTTTCTGTTGTGAGAAAATCTTTTCATCAGCCAAGAAATAAAACTCATATTGTTCGTAAATAAGATCTTAGACATATTTATAATTAGTAATATACAAACCTCTCAACTTGTTGAACCAATTTTATGATATAAATTAGGCTTATAAATCTCTTCATCGTATCAGAATGAATGGAAACTTACACTACTTACCCATGACAAGAACTAATAAAAATATAGATTTGCACATGAAGAAAGTTGTTGACAAATAAATATCACATTATTTGTGGACAAGATCTTGGACATATATATAAATAATGTGCAAACCTCTTTTATTGAAATAGTTTTATTATATGAGTTAGGCCATAAATTTCTTCCACCAGTTCCTAGCTATTTCTTACACCACAAGCCAATGTGGCAAATTGGGTTTGTAAGATATGTAAAAACAAGGCAAAAGAAAAAGAGAAATCTTGGGGGTCGGTCGGATTGACCCCCTACAAAAACAGTCAGTGCCGCCACCAGTCACTTTTGGACTCATTTCGTGTTTAAGATAATCGGGAAAATGTGGGAGGTCGTTGTCGCAGGGGTGAGGTTGCCGGAGGGAAGCAGTCCCGATAGTATAGGCGGTGATGCCACCAGTGGCCAGCAGCGGCGCCGTCTGGGCTGAGGCCAAACGCCTCCCTACCAAATCACTTTCATTTTATTTTTTTATTATATTTTTATTGTGTTTTATTCATTTTATTTTTTTATTGTATTTTTTAAATTATATTTTTTATTATATTTTTTATTATATTTTCTAAAATTTTATTGTGTTTTTTATTATAGTTGTTTTTGTAAGGGGGTCGGACCGTCTGACTAGTATCTCCCAAAGAAAAATAAAGAAGGAAACACTAGTGTATGGGGACGAATTCTTCACTGACTTGAATTGAAAAGCATTATAAAGGTGACCCATATAGCCTTGTGTACAGATGATTCTTGAATCAAAGGAATATGTACATGCAACCTAAGAATAATAAACTCTACCAATAAGCACTATACAACTCAGTAATATGCCAGAGCAAAAATAACTAACTACTAAATTACATTTAAACTGTAAGTACTATCATTTCTCATCTAAGCTACGTTGAAGGCCCTTTGGTAGAGTATCAGCAATGGTGACTTGCAGCTTGAGTTTGGCTTCATTACCAACTTTATTTTCTAATGGGGCATTAAAAATAAAAACACTTGAATCAACTGTCCTCTCCTCCCTAAGATCAGCCTCCCTCCATGCCCAAAGGATCGAACTCCTCTCTTGATCTCTGTCTTCATCCTCGATCCCCCTCTTCTTTGTCGTTTTCCATTATCAATATATACTGATGTGATTTTCTATTATATAGGATTCCTTGCAAAATCAATCAATGGGTTTTGACCTTTTTCTCTAAGTGTTTCCTGGATTTCAAAATTAATTAGCAATCCATAAGTTCTCCTCTTCATTGTGATAATCATAGTACCATCCAGGTTACGCATAATGATGTGTTTCGTGAGAGTACTAAACATTTTGAGATTGATTGTCATTTCATCCGCCACTATCTTCAACATGGTGTCCTCCAATTACAATCAATTTTTTCTAAAGACAATCTTGCTGATATTTTTACGAAATCACATTCAGTACCTAGTCGGCTGAGTAATCTTGTTTTCAAACTCCAATTGACTTGGCCACCAAAAGTTTGACGGGAGATGTTAATGTATATATGTATTGATTATATGAGTTAATATTGTAAATATCTTCATATTAGGGTTTGGTCTTATTCTACTATATATAAATAGGCCTCTTTTGTATATTTGACGTACACAAAAATATACAATATATGATTCTCTCAGAATTCTCTCCATATTTCTACAATCATTATTGGCCAGGCTTTTATACAATTTAATTAGCAAAATTTCGCTTCTATCATTCTCTAACTTTGACAGAGAAATTAAACAGGTGGAGAGGAATACACTAACCCTTACGATATATATATCAGAGGTCTGCTCCAATTTCTTTTTTTTTTTATTGTTTTAAGTATGTGTTTATTATTTAAATTCCAGACATTTCGTTGGTGATATGAGTTCTGAAAATTTTTTGATAAAAAGTCCAACAACTTCCACTTCAGGTAAGCCCTAAAATCTCTAATACCCACCTCACAAAATCATAAAATCCTAAGCCTAGTCCCAGCTTCTTCATGGTCTGTCCCAATTACCACAAAGCAATAAAGAATTTAATATCTCGAAAGTTACAGAGGAGGAAATCAAAGGGCGCTCAACCAATTTCAAACAAAGAGGAAGAAGATCAAGTTTTTAGAAAAATGACGTAGGAGCGCAAGACCTCAAGAAGAAGATCAGGAAGAAGAAGCTGCGAAGCGATTCTGGGCAGAGGGAAGATTAATGCGAATGAGGTGTGAAATTTTCGAAAACACAAGTTTTATCAAGTAAAAACACACGTCAACGGTGTGTGGTCATCATGTTGGAACAATGGCGGCTGACAATAAGTAGCAATAACTTTCGTTAATAAAATCATACCAGTTGCAGGCTTGCAGCGCTTTGTTACAGCATTTGTGAAGGGGCCTTAAATCGATGGAAAAACAAAACAAAACAAAACAAAAAACTTTGCTTTTCTAAGGTCTAATTTTTGGAAGATTATATTTTTATAAGAAGAGGGACAGTACGGCCTTCAAATTTATTAATATCTACCATGTACAAAGAAAGATTAACAACTTAATTAAGAACTACGAAAAATCTCAACCAAATTAAAGGAAGAAAACTATAACATTCATGCCTTAAAAAACATATAGATCCATATATGTTGTGTATGGCTTAGGAATACAAGCCCAGCCCTGTCTCGCTCGACCCTCGCTCGAGCGAGACTTCGAGACTTCCAGAATTGCTCCAACCCGAGACTTCGCTCGACCCTCGCTCGACATCCCGCTCGAGCGAGGTTCAGGCAGTGACTTCGCTTGACACTCGCTCGACCTCCCGCTCGAGCGAGATTCCACGTGGCGCCAGGTGTCCGAATTCTAGTCGAGCGAATCTGACCTAGAAGTCCTCGCTCGAGCGAGTTTAAATCTCGCTCGAGCGAGATTACAGATTATAAATAGCGCGAAGGGTATTTCGCGCATCAAACGGACGAAGAAGCAGACGAAGACGCAGCCTCTGTTTTCGGCGCCAGTGAACAGTAACGGCCTCTAGATCATTTTCTTCTCCATTTCTCCACCATTTTGAGTGAAACTTGTGAGGATTGAGTGTATACACGTGAGGTGAGTGTTCTCTGTTGTAAGTATCTCTCGATACTCTCTCTGTAACCTCCATTTGATCTAGTGAAGCTTTGAAACCAACCCCACAGTGGACGTAAGCTCATTTTGAGCTGAACCACTTAAATCTGTGTGTTCTTTCTGTCTTTACTGTTTTATTTCTCACTGTTGCATCCGCTGCGATTTATTTCATATCTGTGTTGTTTGTTTCGTTGCCTATTTCCCAACAAACTGGTATCAGAGCGTTTTCAGGCTCTGTGAATATTTGAAGGGATGGCTACAGCAAGATTTGAAGTTGAGAAATTTGACGGTCAGAACAGTTTCAGCTTGTGGCGCCTGAAGATGAGGGCTTTGTTGCGCCAACAGGGGTTATTCAGAGTTCTAGAGGAACGGACGGCAGATTCTCCTGTACCGTCTAAGGACGATGAAGAAAAGGTACATAGTACAATTCTGTTATCATTGTCTGATGGAGTGTTGAGAGAGGTGGCGGAGGAGGAGACCGCTGAGGGTCTCTGGAACAAGCTTGAGAGCTTGTACATTAAGAAGTCTCTCACAAACCGGTTGTATTTAAAACAACGGTTGTATACACTCAAAATGACTGAGGGTTCGTCAATCACTGAACACCTTGATGAGTTTAATAAGATTGTAATGGATCTTAGAAATGTTGACATTAAGCTTGATGATGAAGATCAAGCTCTTATTGTGCTATGTTCATTACCTGCCTCGTTTGAGAATTTTGTGAATTCTATGCTGTATGGTAGAGATACTATCTCCTTAGCAGATGTGAAGTCAGCTTTGAACTCGAAGGAGTTGAGGAGTAAGTATGATAAGGGTGGTGAAGCACAGGCCAGTGGTTTGTTTGTCAAAGATACCTCCGACAGAGGAAGATCCAGTCAGAAGGGTTCAGAGAAGGGCAGAGGCAAGTCCCGGGGGAAATCAAAGTCCAAGTCCAACAAGAAGAATGTAAAATGCTATTACTGTCAGAAGTTTGGACATTACAAGAGTGAGTGTACGAAGCTGAAGAAGAAGGAGGAATCTACGAGTTCCTCTAATGCCGTCAGTGCTGCTGATGAATCTGACGGCTCTGATGTAGTTCTTGCAATCAGTGACTCAAACAGTCGGTTCAGTGATAAGTGGGTGATGGACTCAGCTTGCACGTTCCATATGTGTCCCAGAAGGGACTGGTTCATGTCTTATGAATCAGTCAACAGTGGTTCTGTTTTGTTGGGGAACGACACTGCTTGCAAGGTTGCAGGAATGGGTTCTGTGAAGATCAAGATGTTCGATGGGATGGTTAGGACATTGACCAACGTCCGGCACATTCCAGACTTGAAAAAGAATCTTATCTCCATGGGGGCCCTTGATTCTTTGGGCTTAAAGTACACGGGACAAGGTGGAGCTTTGAAAGTCAGCAAAGGCTCCATGATCATCATTAAGGGAGACCTGAAAGACGGTCTCTATTTCCTCCAGGGCAGTACTGTCAGCGGTGAAGCTGCAGTTTCAGTATCTGATCAGTCAGAGTCAGATGTTACTCGTCTATGGCACATGAGATTGGGCCATATGAGTGAGAAGGGGATGTCTATCCTCAGTAAGCAAGGGTTGCTAGGGAATCAGAATTTGGGCAAGCTAGACCTGTGCGAGCACTGTGTATTCGGGAAGCAGAGCAGGGTTCAGTTTGCAACTGGGGTCCACAGAACAAAAGGTACAGTGGACTACATTCATTCCGACCTTTGGGGTCCGTCTACAGTTCCATCAAAAGGTGGAGCTAATTACTTGCTTACATTCATTGATGATTACTCACGGAAAGTGTGGGTTTATTTTTTGAAACAGAAAAGTGAAGTCTTCAAGAACTTCAAGCAGTGGAAAGTTCTGATAGAGAATCAGACCGGCAAGAAGGTGAAACGGCTTCGGACTGACAACGGGATGGAGTTTTGTGGCAATGACTTCGATGAGTTCTGTAAGAACGAAGGAATTGCCAGACACCGTACAGTCAGGCACACTCCACAGCAAAATGGAGTGGCTGAACGCATGAACCGGACCCTCCTAGAACGAGCACGCAGTATGCTCTCCAATGCCGGCCTGTCTAAGGACTTTTGGGCGGAAGCAGTCAATACAGCCTGTTTTCTGGTGAACCGCTCTCCAGCCACAGCTATCGAGTTGAAAACACCTAATCAGGTATGGTCTGATGAACCTACTGATTATTTGAACCTGAAGATTTTTGGTTGCCCTGCTTATTTTCATGTAAATGATGGTAAGCTAGAACCTAGGGCAAAGAAGTGTATTTTTATGGGATATGCTTCTGGGGTGAAGGGATATAGGTTGTGGTGTACTGATCCCAAGTCACCCAAGTTTGTGATAAGCAGGGATGTTGTGTTTGATGAGAAATCCATGCTTAGTCCGACAAAACAAATTCCCGTGTCTACAGGGAAGAAGGTGGAGCTCCAGGCTTCACTTGAGACACCACCAACAACTCAGGATCATGCTATGACTGATGAGCATGGTTCTGAGTCAGAGACTGAGACACCAGCTGAGGAGCAATACAGTATAGCTGCAGGTAGACAGAGGAGGCAGATCAGACCACCTCAGAGATATGCTCATGCAGATATGATCAGTTATGCACTCGCTACAGCGGAAGAAATTGTGGGGCAGGAGCCTTCCAGTTACTCAGAGGCTGTGAAGAGTACTGAGTCTGCACAGTGGTGTACAGCGATGACTGAAGAGATTGAGTCTCTTCACAAGAACCAAACCTGGGATTTGGTTAAGTTACCAGCGAAGACCAGAGTTGTGGGCTGCAAATGGGTTTTCAAGAGAAAAGAGGGAATCCAGTCTGATGCAAGATACAAAGCTCGCCTAGTTGCAAAAGGCTACAGTCAGAGAGAAGGGATCGACTTCACTGAAGTGTTCTCTCCAGTAGTAAAGCACAGTTCAATCCGAGTTTTACTAGCCATCACGGCTTTGTATGATCTGGAGCTTCAGCAGCTAGATGTGAAGACAGCGTTCTTACACGGTGAGCTTGAAGAAACTATCTATATGCGTCAGCCAGAGGGGTTCACAGTTGAAGGCAAAGAAGACCGTGTATGCAGACTGAAGAGGTCTTTGTATGGGTTGAAGCAGTCACCTAGGCAATGGTATAAACGTTTTGATTTGTTTATGAGTGATCATGATTATTTGAGAAGTAATTATGACTGTTGTGTATATCATAAACAATTGCCTGATAAGTCTTTCATTCACTTATTGCTTTATGTTGATGACATGCTTATAACTGCTAAAAGCATGGTAGATGTTGATTTGTTGAAAACTCAACTTAAGGATGAGTTTGAGATGAAAGATTTAGGTGATGCTAAGAAAATACTGGGGATGGATATTTACAGGGATAGAAAAGCTGGGAAGTTATACTTGTCCCAGAGAAAGTATATAGAGAAGGTTCTAGACAGGTTTGGAATGTCTGACTCCAAGCCTGTCAGCACGCCGTTGGCGTCGCATTTTAAACTTTCAGCTTCCCTATCCCCCCAGACAGATGAGGAGGAACAGTCCATGGCAAATGTTCCTTACTCTAATGCTGTAGGTAGCATTATGTATGCTATGGTGTGTACCCGTCCAGATATTTCACAGGCAGTGAGTGTGGTTAGCAGATATATGGCTAAGCCTGGTAGAACTCACTGGCAGGCCGTGAAATGGATTTTGAGGTACTTGAAGGGAACCTCGCATGTGGGCTTGATATTTGATAGAGATGTAGATCTCAGTTCTGTTGTGATTGGTTTTGTGGATTCTGACTATGCTGGGGATTTAGATAAGAGAAGATCATTGACAGGCTACATTTTCACTTTGTGTGGTTCTGCTATTAGTTGGAAAGCAACACTTCAATCAACTGTTGCTTTATCAACTACAGAGGCAGAATACATGGCAGCAGCTGAGGCTGTTAAGGAGGCCATTTGGGTGAAGGGGCTTATCAGTGACCTAGGTCTTCAGCAGACAGAGATGACAGTGTTTTGTGATAGCCAGAGTGCTATACATTTGACCAAAAATCAAATGTATCATGAGAGGACAAAGCACATTGACGTCAGGTATCACTTTATCAGAGGAGTAGTGTCAGATGGTACAGTCAGTATTCAGAAGATAGCTACTTCAGAGAATCCAGCAGATGTTATGACCAAGCCAGTTGCAGTATTCAAGTTCAAACTTTGTTTGGACTTGATAGGGGTTCGAGGTTTCCAGGTTCCTTAGGGAACTCAGATGGGGTTGTTTTTTCTTAGTTGCTGCATTTTACATTCTTGGGTTGATCTGGATGTTATTGGGCTGTTAGTATTCAAGCCAAGGTGGAGATTTGTTGTGTATGGCTTAGGAATACAAGCCCAGCCCTGTCTCGCTCGACCCTCGCTCGAGCGAGACTTCGAGACTTCCAGAATTGCTCCAACCCGAGACTTCGCTCGACCCTCGCTCGACATCCCGCTCGAGCGAGGTTCAGGCAGTGACTTCGCTTGACACTCGCTCGACCTCCCGCTTGAGCGAGATTCCACGTGGCGCCAGGTGTCCGAATTCTAGTCGAGCGAATCTGACCTAGAAGTCCTCGCTCGAGCGAGTTTAAATCTCGCTCGAGCGAGATTACAGATTATAAATAGCGCGAAGGGTATTTCGCGCATCGAACGGACGAAGAAGCAGACGAAGACGCAGCCTCTGTTTTCGGCGCCAGTGAACAGTAACGGCCTCTAGATCATTTTCTTCTCCATTTCTCCACCATTTTGAGTGAAACTTGTGAGGATTGAGTGTATACACGTGAGGTGAGTGTTCTCTGTTGTAAGTATCTCTCGATACTCTCTCTGTAACCTCCATTTGATCTAGTGAAGCTTTGAAACCAACCCCACAGTGGACGTAAGCTCATTTTGAGCTGAACCACTTAAATCTGTGTGTTCTTTCTGTCTTTACTGTTTTATTTCTCACTGTTGCATCCGCTGCGATTTATTTCATATCTGTGTTGTTTGTTTCGTTGCCTATTTCCCAACAATATATAAGATCATTCGGCTGTGAACAGCATATATATATATAGCATAGATTTCTGCAGGAGTACAGACAATATTTCAACAGACACTCACGTAGGGATGCTAATAAAAAACACTCACAAACTTGCAACACGCATATATAGGGATGCTAATATAAAGCACTCACAAACCATGAAAGATGCAGGTGAACTCAGCAACAAGATAACCGAGTTCAACTAAAAGCAAAGCACTTGAACAAACATTACACCGCCGATATATGTTAATACTTCAAATGTAAAAAAGGCCGAATAAAATTCCAGAGAGTGAAACCCAGGATAATAAGTCCAATCACAGTTGCAGTACCTCTCCAAATATCGGGGAAATACACGCTTGACATGGTCGCCACCACCCGATTCCAAGGGTTCTTACAGTGCCGATGTATTCGATGGATGCTGTCTTCGAAACAGGATCTAGGAATAGCGACAATCTGAGAACCCAGTTCCTTAATTAGATTCACCACTGCTGCATTACTACCTAGACGGTTGATCATAACACTTTTGTCAACCAGTAATTCCACGTCTTTTTCAGTGTTGATGAGAAAATCCAACAGGAAAATGTAACTACAGAAATAATGATATTCCTGTGGATAATGGCACAGCTCCAGTGCAATGAGGTTTCGGAAATAAAGTTCAGTTCCGGTTGTTATCTCCAATTGTGGGATTGTCAGGCATGGCTGCGTTTGCTCCAAAATCGGAATGCGTTTGAAGCAAGGTAAGCAATTCAAAAGCCATGAGAAATTGAGGCACGGACAGTGTTCCAAACACTTCATCTTCTTGAACTCAATGCCGAGTAAGCCTGCTTGTTCTTTTTGAGATATCACCTTGAAATGCACTCCTGCCTCGTCCAGCTTTTGTGCACTGTGCATAGCTTTAGTCCGTCGGTCACGGCCAATGATAGACCCTTCATGACGACTAGAATCATATCTCTCAACTTTTACGATCGGAAGAATGTGATAATTTCGCAGCAAATCAGTGAAATGTTTAACTTCCTTCAATTCCGTAGTAAATTTCAAGAAAAAGAAATCACAGGCAAGCTCAAGAAAAGTAGGAGCTGGTGGACGACAATGATCATGATCATGATCATGAGTACCTGAAGATTGGAACAATTCGTCGAGAAAAGAATATGGAAGCTGATTCTCGAGTAATAGAAGGTCAAGCCTTATTGCATGTGCCAACCATGGTTTACTCAATATCAAATCGTTTTTATCAGCATGAGTTTGATTAGAGTTAGAGAACCTGAAGAAGAGCTCCACGATGAAGACAGCATCCAGAAGGATAATTCTCAAGAACTTTTCGTGATCGATATCATCATCAAAAGTCTCAGAATAAGATCTCTCGACTTCGCATCTTTTATCAGCAGCGAACTTTACAAGCTCAAGCTCGGTTTTCCTAGTCCGATAACAGAATTCCTTGAAATATATGAGTTTGACGGTCTCCATTTTCTGCAGTTCTTGGTTGCCGTGGTGAAAGGGACCTATTGAAATTAGCTTTGGAGTGTATTGTTTAATTTCTTTGTCCCTAAACACGCGAAGTTCTTTGGGGACCCTGTAGATGCAGAGCTCGTGCCACTTGGGAGGCCTCAAGGGTTCGGTGCCAAGTAACGAAGCAGTAACCTCTTCCATCTCTTCATCATGCAGATCAAAACTAGCATCTTCTGCCTTCTCTACAAAAGCAGCAGCACCCTCTATATTAATCTCATGTACAGCACCAGCCTCGGCCATTTTTATCTCACGTCCAAGGACTTCCTTTTTCCTACATGAGTGACCTACAGATCAATAAATAAATTTGAAGATATATATATATATATAGAAATTTATATACCATATTACCATCATAGTTTTATCTTACTTTATAAGATATAGCACATTTATTACCATTAGATAATTATTTATTAGATGAATAAGAACTATCGAGATATATATATATATATATACAACATTTTACAGGAATATTAAAAATAAAATGATGGTATAATGTATAACATTACTCATATATATAATGTATAACATTACTTATATATATATATATATATATATATATCCGAAGGAAGCAATCTAATTGATTCATGTAATACTTTTTTTAAGTTATTGTATTGCTTTAAACTAATGCTAGATATAATTATAGACGACGACATATAAGGGTTATAATTTTGTACGTACCTGGAGCAGTACGATTTGATCAGCTTGCATGTAATACTAGTTTCCTAGAATTTCTTGCAAAATGGAGTAGTTCAATATAATATAAACCATTAATCAATGTATGAATTAAATAATATTGCAGCCGTGCCACGTCTTATTTGTTAAAGTTGTACTAATTAATTTCTACAAATTATTGGCAAGAAAGTTATACTTATTTTCTACCTTAAACTACGTACTACCACATGATCTATAATAGGCATCAATATAATTAAATAACAAATTTGGATAATTTGTAAAATTCATAGGAACATATATATATATATATATATAAGGAAGAAACAAGAACTGTGATAATAGGAGGTGAAAATCAATCATATCTAAATGAAAAAAAAAAAAAAACAGAGTTGCAAAGGTCGAGTAGATCAACACCTTCAAATCACGCTCGAAAGGAATGCTCGTACGCCTTAGATCGATCGATCGAGCACCGGCACCTGATCTTAAATGCCACAGCCAGGATGGAATGATCTAGCTAGCTAGCTAGAAAGCAGCTCCCCGCGGCCGCTTTCTGATCAATACTGATTGATCATAATATTAATATATATATTGCATGTATCATCCTTCTTGCACTGCTCGATCGTGTTTAAACAAATATATATATATATATATATATATACATATAGAATGCTACATCGATCTCTGCTCCTCTCTGATGATCACAAGCAAGGAACATGAGTACGTACAGCCCTTTTTTTTTACTTTTTCTCGGCTAAATTAACAGGATACAGCTTAATTCCCCCATCGTCACTGTCACAAATTCACAAACTCTGATCTTCTCTCTTTCTTAGACATCTCAAGTTACGAGTGATACGTCCTTGATGAATATGATCAACATTCACAGTAAAAATCAAACTTTACTAAAGGTTTTGTGAATAAACACTTTGTCTGTCTAACGACAATGTCATCATTAATTGTTCCTTTAGCTGCGCCTTGCTTCAGCCTTTCTCTCTTTCTTCTTTATATGGCATGCAACATCTCTCTCTGTCATGATAAGCCACACAATGCCTGTTGTATATAAGAGAAGTACTGCTATCTATTAATTGCATGATGAACATCATGATAAGACTTATAAGTCATGTTATGAATCATCGCCCTGTCATTAGAAAACTGTTTATTAAGTTTTACTTTATCATCTTCCAATAGTTTGATGACACATATGAAATTAAATAATAATTAAAATGATAATAAATGATATTTTTAAAACATAATTCTTTAACTTCGACAGCCCCCTTCTTTAGTTTCATTAATTATCAGATTCCTTAAAGCATGCACTACTTTGCTGTCCCACGCATTCGTAACATGATCTCGCGGGTCGTCGACTAATTTCAAGATTATGCCAACATTTTTTAGATATTAAGAAATTTAGGTGGGGTTTGGATAGTGAGTTATTGAGATGAGATGAAATAATTTTAGATAAAAATTAAGAGTTGAATAAAATATTATTATATTAATATTATTTAGAGATTTTTAAAAAAAATTATAATAATAAGATGAAATAAAATAACATAATTAACATGAAATATTTTCCCTATTTAAATGGAGTCTCAAAATAAAGTGATATCTTGTCAATTATTAAAGCAATTATCTATAGCAATTTAGTTGTACTACTCTCATTTTCGCCTTTATTTCTTTAGTTGTTTTACTAGATTGCGTAAGCATCTAATTTAGCTAAAAAGGGAAAAAAAGTGTGCTTCGATTGTCTCCCTGGCCCACACAACCAGGAGGTCCTACTGTATTAGATACTATATATGTTAGTGTAGATGTATATATATTTTTGTAGGTTGGTATAGATATTATGAACATTATCCACATGACCTTTTAGTATTAATTACCTAACAAATTTTAATTTTTCAGAATATTTAGTTTTAATACTCCTTTTATAAATTTAATCCTACTATATTATCCACGTGCATTAATGTCGTGTACCTTCTAGTGTATAGGACTTTTGTCTTTATTTATTTATTTTTATTTTTTGAAAGTCAATATCATTAATCAAGAAAACATTACAACATTGAGATTTATCAAGCTACATAGCTTGAGAAATAAAATCTTAAAGACAATCCCATCACATCTCTAAAGTCTAAACATTCCAAGTATAACGGGTGAGTCTATCATGAGCGTGCAGCCTTATTTCTTGATTTGTATTCAACAAACAAAAGTAATATTTTCTTTGTTTCTCTCATATGATTCCCTAGCATTGATGAAGAAACTGGTGCGTTTTTAGCTCCTCTATTATCAATAGACGGTCACTCTCAAGTATTAGCTTCCGAATGCCCATATTAGCACATATTTGAAGATGGCCTCTGGATATTAATTGCTAGCAGCTCGATATTTTCTGGATCAGTAACTTTAATCTCCACCTTACTAGCAGCCATAACAATGTCGCCTTTATCATTTCTTAGAATTGCCCCAACTCCATCTCTATGCAGATCACTAAACATTGCCCCATCCATATTAACTGTCAGAAAACATGTTAGGGCCGGGGAGGTTTCCACCAATAGTTAGGTCTTTTTCTTAGTGTTAGGCAAAGAATTGATATCTGTGTATATCTAATGTAATGATAAAGTGTGTTCAATTACCTGTCTAGGTTCAATGCAAATTTTATCATTCGTCATCTTATTTCTTCTAAACTAGAAGCACCAAGCTAATAAGAAAAATGTTGTCAGTTCTTCAACTGTTTTAGTCTCTCACTTTCCTTGCAACATCCATTACTGGAAACTCCCGGTCCATTTCTCCCATAATAGGCACAAAACCTCTCCATTAATCTTTTATTTTAGGACAATGAAATAATGCATGTGGAAAATATTCTCTTTTTTAATTGCAGAAACAACAATTCTCTTTAGTTAGGACATTCTTCTTTTCTAAATCGTATCGAGTGGGTAATCTTCTTTGCGAGCTCTCCATGTAAACACATTTAATTTATTGGTGACTTTCATCTTCCATAGAGCCCAATGTGTGCTGGCAAATGAGCCCTCACCTAGGTTGCTTTTTATCTTCTCTCTAATTAATCTATAAACACTCCTAACAGTGAACTTCCCACTTCTTTCTTTTATCCATATCTACTTATCTAGTTGCTCTCCAGGATAGATTATGACTTTCAGTATATCTGTGGCTATTTTTGGATTGAATAGACCTCTTTATCTTCTTCACATTCCAAACTTTTGCATTATTGTCAATAATGCTATTTACTTTTTCTGCCTCATGGTCTGCCCTTGAGTCTATGCTTTCCATCTATAATGCTTGATGTCCTGGGATCTAGTTATCAATCCATATTTTTATAGTTTTTTCATCACCAACTCTCACCCGCATCCATGGAATAGCCATTTTTTGTTGTCCATATTTCTCTCCATGTGTATGAAAGAATTTTACCCAGGCTAGAGTCAAAGAAGTTGTCTCTTTGAAAATATTTTTCCTTATAGATTATGTACCGTATTTTTCCTTTTCAAAAATCTTAAATGATTTTTCCTTATAAATTATGTTTATTAATAGCCCTCGCTTTCAATGGAGAAATACCAGGTACAAAGATTAAGAATGTCTTAGGAAGTACAAAAATCTCAAACCAAATTAATGGAAGAAAACTATAGCATTTTTTTTTTAAGGGAAAATGCCTGATCTCATTAAAACAAAGGCAAATATTACTCATGACTCATGGAGTCCAGTGAAACAAATAAACGTTAAGATTACATCATCTCCAAACCAGGCCTTTTTCCAGAATTCTCAATCCTGCATGTATATTTCTCCAAGCATAGGAAGGCCGTCTCGGACCTAACCTTGCCTCTAGAAGATCACATTGGCTTATAAAGTACTTTTGTTTTAGGACCTTTGGAGGATCCTCCAGCCTTGTTTAGATAATAGTGCTAAATTAAAGCTTGGAAAGTCTCTAAAACCAAATAGCAATTACCTCTTGTAAGCTAGCATGTAGAGTTCTCCAAAACTATACTCATTCAAAGGGAATACAAAATATAAACGCTAAAATTATTCAACAGTCTTATATTATTACTTCAAACTTCGATAATTATAACTCCTATTTACATCAGTGCCTTCTAATAATCATTTAGAGGATATAACTCTTACAACATTTCTGAGTCAGTACGAAGTCAAAAAGCCTTCAAATTTCCAACTAACAATCGAAAGAATCATAAAATATGTCAGCAGTCTCGATTACCCTGCATGCATGACCACAAGCAAAAATATTCATAAACACTCCGGTCGCTTAAACCAAGAAATTCTATAATCAGAAAGGTAAAAGTAGAGAGAGTCAACGTTTTAGACCTTCTTAGGAGCAACGTTGACGTTGTTATATAACTCCGGCGTAATAAAACTCAGCCCCAATCCCGGAAAAACACTCTGCCAATAACAAAATAAAACTTGATAATTAGAGATCAACGATAAACGGTAAATAAATGAATGCATATATTAGGGTTTGCAAAGTTAATTTACATCGAGCTGTTTCTGAACGGTTTTCGCACGCTTCTTGGGTCTCCTGGAAGGCTTGGACCCAGTGAGAATGAAGATATCCTCTTCGATCTCTTCCTTCGACAGCGCGATACAAAGTCTTGGTATTTCTTCCGAAACTTTCGACTTCGTTCCTTTTCGTGCCCGAGCCGAAGCGCGAACCGGATGCTGGGTTTTGGTCTCCTGTACCGGACGCTGTGTTCCGCCATCGTCGTCGAGACTCTTAGGCGAGGGTTTTTTAGGCCGCAGATTCCACGGCTTCGGCTGCAGTTCTTTGACTTCGGCGGGAACCGCTCAGGTAATTTGCTCCGTTGTTTTCGCGGCGCCATCAGCAGCAGCAGCAGTTGCCTTGTTCTTGTTTGGAAGACGAATGTAAATCTTTGGCCTGGGGTCAGGTGCCTTTGATTTATCCCCCGGTTTCACCAACACACGGCCAGAGTTTGGAGATTTCTTCTCCAAAATTTTCGCCGCTTCCTTTACGATCAAGCGCTCAGAAAAACCGACGAAGGGGAGGCCAGTCGTCACACCAGGCTCCGAAGCGGGAGTCGACTCGGAAAGTACGTTGCAGGAGCGGCGGCGATGATTGGAGGCTGTGGCAGAGGAGGAATATTCGAGAGGCCGCTTGAAGCTGGAGAAAACGAAGCTTCTGAGAGGTTGGGGCTTCGAAGAGGGAACGGAAGAGGACATGGGTAGTTTGTGTGGTGACGATGGTTTAGTCGAGGATACTAGTGTTTTTTGGGTCTGGAGCACGGAATGTAACAACATGTTTTGGGGTGCACGTATGGAAGGGAACTCAGAGGTTTATCAATGGAGGAAATCAATGGAAGAGCGAGGAAGTGAAAAGGGGAATCGCAGAGAAAAATGTTGAGATTTGGAGATCGCCGGAATGGAGAAGAGAAGCATCATGCGTTTCACGTTTGTTTATGATTTTGTGCAATGAAGGAGACCTAGAGGTTATTTCAAAAAAAAAAAAAAAGAGGAGACCTAGAGGTTGTTGGATTCTGGTAAGAAACAGTACGTATGTGTATTAAATTTTATTAGTCGACAGAATCCTACATTTATATATCCTGCATGCAGATCAGACAGAATCTTATAAATATTTTATAAATAATAGATGTCTATATTTTTCATAGAACAATCGAAATTTACTGATCACTTAAAACTGAGGGAAAGCGTGAAAAGTCATGCCACCGAAATTAATAACAAACAATCAATGAATTAAGTAATGCACGGCTTCTAATTATTGGCGAAACTAAAACTGATTGCGGCCAACAAACTAAACTGTTAGCTGGAAAATCAGTCAATTATTTCAAGCAATGTTTTTGATATCATATCTTACCGGTCTGTATGCTGGTATATGCCAGATCGGTCACTTGAACGATATAAATATATTGTCTATACTATACCGATCCAAATACCGACCGTATCAATTTGTATCGACCGGTATTTCGATCGTACCTGCTGTACCGAATTTTCGTTTATTTATTTTTTTAATTTTTTGACTTTTTTGCCTTAATTTAGACTAAATTATTTATATATATGTATTTATATATATAATCTCTTCATATATTGACTATTTTTTTGAAATATAATTTATATATGTATTTATATATATAATTTTTTTATAAATAGATTATTCCGAAACGATACACAAAACGGTACTGGTACCGAAATATTTCATTCCAGTGCCTTGACCAGTACCAACACCAGTACGATATTCAAAACTTTGATTTCAAGTATTACTCATATATAATTAATATACCTTTTTAAAAAGGCATATTAATTATATATGAGTAATATATGTGAAAAAAGGCATATTAATTATATATGAGGCTTATACAAATAACTTCCGGCCTTCTATCATTCACTAACTTCGACAGAGAAGTTGAAAAGGCCGGGTGGAGAGGAATACAGTGATACACCGTCTTACGATATATTAATGAAGGTTCGCTCCAATTTTTAACTTTTTATTATTTAACTTATGTGCTTATTATTTTTAAGTAGTCTCGACATTTCGTTGGTGATATGAGTTCTGTAGAAATTTTGATAAAAAGTCCGGCAACTTCCACTTGCAGGTAAGCCGGCGGCCTAAGCCCTAAAATCTTCAATACCCACCTCACAAAATAACAAAACCCGAAGCCTCCCTTCCACATGGTCGTACCTATTCAGGATGTTGGGAAATAGTCGATGAAAACAAACAACAAAGAAATGAAATAAACCACAGCGGATGCAACAGTGAGAAATAAAACAGTAAACAAAGAAAGAACACAGCGATTTAAGTGGTTCAGCTCAAAAAGAGCTTATATCCACTGTGGAGTTGGTTTTAAAACTTCACTAGATCAAATGGAGGTTACAGAGAGAGAATCAAAAGATTCTTACAACAGAGAACGCTCACCTCACGTGTATACACTCAATCCTCACAAATTTCACTCAGAATAGTGGAGAAATTGAGAAGAAATGATCTAGGGGAGAAGCTCTGTTCGCGTCGTCTATGTGACGCCCCCAAATATCCCTTAAAATTATACGGGAATCGAGGCATCAGGATGATGACAACACGAGTCACACATCCCAACAACAAGTGTCAAACGTGTGTGCACACGTGACATACATAAAATATATAAGTTGCAGCGGATAATAAAGTCGATAACTAAATACCAGAATTTTAGAAATATATACAAACCAAGCCAAAGTAAATTTTCCAACCGGAGATTTAATACAGTCATCCAAGATCCAAATAAAAATGATACACAACCATCAGAATTAACTAACTGACATCCAAGAGAACTAACTACACTAATTCATTCCAGCGGTGGAACCCCCTCCTCAGACTCAACCTCCTCGTTCTCTGCATCAAAATCTACGATACCAAAATGGTACCGCAGATAAGTAAAATCCCAAACAAACCCAAGATAATAAATACATTAATGTCACAACAACAACCAAGAAAAAATTACCATATGCATGAGATTTAAAATCATCTTCCCCAATATCAATAAAATAACCACACACGCCAAAATCTCATTTGGCCCAAAATAAAACTCCAGTAAAATCACCCATCATTTTCCCAGAAAATGATGACCATAAATCCATTAAAACCACAACCATTTTCCCAGAAAATGGTCCACGTAAAACCAATAAACACAACCTGCCACTTTCTCAGAAAATGGCCTAAACATCCGTTTTATTAACCGTATGCACCATGATCTCCCATAAGGACTATCCGCACACCCTGGCTTTCATCATCACACCGAAGGTAACAACCCTGCATGTGACTTCGGAACGGGTAATGCCTAGCTAACCGCGCCCAGCACGTACCATCACCAGGCATCCCCTAACTCCCGCCAGCAGAGGAGCCACGGAGTCGGCACGAGAGCGTTACCATCCCGTCCGATCCCGTCGTCGCTCGGCGACGACCCAAGGGACGTCACTCAGTATATTCCGCTCCCGAGTGACCAGATGAGCTCCACCGGGATAATGCCCCATCCCGGCTTGGGGTCGTGATACACACGCACCCGGAAGCCGTTAACACATTTGAAAACCCAGTTTTCAAATCCAACACATGAATATCCGAAATTGTGCAAAAATCCAATTTCCAAATATTTTCATGAATATGCACTTAAAAACACAATGCATACGATCATGCACAAAATAACCAACAACTCAATATATTCCAACAATGACCAAACACATCTGTTAATGCCAAAAATATATTTAAATCTTAGAGTTTATTTGGAAAATACTTACAGTACGCTCGCTCATTATTTCTGAAAATGCTGCACAGCGATTCCGAACTTCCAACCGTATACTCGCCGAGAAATAGGGTGGAGGAAGAGGTGTGGTGACGGCAACGGAGAGGAGTGGCAATGGATGACAAACAAGACTCCATGTTGCAAGAAGAAGAGGCTGCTTGGAAAGGGCTGATGCGTGCAGAAAACAAAAGGGTGAGGATGAGTGGCGCATTGGAGAAGAAGAGAAGATAAAAAAATGTTAGGGTTTATTTCTTATAGCCAAAACGCATGGCTTAGGTAAAAAGACCTACAAGGTCTGGGCTTGATTTATCAAAACCAACACTAACTCAAGTATATGTATATAGAAATATTCGCATATGGGCCAAAACTAAAGTCAACAAAACTTATGTCCCCACGTACGTAATATATATAAAATCTAACACTATAAGTAATACATATAAAAGCCCAATGTATACAATCTTAAATCCATATAAAATCTAAGCCCAACGTAACAACATAAATATAGAAATATTCGCATATGGGCCAAAACTAAAGTCAACAAAACTTATGTCCCCACGTACGTAATATATATAAAATCTAACACTATAAGTAATACATATAAAAGCCCAATGTATACAATCTTAAATCCAACTATAAAATCATCTAAAATAAAAATTAAATAAATTAAATAAATATAACACTTTAATTTATAATAAAAATAAAATGCAACAATTTAATTTAATCACCAACATAATAAAATAAAGTAATGATATTAAATTTAAGCATTAAATTAAATGCATCACAACAATATAATGAAATAATTAATTAGCTTACAATTAAATCATAAAAATAATATCTTCAAATGAAAATGAAATATATTCAAATATTTAACCACAAGCACAATAAAATAATATTAATATCCACTAACTCAAAACACATAATATCCATATTAACAACAATACATATTTAATATTAAAATAATATATTACAAATGTAGTAAAATTACGGGTTTTCATATCCTCCTCCCTTAAAAAGAATTTCGTCCCCGAAATTCGCACAAACGATCCAAAAAGAGAGAACATTTACTGGTCTTCAAATAAATACGGGTAACGTTCCCTCATATCTGCTTCTTTCTCCCAAAAGAAATCCTAAGCCAGAGGATCTCCCCACGACACTTTAACTAAGGGTATTGTTCTAGACCTCAACTGCTGCTATTTCCGATCTATGATCTGAGTTGGCACAACTTCAAAAGTCAAATCTGGCTGAAGTTGAATACTTTCTGGGTCAACGAAGCGCGGTTCTTGCTGACCAAAACTCTTCTTCAGTGACGACACGTGGAAAACATCGTGAACATCTGAAAAATAGTCTGGTAGAGCAATCCGATAGGCAACATGTCCAATCTTCTCGAGAATCTGATAGGGACCGACGTATCTCGGACTAAGCTTTCCTTTCTTCCCGAATGCTTGACACCCTTCATAGGGGATAT
Organism: Platycarya longipes; assembly: GCA_036559045.1. NCBI lineage: Eukaryota > Viridiplantae > Streptophyta > Magnoliopsida > Fagales > Juglandaceae > Platycarya > Platycarya longipes. The sequence goes on along the minus strand of CM071802.1, from coordinate 3,167,953 downwards.
CTTGAAGTAAACCCAATCTCCTTCTTCAAAGAAAAATTCTCTTATTCTCGTATCAGCATAACTCTTCTGACGACTCTGCGCTGCCGCCATCTTGTCTCTGATAATCCGGACTTGGTCTTTCATTTCTTGCACGATCTCAGGTCCAAGCAACCGACTCTCGCCAACTTCATCCCAAAACAGAGGTGACCTACACTTTCTTCCATACAAGGCTTCATATGGGGCCATCTGGATGGAAGCGTGAAAGCTATTATTATAGGCAAACTCTATCAACGGCAAATGGTGCTCCCAGCTACCCTTGAACTCCAAGACGCAAGCTCGTAGCATATCTTCAAGAGTCTGAATGGTACGCTTTGACTGGCCATCTGTCTGAGGATGATAAGCGCTACTGAACTTCAATCTGGTGCCCAAAGCTGAATGTAAGCTCTTCCAAAACTGAGATGTAAACCGAGGGTCTCGATCCGACACTATAGTCCTAGGTATTCTGTGAAGACACACGATCTCCTTAACATATAGCCGAGTTAATTTTCCCAATGTATCAGTATTTGTAACTGGCAGAAAATGAGCGCTCTTAGTCAAGCGATCAATAATCACCCAAACTGAATTCTTCCCGCTAGGTGTCCTTGGTAAACCAACTACGAAATCCATGGCAATGTTGTCCCACTTCCACACAGGTATAGGAAGAGGTTAAAGAGTACCGGCGGGTCTTTGATGTTTAGCCTTAACTTGACGACAAGTGGAACACTTTGCAACGAACAAAGCAATATCCCTCTTCATCCCTTCCCACCAGTAGCTTTTCTTCAAGTCCTGATACATCTTCGTGCTACCAAGATGAACTGAGTAAGGGGCAACATGGGCTTCTGCTAAAATCCTTTCTTTAAATTCTGATTCTGATGATATTACCCGTCGATTCTGAAATCGGAGAATTCCCTCTCCATCCAAACTGAAATGTGCGGGTCTTCTATCTTTTCTAACTCTTCTCCGGATGTCGAGTAGCTTCGGATCCTTCCTTTGAAGAGTCTTTAATTCTGCAAAATTATCAACACGAACACTAAGAGTTGTAACCAAAACTTCCTCATCTTGCTGCGAACTCTCCACCAGTAATTTCCTCATACTGAAAAGAAGGTAACCCAACTCCGATGACTCAAACTCATATGCCAAATAAGATTTTCGACTTAAAGCATCGGCGACTTGATTTGCTTTACCCAGATGGTACTTGATCTCACACTGATAATCACTAATCAACTCCAACCATCTTCTCTGCCTCATATTAAGATTCTTCTGCGAAAATAGATGCTTCAAACTCTTGTGATCAGTGTAAACTTCGCAAACTTCACCATACAGATAATGTCGCCAAATCTTAAGAGCAAAGACTATCGCTGCCAATTCTAAGTCGTGCGTAGGATAATTCTTTTCATGATCCTTTAACTGACGAGAAAAAGCCTTTGAACGCTATAATATGTATGTGGATATTTCGTTAACCCCAGTAGTGATGATTGGAAAAAAGTACAGATTTTTGTAGAGTTGCTGAAAATATTTTACGATGTCACATTGAACATTTATGGGTCTTTGTATGTGACGGCTAATGTATATTTCCAAGAATTGTGCACAATTGAAGATACAATAAATGATATGTGCACGAGTGAGGATAGCATCACTAGGACCATGAGCAAAAACATGAAAGAAAAGTGTGAAAAGTATTGGGGTAATACGGATAGGTTCAACTTGCTGATATATGTTGCTCATGTGCTTGATCCACGTTACAAAATGGTGTCATTGAAATTTTGGTTGGAACAATGCAAAGGGGATGAGTTATCGGATAAGATAGAGGCCAAAGTCAAACTCTTGTTAAGCCGCTTGATTGAGCAATATAGTAGATTTCGTGTGGCTAGTGGGGGAAGTTCTATTGTGGCTCAAAGGAGGTCAAGCACTACTTCTTCTTCTAGTAGCTCAAGTAAATTTGACATGAAGTTAGAAAAATATCTTGAACAGCATGGGTTTATGGAGTTTAGATCAGAACTAGATAAGTATTTGTCGAAGGAACGTGCAGGAAAATCACCCAGTTTTGATATTTTGGATTGGTGGAGAGTTAATGCCGCCAATTATCCCATTCTTGCTGAGGCAGCACGTGATGTATTAGCCACTCCCATTTTCACTGTTGCCTCGGAATCTGCATTCAGTACTGGAGGACGCATCTTGGATCCTTTTAGGAGTTCATTGTCTCCAAAGTTTTTCGAAACTCTTATTTGTACCCAAAATTGGTTAAGGAACAAACATGTCGACATCCAAGAGTTGGAAGAATATATAGAGTTGATACAGTTTGAAAGTAAATTTGAAACATGAAATATATATTTTATTAATATCTACCTGACTTAGTTTATTATATATCTAACTCAGTTTTTTTAATATTTTTTTAGATGATTATTTAGTAGCTTTATCTGGAATTGAGGCTGGTATGAGTCAACCTTCCCATTCGTGCTAAAAAAATTAGAATAAGTATGTTATTACTTTAATGTGCATTACTTACAAAGCTTTTGAAATAATTTTTGTTTTATATATTTTTTTTGTTTTATAGGTTGGACTGGAAATGACAATGTGAGCATAAAATGTGATACTTGTTGCACTTTGTTTGGTCTTGAAATGTTTTTGCAAAATATAATATGAGATGCTATAATTTTTTATGTTTTTATCAACTTTGTATGTCTAGTTGGGTTGATCATTCAATTTTCCCATTGGGGATTCTATGGAGTTTGCTGTTTGGATTACACGGTTTTCTTTTCAATTGGTGGATTACACGGTTGTAAACAGCTTTTGCAAGATGCATCTTTGAACAATACTAGATTAAAATGATTTGAGTCAAGTCAAAATCATGCATGGATTCCCAGAAACTTATCAAAGGAGACTCGAGCATGATTTTCATTTTCTTATAACTTATGAACATATTTTGAGCATGATAAAAAAAAAAAAAAAAAATTGATTGATGAACTACTATTTGGAAGTCTGTATTCTTAGCATTCAAGAGAAAATAAGCTTTTTTAACGTTAAGTTGAGCAATCTACTGCTGTAATTTAGTCTACCATGCATTTGGCTGCAGGGGACTACTTTTGTGGAGTTTCTTGTAGATGGCGATCCTCAAAGGAACCCCAAAGAAATCGGTTGGAGTTGGAGAACAGAACCAGAAAAGCCGTTCTGACTGTAAAAGGACTAGCTATAGAGTGAGAAGAGAAACATTTCTTCCTATCATCATTTGAATGTGTAAAAGGACTAGTTATAGATTTCTATGGAGTTTTGTTCTGTGCAATTTTCCCATTGTACTTATGTCTTTGAAGTCATATTATAAGTAGATTATTTTCAAGAATCAGTAACCGCACTATTATAGGGTGACTAGGACTCAAATTTAATAGCTTTAGTCAGTTCTATTTATTAAAAATTAAAGCCCATTTGTGTATTCAAGGGCTTGGTTTTTATTTTTGGAGGAAGCAAAATGGAAGAAAGCGGTAATGATGAAATTAGAGCAGACAGATAGAACAGAGAAAAAAAAAATGGGTTCAAATCCGGAATCCGGATCCGGATTTTTATGGGTTCCAACCCGGATTTCAAATCCAAATCCGGTTTAAAATACCCGGGTTTCCGGATCTGGATTTGAAATCCGGATCCGGGTCAGTATACTTGGGTATATGGATCCGGAACCCGGGTGCATAGCCTTACCTACCGGCTAATCAGAAAGCATAATAAAGATTAAGAAGAAAAGTACTATACCAAATTAATGGAAGAAAAAAAAATCTCAAACCAAATTAATGGAAGAAAAGTACTATACCATCCAAGCTGTTATCCTACAATCTGTACGTACAACATTAAAAAGTAAACCATATTATTAATAGAATTAACTAAACAATGTACAACGTGAGGTCCAACGTTTCTTGATCGTACTGGAAAACATTTATCCAACTACAATTAATTGAACATTAAACACAGATGATAAGATATTAATATGGTCGGAAAATATGCCACACGTAGAACGGGCCGGCTTACCAGCCACAACACTAGTACAGGTTCTCAGAAAATTAGCCGACATGTTCTTTTATAATTCAGAACATTAATCCACAACATTTAAGCTAATGCAGCAGTACGATGGAATTTCATGTTAGCCAGGATGCATCAACAATGATAGAAAGAGTACCGGGTCAACACACAGAGAAGTGAAATATACACCCATACGACAATTTTCTGAAGCTTTCTAATCTCTTTTCTTTTTTTGACAATTTTTATAAGTTAATGATTTACAATTGGCAGATTAAATAGCTTATATATATGACCAATTATAACCTATAAAGAGATTGTCAGATTTTGACATCATCTAGAAAAATCAAATAAACAAGGATACTACTACGTACAACTCAAAACTCTAACCTAAAAACTAAAGCAACTGATTATAATAAGAACAAGGCCACAATTGAAAAAAAAAAATGAATTGACTGTATTTTCTCTTGGGAATAGATTCACTAGCAACACTGAAAACAGAAAAGGAAAGAAACCAGCTATAAAAAGCTTGGAAATTCTGCTACCACAACTCATGTTCCCGCTACTGAAGAAGGAACAAACAATTAACTTGAGAAAGATACATTTAGAGCCCCATATATAGGAAAGAAAGGTCATGAGCAGCGCCATTAGAAGTAGGGGTGTTCACCCGGACCGGTTTTTTTTCCGGTCCGGATTAAAATTCGGATATCCGGATAGTTAAATCCGGTTTCCAACCCATATATCATAAATCCGGTATCCGTATTTGATGAATCCGGACCAATATGGTCCGGATCATGCTTTTAAATCCGGGACCGGTTTTTAAGACCGGTGCCCGGATTTAAATTCGATAAACTGATTAAGGCCCCCTCCCCGCGATTTACCTTCTGGCTGCTCTGTCTCTTCTCTCTCTCATTCAAACCCTAGCCTCGCCGTCGAGCAAATCGCGCCGATCTCCGTGACCGTGACCGTTCACCGTCGACGTCTGGGTTTATAATCGCACCGATCTTCGTTGATTCTAGGGTATTCTCTCGCTCTTTCTCGCTCGCTCATCTGGTTTAAGTTTGTATATGATTTCTACTGGGCTCTGTTTGTATATGATTTCATCTGGTCTAACTCTGTTCTATTGGGGACTTGAAATTTGTGCTCATCTGTTTGGTTGGTCTGTTATATGTTGTTTTGGGCATTTTTTTACAGCTATGTATATCTGATCTAAGAGATGTGTGGTAAAGGAACTCATGTCAGAAACTATATATTCGAGTGATCTTACCCATTCAACTTATTCTTGTGTTTCTGGGTACATTATTGAAGTAGCTTTCTAAGTCTGATCATTAAAACATATTTACTCTTAACTCCATCAACCACCAGCTTTGCGTCACCCTCAAACATAACCTACTGGAGACCTAGTTCTTGACATAATTCGTAGCATTCAACAATGAAAGGACAGGATATATAAGACCAACAAGACCAAAACACTCTCCACTTGAGACAACCCCCTAGGGGTCAGCATTTCAGCCTGTTAATTTGAAAAATGTTTAATGTTCAGCATGCAGAATTTGCAGATAAACCAGCAACTGACCTCCATCACTAGCTACTGCCAAAGCACCTGCCCCTGAAATATCTTTAGTTCAAAATAAATAAAAACCTGATTATTTTGGTTGCAATAAGTTGAGGAGGAGGAGGAAAATATTCCTTGATGATAGAATATAAAAATAAGATTTCTTATGGTTTCTATCATAATTTTAAGACAAAAGTGAGAGGATAAATATATAAAATGAGATAATTTTATAACTTCTCTAATAAAGAAAACAAAATATGCACTTTTTTAGCATCAAATATATATATATATATATATGTATGCAGCTTAATGTTGTTCAGTTGTAACATGTAAAAGTTGCATTTCATGTGCAACAGCCTATCTATGAGTTTTGTTAGTCAAATTAAAGTATGCGTTCGAACACTTGAAAATGAAGGGCAGAGACTTTTGTGCTTGAATTATATATGCAGGCAATCAATTAATTATAAAAATCCATTCATACTTTACTACTTTATCATTTTTCATGCAAATGGACCAGTGTTTAAAATCCCATCTTCCCCATTTTTTTTCATATTACACTTTACATTTGAAATATCAATATTGCATGTTCATTTAAAAATTGTATTGTAAACGCTTTGTTTTTCCTGTTTTGTGTTTGTGATTATTCAATAACAGATGGAAGAAGATTCTGTGAGTTGTAATGTCGGTACAACTCAATGGTTTGGTAGTGATTCTTCTACTCCAGTGGATGTGGAGGAACGTGGGAGTCGTCCAACCCTTTCATCCACACATACACAAAATCCTACTAGTTCCATCCCACCTATACCAAAAAAATCCAAAAAAGCACATAGTAACAAATCAATAGCTTGGGATAACTTTACTAAAGTTGAACCTATTGATCCCGATGACCCAAAAGCCAAGTGCAATTGGTGTGGTAAGGAATACAAGTGCCACTACAAGAATGGCACTTCCTCTATGAGGACCCATCTTTTTAACTGTTCAAAATCTCCTTTTTTTGCTCCAAAAAATACCTCTAGTAGTAAAAAGGATGTAGAGGGAAAGGTGTGTAGCCCACAAGTTCTATTGAACTTCGATGCTGAACAACTTAGGGTGTCAACCGCTAAGTTCTTTATTAGGTGTGAATTGCCTTTTAGGCTTGTGGAGAACGAAGGGTTTATTGATTACGTGGCTGCTTTAGAGCCCCGGTTTACCTTACCATCCCGAATCACTCTAAAAAGGGATTGTATTAAACTGTATAAAGAAGAGAAGATACAGTTGAAAAATTTGTTGTATGGTCAGAGAATCTGTCTTACCACCGATACTTGGACGTCGGTGCAAAACTTGAATTATATGTGCATTACTGCACATTTCATTGATTGCCATTGGAGATTACATAAAAAAATACTCAAGTTTTGCCAAATTCCTGACCATAAGGGCGATACTATTGGAAGGGTGTTAGAGTCAGCATTGCATGGATTTGGTGTTAATAAAATATTGACCATCACAGTTGACAATGCTAGTTCAAATGATGTTGCTGTTGATTACATAAAGAGGAGAATGAAAGACAATAGTCGTACAGTTTTGGGTGGTGAACATCTTCACATGCGGTGTGCTGCCCATATATTGAATATGGTCGTAAAGGAAGGCTTGGAGGAAAATTCTAATTTAGTAACAAGGATTAGGGATGCTGTCAAATATGTGAAATCTTCGCCATCAAGATTTGTCAAGTTCAAGGCTTGTGCGGCAAAGGAAAATATTAGCGGGAGAATGGTTTGTTTGGATGTTTCTACTAGATGGAACTCCACGTATTTGATGTTGAGTACCGCTGAACAACATAAACAAGCTTTTGAACAACTTGTGTATATGGATGAAAATTTTAAGAACCCTCCCACTGCTGATGATTGGAAGATTGCACGAGTTTTTATTGATGTTCTGAAAGTTTTTTATGATGTTACATTGAACATATCTGGTTCTCTGTATGTGACGAGTAATATCTACTTTGAGCAGCTTTGTATAATTGAGGATTCATTAAATGAAATGATATTGAGTACTGATAATATCATCAGTTCTATGGGTGCAAGTATGAGACTCAAGTATGACAAGTATTGGGGTAATACAAATAAATTCAACTTGATAATATACATTGGTTTTTTGCTTGATCCAAGATATAAAAAGATGGGAATGAAATGTTGGTTAACAAAGTGCAAAGGGCATACGGAGGCAGAGGCGATAGAGAAAAAGGTTAAACTCCTTTTAGACCGCTTGATCGAGCAATATAACACATTTCGTGTGACTAGTGGAGGGGGTTCTAATGTGGCTCAAGGGAGGCCACACACTACTAGCAGGGGGAGTTCTGATGTGCCAGCACCACCTACAAATAAACTCCGGATGATTTTTAACCAATACCTTGAGGAGCAGGGTGGTATGGAGTTTAAATCAGAGCTAGAGAGGTATTTATCTGAGGCGTGTGTAAAAGACTCGCTTGGTTTTGATATTCTGGATTGGTGGAGAGTTAATGCCGCCAATTATCCTGTCCTTGCTGAGTTAGCACGTGATGTGTTAGCCATCCCTATTTCCACTGTTGCCTCGGAGTCCGCATTCAGTACTGGAGGACGAGTATTGGATCCTTTTAGGAGTTCGTTGTCTCCAGAGACTGTCGAAGCATTAATTTGCACACAAAATTGGTTGAGGACCAAACCTTTGGACCTTGAGGAGTTACAAGAATACGTACAGATGATGGATCTTGAAGGTAAGTTTGAAACTTAAAATATAATTTTTTAATATGTATTGAACTTAATTTATTATTTATCTAACTTAATATTTAATACTTTTTTAGATGATGATATAGATGAAATTTCAACCGAGGTTGCTGTGAGTCTTCCTTCCCATTCATAATAATCTAGAGTAAGTGCTTTATTTGAGTTATATTACAATATTTAATATTATCCATTTAGAATTAACTTTTTGACAATATAAGTAGATAATGAAAACACTTTTTGTCCCAAGTAATTTATTGTTATTGTTATTCTCATACACCTTGTTATTAATTGATCCCTCATATATGCTTCTTTATTTTTTTCTGTAGAGATAATGATGGGTATAACAAATGGGACTTGACAGCAAGCTGGAGATCAAATAGTGGCTGTGCACCATTATTTTGTTTATGTACTATGTTGTTGATTTAGTTTAAAAACTGAATTGTTGTATTTCCTTTCATTCATATATGTTGTGACTAATTAATAGCTTGTAGTCACCATGTCTTATGTTATGAATGTTGGGGCTGATTAAACAATTACTACATTATAAACATTTGCATTCACTTCCAGTAAAAGAATTGGTACAGAGAGAATCAAGAAAGCAATTTTCCAACTGATTAAAGCTATTGTTTAATGTCATAGGTATTGGAGCTTCTAAGCAGTGGGCAAGACTCGGAGTTTGCAAAGAGTAGGAGGATTCCAAAGTTCACCTCAGATGAGTTGGACGATTATTCAATGGTTTTTGGATATTAGGTTCCAACAGATATATCCCTGGAGGATTATTTGTGAGCATTGATGCTGGTCCCATTTTCATTTCTCTTGTCGCTGTCTCATGGTTTTTGAGTTTCTTGTGACAGAAAGAACTGTAGTTGACTGATTAGTAGATCAAAACTTACCTCTTTCTTTTTTTGCTTTTTGTTTTTCCTGACTTCGTATTTTCAAGTCCTGGGTTGTTAATCCCACATCCTAGCTTTAAAGATATATTATAGTGAAACAGCAACAAGCAAGAGGTTATGTATTTAGAATCTGCATGTAGAAATCAGAGCTATATATATAGTTTTATATGATTCATACATATATATATAATAATTATTTATTTTATTTCTGCAAAAAATAATAAAATAAGCTTTGAAAAAAAAAAAAAAAAAAACCGGGTTAAAACCGGAAACCGGATTTCCGGTTTTTTAAAAAACCGGATTAATCCGGATTGAAACCGGATTCCAACCCGGGTAAATCCGGGTTGGAGTCCAACCCGGATTGTGTTATCCGGTTCCGGGCCGGGCTGACCCGGAATTCCGGTTTGGGCACCGGATGTTCAGCCCTAATTAGAAGCTCTTAGCTAGGCAAAAGGTTCGTCTTCAACTGACTTAAAAACGGAAAGTAAAAGATACGTATTTGCCATATTGCACCCGCAGCATTCTATTTCTACTTTAGCATATATATATATATATATATATATATATATATATATATATATACATCGTTAAGACATTCCTTTAATTGAAAACATTAATGCAAACGTGGTTTGATCTGAAAGTGTTAAGATTCAATAACTACCTATAAGTGTTGTTCCAAACAAATCTTTTAATGGAAGTATCCCGACATCCTGATCAGTTGTAGAAAACAAACAGAACAATAGTAACCTCTTGTAAGCTAGCATGTATAGAAGTTCTCCAAAACCATACTCATTCAAACGAAATATATATGTTGCCATCGTGCGACAATTACGATAAATAATATAAAATAATTAAAAAAAAATAAGAGAAAAAATCACACAAAAATTTAACAATATGCTTACATTTACGAGAACGAGCAACAAAAATTTTACCATAATCAAATTATATATATGAGCCTCATACTTCAATAAAATACCAATTATAAACACCAAAATTATTCAACAGTCTTATCATTCAAATTTCAATAATTCTAACTCTTATCATGTACATCAGTGCCTTCTAATAATCATTAAAACGATATAACTCTTACAACATTAAAACGATATAATTCCTACAACATTTCTGAGTCCGTATATCAGAAAGCCTTCAAATTTCCAACTTACAGGCGAAAGAATCATAAATTGTCAGCAGTCTCGATCAATTACCCTGCAAGCACCACATGCAAATTTCATAAATTGCTTGCAACCAAACAAACAGAGTTTTCTCCTTTAAAAATTAAACAAATTCAAATTCAAAAGGTAAAAGCAAAGAGAGTCAACGTTTTAGACCTTCTTAGGAGCAACCGCGTTGACGTTGTATAACTCCGGCGTAATAAAACTCAGCCCCAATCCCGGAAAAACACTCTGCCAAATGCCAATAACAAAATAAAAATCAATAATAAGAGATCAACGATGAGTACGAAATTCTTTTGATAAATAAACAATAAATAAATGAATACACATATTAGGGTTCTAAATTGAATTGCGAAGTTAATTTACATCGAGCTGTTTCTGAACGGTTTTCGCACGTTTCTTGGGTCTCCTGGCAGGCTTGGACCCAGTGAGGATCAAGATATCCTCTTCGATCTCTTCCTTCGACAGCGCGATACAAAGTCTTGGTATTTCTTCCGAAACTTTCGAGTTCGTTCCTTTTCGTGCCCGAGACGAAACGCGAACCGGATGCTGGGTTTTGGTCTCCTGTGCCGGACGCTGCTTTCCATCGCTGAGGAGACTCTTACTCTTAGGCGAGGGTTTTTTAGGCCGCAGATTCCACGGCTTCGTCGGCAGTTCTTTGACTTCGGCAGCGACCGCTGAGGTTTGCTCCGTTGCTTTTGCGGCACCAGCAGCAACAGCAGTTGACTTGTTCTTGGTTAGAAGACGAATGTAGATCTTTGGCCTCGGGTCAGGTGCCTTTGATTTGTCCTCCGGTTTGAGCATCACACTGCCAGAGTTCGCAGATTTCATCTCCGAAATTTTCTCCGCTTCCTTTACGATCAAGCGCTCAGAAAAACCGACGAAGGGGAGGCCAGTCGTCACACCAGGCCCCTGATCATTTCGACACCGGGATTTACCGAACAAGTGGCGATCGTACTTCACCGGATGAGTGAGCTGAGGTTCCGAGCCAGGAAACAGAGTCGCATCGGCGAGTTTATGGACCGCCAGGGAAGTATCATCTCCATTGACCGCGGGAGGATCATTCGCATGGGGGTCCGAACCGGGAGTCGACTCGGAAAGTACGTTGCAGAAGCGGCGGTGGTGATTGGAGGCTGTGGCGGGGGAGGAATATTCGAGAGGCCGCTTGAAGCTGGAGAAAACGAAGCTTCTGAGAGGTTGAGGCTTCGAAGAGGGAACAGAGGAGGACATGGGTGGTTTTGGTGGTGACGATGGTTCAGTCGACGCTACTGGTATTTTTTCGGTCTCGAACACGGAATGCAACACCATGATTCGGGGTGAACGTAAGGAAGGGAACTCAAGGTTTATCAATGGAGGAAATAAATCGAAGAGAAGTGAAAAGGGGAATCGAAGAGAAAAGGACGAGGTTTGGAGATCGCCGGAATGGAGAAGAAAAGCATGCGATTGTTTATGATTTTGTGTAATGAAGATGAAGAATATATGTAGTAGCGGATATCAAGATTAAAGATAATTTCTTTTTTTTGGAAGGAGACCTAGAGATTGTTGTGGTAGGAAACAGTTTGTTGGTCGATAGAATCCTGCATTACCCCTTTTTTCATACAAGATCATTCGAAATTTACAAACCTTAAAACTGATATATAAAGGAAAGCGTGAAAAGTCATACCTTTGAAGTCTTAAAACTAGATCACTTGCATTGACCTTGTCAAATGTCATGATTGCCTAATCAAATTTTATCTAAGTTTTATTAAAGTGATCTGTTAAAAGTAGTCAAAACCCCATTACTCAATTTTTGAGCTACAGCGGGTCAATTTATTTTCTTAGTTTAAATTTTTACTGTTCATATTTAAAATATTAGCTAAATATATTTTTTTTTTAAAAGTAAAACTAACTATACATAAAAATTTTATTAAAAGTATTTTCTAAATTTTACAGCTCAGTTCCCTTTTTTTTCTTTTTTCTCTTCCTTTAGTTGAAATGTATTTATTAGATAATTAGATTAAGAAAAAAAATAATTAAGAAACAATAAATTTAAGTAAAATTTGAGTTATTAATTAATATATGAAGTGTATTTACAAAATATTAAAAAAAAAATCAAAAAAATCATTATTAAAATACATAATATAATATTATTATTTTAACTTTGAAATGGATAGTTATGGATTAATATTTTCAATTGCTTTGATTTTAGCTAAAACCTCAATTTTTAGTCAAACTTTGGACTTAACAATGATTACACAATTGCCAATGCTCTAAATTTATCTATTGATCGCTCTCAAGTTTTGAATTTTTGTTTTTTTATTCATCTTCTTCCAAATATGCCATGGTAGACAAATTAGAACCATCTTTTGTACTGTTGAAGAAGAGAATTGCCCTAAATGAATTGCCCTAAAAGGCCAACAATTTAAGAGGCCGTTAATTGCATTATTAAAATCATTTAATGGTATGAGTCACTACCCACTTCACTAAGCATGAGTTCTGAGCTAAATTAATGTCGACGAACATCAGTTAAATTGGTTTGATTCCGAGACTTTCTTTTTCTATTTTCATTGAACTGAAATAATCAAAGCAAGTTTAACCATACACGCTAAAGTAAAATGACAACAATTTCTACATCAAAAACTAATCTTTTGGGCATAGCCAGTACTCCTACTAATATAATTTATAATAGAGCAATGTTACATATATACCATCTCATATATCTTTCGTAGAATTAGTGACATGGCATATTTATTATCACATCAATTGAAATATTAAAAAAATTATATTAAAATAAATAAAAATATGATGAGAGAGAAAAAAAAATAAAAAAATGAATAATTAAATTATAAAATATGTAAAAATAATATTTATATACTATGTATACGAAAAGTAGTATTTTTTAATATAATAATATTATGATATTCGGGAGGAAAAAAAAAAGTATGAACTTCGTCTTCTAATAATTGGCTAATGAAAGTAAAACTGATACTGCCAACAAATTTTAATGAAAAATGATACTTTATCCTCTCATTTTTTATATTTTAATTTGATATCTCATTTATTTGAATTTTTTTTATTTAATAATTAAGAAAATAATTATTAGTGTATTACTATTTTTTTCTATTTCTTAAAAATATTTTTAACTGATAAAAAAATAGAAAAAAATTATTTTTTTTATTTTTCTTTTCATATTTTTTTAATATATTTAAATATTTTTAAAAAATATGAAAAATATTAACATACTAATAATCACTTTTTTAATTATTAAATAAAATTAAAAATTAAAAAAAAATACATAAAATATCAAAATGAGTGAGCATAATAGCATTGCCCAACTTTAATAATGTTAATTGAAGAAAAACTAGTCCAAGTATTTCATAGCTAGATGGATTGACTCGAAGCCTAGGTATTTGATGGATGCAAAAAGGCATTGATATGAATAATATATGTATAAATTCTGAATAGATAAATTTCGTGTAAATTTCTAATTAAAAAAAAAAGTAGAACTTATTAATAAATAATAATTTTTTATATTTTTTAAAGGTTTTATCTATTTTTTTATAAAAAAATTATACAAAATTTATCTATTTGAGACTTGTACAAATAATCTCTCCAAAAATGTTAATGAAATCTAGGTCTCTCGTATGTATAAAAACACAAAACAGAATGCTTGTAGAAAAACATAATAGTTAACATATAATTAATCATAATCATTAACAAAACCATGTTGGATTTTCCCCTACTTGTCGAGTTCAGAATTCTATTTAGAAATTAGAAGTCTTTATACTATATAATATTTAATAATTTAATTTGTAAGATAAATTTTAAAAGTTAAATCTCACAAATGAAATCATATCATGTAAATTATGTATGGTGTAAAGATTTTTGAATAGTATTCTTCTATGAGTATTTGACCCGTGACATAATTAACGAACAGATATATATCTTATTACATTCGAAAGGGCAAGTGCAGGATTCGATTAGAAAAATTATATTTATAATCTTACGCCGAATATTCATTTTAAAAAAATAAATAAAATATATGAAAATACCCCTTTTTTCAAAAATAATGCAAAACTTGCTCATTATAACACTATATCAAAGTACATTACTTGTTAGATTGAAGTCATAATAGGGTGAATGTTGTCTGTACGAGGTGAATGACAAATAAAACAAGAATAATTTTTTATTACAATTCACATCTATAGATTGCTTTGCTTTGCATATCTAAATGAAATGCTCCCGTTTCATTAATAATTGAAACCAAATATTTCACTAATTAAGGACAATGAAATCATCTGTGAGTGAAAAAAGCCTTTTCGTATATATCATATTTGGACCATAAAGAGGAGAAATGACATACATATAATACATTTCATAATATTTTATATAATATTTATTATAAAATAAAAATATTTTCATAAAGTGATATTAATTTTATAAGGTAGTTTACGAAATATCTTTTATTTTACAGTATCATTTCACAATACTTAAAATTCATTCGAAATTGTGTTTCGAATCTTAAAAAGTACTTTTAAATAGTTAAAGTATCCTTCATTTTTATAAAGTGTTATGTACTTTTCTATATTATTTTATATAAGTATCCTTCATTTTTAACATATTTATAGAAAAAATTATAAGAAAAATTATATGTGTATAATTACTAATTTATTATATCTAGAAAAGAAAAAGAAAGAGTTCTGCTAGGGACATTAGTTGCGTAAATTAGGTCGAATCCAATGGGCTTCATATAAACACGAATGGGTAGTTCCGTGATCTCCTTGTTCTCTTTCTTCTTCCCCCACAGCCTTCGTCAATTTCTCTCCGTAAACACGCCTTAACAATGGCCCATCAAGGCCAAATCCCCATGAACCCTATGATGCACCCGTCAGTACCGGTACCGATTCCTGTACCCGTACCGATGTCTTTTCCAGTACCAGGATCCGGACCTGGACATTCGTTTGCTGGGAAGCGCCGCCGAGACGACGAGCTTCCTTCATCTTTGGAGACCGAGGAATCGGCAGCGAAGCGGCGCGCGAGTTCGGCGCAGGACGTGCTGTTCAGAGTTGTGGTGCCGTCGAGGCAGATCGGGAAGGTCATCGGCAAGGAAGGCTGCCGAATCCAAAAGATTCGCGAAGATACCAGGGCCACTATAAAAATCGCAGATTCCATCGCTGTAAGCTCTTTGTATCTTTTAATTTTGTTTTTTCAAATTTTTATATTGTCGCGTCAGGGTTCTGAGAGAAGTTAGAGAAAGGCAAAGTTGGGAATTTTAATGCTTTTGTAATTGAAACGAGACGCTCGGTTATTATTGAAATGTTTTTGTTACATGGAACGGAAAGCTCACAACTCGTAAGCTAAAATCGGGTCCTTTGTGGAACGTCGAAAGAGCCCTTGATAGAGCACGAGTTTCTTTCACTTATCTTTAATACGAGGTATTTCATTAACAAAAGCATTTGCAAGCACTTATTTTTTAGAAAATTTTTAAATTGGTAAGATAGTAGAGGAGGTGAGTTCGAGTTAGTGCTTGTTGGGCTTATATTTTACTGCTTATGATAGTATTTACCCACCTCAAAAGAACTGTATTATACAACGTTGACCTTTAACGTGTAGGAAGGACTCAGTTGCCGTTGGAAATGCTAAACAGTTCCATTTACCGGGCCGAGAAATTGCCAAATATTATTCTTTTTCAATTTCTCATAATTGAAGCCAAATTTGTTTACAAACAAATGGGATGACTAGTCTAATTCCACTTTTTAGTGGCTGTGGCACGTACTAAATCTTTCTTATGGATTGCAGCGACACGAAGAGCGTGTAATTATTATAAGTTCTAAAGAAAGTGACAATACAATGTCTGACGCAGAGAATGCACTCCAGCAAATAGCAAGTCTAATACTAAAGGTAATGTAATTTATGCCGCTCAGCTCAACTAAGTTTCATGTGGTGGGTTCTTGAAATTTAATATCAATGAACATTGTTTGTTGTTAATTTATGGGTGTGCTTTTCTGTAAATTTCTTACTCAACAATGTGCATTGAGTTTTATATGGTTAACTATTTCATGGGTGACCCTTAGTTCATGGACTTATAGAAATATCTTCAACAATAGATAATACTCTTATGTGTAATCACTGGAAAGTGGTTAATCAAGGTTCTCATTCCAGACATCATCCTTTCTACCAAAAAAATCTCAAATACTAAATCTGGTGCAGTGGTGGATCGCATGATATTGATAAGATGACCAGACACTCAGTCTCCTAAGCATTCTATTCACTTTGATGCATATAGTCACTCATGAATTAACCCCTAGGGGTTGCCTCAATTGGTAAAGGCCTTGGGCTTGGGGGGTATGCCCCCCCAAGTCTAAGGTTCAATTCCCTTGGGTGCAAACAATTTCTAGGGCCATCGGACGGTGAATATTCTCCTTGAATACTCAAGGCGCACTTCCAAGAAACTCTTTGCTAAGGTTCTGGGCACCCCTAGGATTAGTCATGATGCTGTTACCGGACACCGGGTGCCAATAAAATATATATATATATATAAATAGCGTCGCTTAGGAATTATGTAGATTTGGTTCCAGCTGCATTGATGTGAATTATAAATTCTTATATGATGCTCTTTTCATTTGAATCATCAAACTGTCTTTCCATAAACCAATGGCTGGGCTCTGAAGCATTTTTCTTTTATAAGTTGGAGGTTGGAAGCATTTAGTTTGAAGATTTTCCCTTACACTAGCTATCTTCTTGAAGTAGGCAAACACCGACCATATCTTATTTTTGGGTTCACTATATGTTAATGTGATGCTACGGAGGTTGTTCATGTTATTTCATGTCCTCAAATCTCCCATTTCTGTTAGTTTGCTTGGAATGCTCTTACAGCATATACAACTAATCAAAATATAAGGAAACTTTAAATCCACTGAGTGGTAGTCTTGCAACAACATTTTATCAAAACTTTTGGAGTTTCCATAAAAGCTGACTACATTCGAAGTTCATTGGGCGTGAAGTTCTTAATCATTTGATGATTACACATTCTGGAAGCCCCTGGATTCGTGATACACATGGAAAATGAGCAAGAGTGATTGGGACCTTGGATCGTTTTAAGCTTCTTAGGATAATGGCTGCCATTTGTTTTGTACTTTTCATGTCCATAGCTGTTGTTACCAAGTTAAGAAGATGAAGACCTGTGGTATTGGATTATTGTTCTTAAACATTGCACAAAAAATCTGGCAAATTGTTTTTCACGCTGTGGTGGCACTGATGAAAGAAACCGTTCTCCCTACAGGAAGATGATAGTAGTACGGAGGCAAAAGTAGCTGCAGGGCATGTGGCCGCCAATACTATAAGGCTTTTGATTGCTGGGTCCCAAGCAGGTTCTTTGATTGGGATGTCTGGTCAAAACATTGAGAAATTGAGGAATTCCTCTGGAGCCACAATTACAGTTCTTGCTCCAAATCAGCTGCCTTTGTGTGCTTCTGCTCACGAATCAGATCGAGTGGTACAGGTGAGTTTGTGTTAACCGTCAATGTTGAACTGAAGTAAAATCAATGCATTTGGTGCAGGTGATGTTCCTGCACTAAATTCCAATGCTAATTTTAATTTTAATTTACCTACTGTTATTCAGGCTTAGTTATGCCTCTTGTTTCTTTCTACCACTAACAATGAATAATATTTGGGTTTTTGTTAAACTTAGATATCAGGTGATGTTCCTGCAGTACTGAAGGCTTTGGAGGAGATTGGTTCTCAATTAAGGTCTAAACTGAATTCAGGATGGGTCTTTTAGACTTTAATTGTGTTTTTTTTTTTCTGGTTTAAAAATCAATGTTTATAATCCAGTTCCATTTTATTCAGGGAAAACCCACCGCGACAAGTGATTTCTATTAGTCCAGCATACAACTATACTGCAATCAGACCACCCCAACCATTCTTGGACCCAACTTCAGGTTATTGATATTTTCCCATACCAAACGACTCATTTAGCTCAACTGCCATGTTTTGCAGTTATATCAAGTTTTAATATTTGTCATAACCACATCATCTTTAGGACAACCAATCTTGCAGCTGATTATGTAACCTTTGAGATGGTGATATCGGAAACACTTGTTGGTGGGTTGATCGGCAGGAGTGGCTCAAACATATCGAGGATTAGAAATGAGTCTGGAGCAATGATCAAGGTAGGCAGATCTAAAATCTTGACATTGTGATCTCTTGCCGTGAAACATCACATTGTCCCTAGTTCTCTTAGGAATGAGTGAGGAATAAGTTGCTTCTTGTTTTTTTCTTGTATAAATTCTTGTATAAAAAAGGGTTGTTGCTTGCTGTCGCTGTTAAGGACCAGTAATTATTGCTTCACTTGAGACAACTTGGCTGATGAGAAATATATCTACATCAATTGTGGATCTTTTATCATTTATTGGTTTCAAATTTCAATATTTTCCCAATTCCAACCAGTAAAAAGTTCTTACCATCTAGATAAAGTTCACGGCTACATTATTGCTAAAAACCCTAAAAAATATTGAGGACCTTTGCATATGTTTCAGCTGCTATATATTTTTTTCAGGTTTATGGTGGGAAAGGTGAACAAAAACATCGACAAATTCAATTTGCTGGTAGTACTCAACAGGTATGTCCATCTTTTTTGGTTATATAATAATCATTGTTAATACCACCAAAATGATGACAGAACATAGAAATTAAAAATAAACTCAAATGTTAAAGACATCCCATCTTAGGCATGGATAGGTTACCTGGGCTGTAAGAATGTGGTAAAAAAAAAAAATTCGAAAGTTCAAATAAATTGTCTAACTGATTGAGATCGTCTCAATCAGATAATGGTCCCAAGTTTAACTACTTTCTTTATCTCAAACCCTCACAACGAACTAAATATTTTTTTACTGTGCAGAAGTATGAATTGTGATTTCTTTTTCTTATCATCTTATTCGTAGATAACAATTTTTTTTTCTTGTACTTGGGAAAAAATTAATGTTTTTACATTACAATCTACCTTTCTCCACCTACCAAAAACTAAAAATCTAGGAAAAAACCCAAATAGAAGCAAGAGATGTCGTTTCATGCATAAATAATAAATATAATCCATTCTCTGAAGGACTAGGAAGGATTTAGAACATTTTTTCCCTTTCCATTGCTTGGCTTGCAAGAGGACATTTGTGCAATTGTGAAGTGAGGGAAAGAAAAGGACCAGGAAGAGCTAGCACTGTTGGGTTTGAAATGTTCTAGGGTCAAGTAATAGCTTCATGTAATAGAATAGTTTGATTAATATCAAGGATGCTGCAGTAAGTACTTGGAAAAAAAAAAAAGGAATGCTGTATTAACTCCAAAACAGTGATATTCTTTTTTTGTTTTTTATGTACATTTGGGGAAGGGGGGGTTTCGAATTCGAGACCTCCATTTTAGAGGCTGGGGTTATGTCAATAGGCCGATTTGCTTGTTTTCTCTTTTGGTTGAGAAGATGGATATGCATGCATCATCGATCTGCTCTCTCTCTCTCTCTCTCTCAAACCTGTAGATGCTTAACAGGTAGCATTGGCTAAGCAGAGGGTTGACGAGTACATATATTCTCAGTTGATACAACAAGCTACTGCTCAACAGGCGGCCTAAACTATCCTTCTGTCTCCAAAAATGCCTTTGTTGTCCCCACACGGGGTTTTTTTTTTTAGGTCTGATAGCATATTAACAAAATTTAAGGAGTTTTGTGTGTAGGTAATGGCCAGAGAGTTGGTCATTTTCCATTTGTTTATTTTCTCCCGTTGAACTCTCGTTGCTCCTAAGACAGCTGCAAACCTGTGTAACATTGACTTAGCTTGATGTAATCGCGAGATGATTGTTAAGTCAACCTTTGGACATTTAAAAAACAATATAACGATGTAGATAATGTCTTCCAGCATTGTTACTAGGTGTAGCTATTAACCTTTTGAATGCAGAAATGGTTTTATTTTATCTTATTATTATAATTTTTCTAAATTTTTATATAAAATATTTTAAGCATTTCAATTTTTTTAAATTTTAAAATGATAATAATATCAAAAAATAATATTTTATTCACTTTCAATTTTGATTTAAATTTATCTCTCACTATTTAAATGGGTCTAGTACAAATTCATTAAAAAAAAAAAAACTGTTTGATGTCCAAGGTGTAGTTGTGGACATTAAGGATTATAATTTTATTTAGCCAAGAAATAGACTCTTATCTTTGGGGTTTTACTAGATAATAGGTTAATGATCCTTAAAAAGTACTTATTGGAGGAATAAAATCTAATCTAGTATAAGGAAGAATAGAATCTAATCTAGTATATGGAGAGGTTGGATTTAACATTAAATCAAACTGTTTCATATCTATAAATAACCCACATTTAATGAATATTGTTCGCTTTAAAAATAATTTAAACATTCACAAGACTGTTAAACAAGCATCTTGTAAAAAAATTTGAACCAAAATCCTTTGATCAAAAGATAACACTGAGATTCTTGAATTAGAAAGACTTTGATGTACCCAAATCATGGTTACTTACTGATATTGTTGAGGAAGATGAGAATCAAGAATCAAAAGACTTAACAGTAAAGATAATATGTGACGACAAGACATTAATCATACTAGTGCAGTCATTCAAGAATCTTCTAACATCATTTCTTACATCATTGTCGTTTCTAATATTCAATTAGATTATCGATATTATACAATTCTTCTTCTGTATAATCTGGTGGATTTTCAGACTATTATATTGTATAATACATAATTGATTCTAAGATAAGAAGATAAGAAAGTCTTATTTCTACCCTGTTTCCTTTT
This sequence comes from Platycarya longipes, assembly GCA_036559045.1. Classification (NCBI taxonomy): domain Eukaryota; kingdom Viridiplantae; phylum Streptophyta; class Magnoliopsida; order Fagales; family Juglandaceae; genus Platycarya; species Platycarya longipes. Next base: position 3,146,795 of record CM071802.1, on the reverse strand, counting down.
CTCTTTTATTCTAAATTGTTTCTTTTTCTTTTGTAGATAAGAAACATTTTTACTTATGAATTTAGAAATTTTAGAAATTTCTTTAATATATATCTATTGTTTATTATGAATTTCTTCCAATTATTATTCAGTAAATAAAAATTCTTCACCTATCATATCTCCATACTTTAGATTTTTTTTTCTTTCTTGTTTAGGAGAGTCAACAGTAAAATGTGCATAGAGGATTTCTTTTTTCTTTTTTTTTTCCCATATAATGGGAAGGGGAAAGGAAATTTGAAGATTTTTTGAAGCATAGCTCTCTTGATCTATTTTGCTTCGAGACTTAAAAGATAGAATAAATGTAACACCATTTAAATGGATGAGCCATGGGGATAGGCTGGTACTGGTAGAATTTCTCTCTGACAGTATTTTAATCGTTATAATATAAAAAAACATAAATAGTTGGTTGCTCGGTTACCATATACCTCATACAGTAAAAAGAGAAACATCCTATTTGAGAATTAACCCGTCTACATGTGAATTCGACAGAGTGATTTTACAAGCTAATGAGTAATGTGTTAGTTTTCTTTTGAATTGAATTTCGAGTTAATTTTTGGTTGAGCCAAAACTTGCCAAATCAACATCAGAATACGTCTTGATTTAAAAAAATAATAATAAATAAAAAAACATCAGAATAATTCTCTTTTAGTTTTGAAAAGCATCTATATAATATTTTTTTCATTTTTTTGCACCAATTGAGAAAAAAAAAAATGGAAACCATACTCCAGATATAAAGCATCAAGTCAACTAAATAAATACAAAGGCAATGTCGTCAAAACTGATATTACATATTGGCAAGCCTATGACTTCTAACGACCATACGGCTGCCTCACTTGTGCATGAGTACTACACTACAGAAGCTGGTTTTTGGGTTTTCAACCCAAACAAATTGTCAAATAATTTTGCTGTCATAGGAGGAAGATCCATAGACTGAGGAGCCATAAAATTGACAATCTTTTCATGAACATGGTACCTGCAAAATTATAATGCATGTGAACAATTATGTTCGGATATGCTTTAATTTAGGGAATTACATGGCAGCAACTCGAAGTAGTATCGCCTAAGGATAAGTTACCTTATTTTACGACTCTTTGAGGCCTTCCGATCAACCATCTTTCTCTTCTTAGTTTGTGACCTTTTCAAAGCATAAAAGGCTGTGTCTGCATGTAATATTGAAGAGTCAAAATCAGGAGTCAATCACTGATTATCTAGCAAGTAATTGTACTTTAAATAACTATGAGACAGGTATAGAACCGATGCTCTCCAAGAAATCAATTTGAAAAAGTACAAAGCAACTTTTTAACAAAAAGAGGAGGTATCTGCAAGACCACTTTCTTATCCCAAGCAGTGCTTTAACTGGAATGTCTAGCATGAAACATGGAATATAGAAATAAAAAAATTCTTTCTTTTTTTGGATTACAAGACAAAACAAAACAGAAGAAACTGATGTCACAATGCAAATATGCAATCAAACTTCTGTGCTATGTTCATAGCATAAAAAGTCATAAACTGGATCCAAGTACAAAAAGGTGGATATGCAAACTTTTGGGATAAGATTTTTTAACACTATCTTACCAGATGATGTTGGGTCAATCATCTCAAAGAATTCCTTCAATAATTGCTGGTAAAATTCGGTGTCATCTAGAAGTTCAGGGTCACCATCGGGTTGCACTTCCTAATCAGAGTAGAAGGATTTAATAAACATCAAATTGTCACTAGGAAAACAGAACTTCGGTATTCCTCTCATTAAAAAAAATGTCATTTTATTTAGAGCAATGCTTTTTTTTTTCTTGGATTTGTCATTCTCTGCCAAACTGACTGGTGTATTTAAGTATACAAAATAAAAATGAGAACTTTGTTTCTCTTTTATTTCTGTCATGCATGAATAAGAATGTAACATATCTAATATTGGGGTCATCATTCACTAATGCTGGCAAAATTTTCAGCCATGGGCCAATTCCAGGCAATGAATGTAATTTGAGGATTGGCCACTTGCAATTTGTTAAGTAACAAAAGCACACCAGAGAGATTTATGTCAACAGTATTTGGCACTTAAACTTCCACTTTCAGATGAGGTCCTAGAATTAAATTGAAGACCAAGTAATTAACTCAACTGCATGAAAATTAGCTTACCTCTCTCTCAGAATTATCCTCCCTTCCAAGACCCTGCCATCAACATGTCAGGTATTAGAATCTGAGCACAAGGAAGTATATGAATACCTTTCATTTAGTCTACAAGTGCTGATGTGTGTGTGAGCCAGAATGTGGGTGCGTGTAAACATAAATTACCTCTCAAGTGATATGGAAAAGAGAAGTTTATCTTACACTCCCAAATATGCCGACCGTCGATTTCCTCAGTTGCATCTGCTTGATCATTCTACTTGGATCCCTCATATAGGCAGCAACTTGCTCACTAATATTCTGTTGCAAGAGAAGGATTGAGTGAGAAAATTGTTCATCTAACAGGGCAGTATGTTTGCCAGTCCACTCATGGGGCCTAACCTGGTTAAAAGCATGCAATTTGGCTTTCATGGCAGCAGCACCGTTGTCACCTGTGTCTTCCTCTGCCATTTGTCTATTGACTTGTCCCTGAAGGAAGCTATCCTACAAGATACAAGCACGAATACACTCAAGTAACTTGAAACACCCAAGTTAAGATACTTTTTTTTTTTTTGATAAGATACTAAAGTTAAGATGCTAAATCGATTTATTACATGCAAAGCTGACATTTGATTTTTTTTAATAAGTAAAGTTATATAAAAATACGTAGATCATAGGGAAAATGCTATATACTACACCCCCATCCCAATCCTATCATACCGCATTGATGTTTGACATTATTTATCAACCATTAAATTAATTGTTTAAAAAAATAGCCAAACAACTGGTTGATGGGTAATGCCACATCAGCATAATGTAATGGAAGTAGGATGAGAGCGCAGTATATAGCATAAATCATATCATAAACTACAAATTAATATATATGCAAAACTGAAACGCAATAAAGCATGCAAGGCAAGTTGTCAAAGCAAGCAGGATGTATACATAAGGTGGAATATTAGTATTACCAAAGCATATGAGTATTACATTCTATGGGGGCAATTTGGGACTTTTTTGTACTTTCTTTGGTCCAATGGTTTTCTGCTATTGTACTAAAGGGAGGAAATGTTCATTATTTTTTTACTACTTTTCAGCTTGCTAGAGTGTAACTAGGTCTTTTTTGTATACTCCCTATGTACATGGGCTTTGCCTAGTTGCATTTGATCAAAAAAATTATTACTTGTCAAAAAAAAAACATTACCAAGATTCAGAAAAGGAAGTTTAAAGAACCTCCATGGAATCGATCAAATTAGATGGGATATTCGAAACAAAGTATTTAACATGCGAGGGCTGGCAAGAGTAGGAGATGATCAAAGTACCTCATCTGCATCTGAGATACCCTTGACCAATCTTCATCCCCTTCACCACTAGAGTTCATATCAGCTTCTGAGATCTTGGATGATCTTCCAAAATCACCTTTAAGAGAAGAATTTTATGATAAATAAGCCATAACAACAATTTCAAACGCATATAGATTATCAAACAATGAACCACAGATTTATCTTCAATAATAAAAACTCCAATAAAATTACACTAGTTCAGCAACACAATCTATTGGTGTTTCTACAATCAGGTCATCATTTATCATTAGCTTTAAGTTGAAGAAAATTGCACAAGAGTACTAGAAATATCAGAACCCTAAAATAGTTTTAGGTAAAACGTTAATTCAAGATACCTAACTTGAGAAAGCTTGAAATTATAACAGTGACACTTGGTAGAGGATAAAAAATCTAGAAAATGGCAACAAATTGAATAAAAAATGAAAGGTGTGTAGAACATGGAATAGTAAAAAAGAGGCAAAACTTGTCCATACTATCTGTAGGTTGAACAATAGAAGGATTCTTCTCAAGCAAAGCCTGTCGCAACAGAAATACAACAAGATGAATAGTGAAAATTGAATGTCAACACCTAATCTATATAGCGAAAACAAAACATTAACTGCTGGTAATATTCTTTGAAGGTAATTGAAGAGGGTATCACAAAGACAAAGTAGCATAACAACTTTCCAGAACATTCATACCTCTTGTAATCCCAATAGAGAATCTAAAGTCTTCTTAGATGAGGTAATCAGGTTTGAATATGCTACATTGACATCCTCATCTGAATCACAGAATGAAGACCTAACTGGCTCCTGTAGCCAGCACATCATGTTTAGCCAGTATGTTTCGATATAACAAAGAGCCACAGTCAAGGTAAACAAGAGTTAAGTTCCAAAAAATACCTGGGGTAATCTATTCGAACTTGAGAACGCTTTCTGAAGTAAGAATCTGAATTCCAGAGTTTTGTCCCAGAGAGCCTTCAGGGAAAAGGGGAAAGGAGAGATTGTCAATGCAGTGAAGAACATGCACATATACAAAAAAAAATTACATAGCAAGGGAATGAATATCATTGCTGAATCCAAAGAATCCATATAACCTATTTTATGGCTTTAGCAATAGAATTCCGAGTATAAAAACAGCACCCACACCTTTTGGTTCTTCACTGCCTGACCCTTAAGAAGATCTTCATCCTTGTGGCGCTTCATATCCTTTAGAATATCTCTGAATGAAAATCAAAACATCAAAAATGATACAATAGCATATATTTGCATATATGCAAGAATAAGTATGTCCTCAAGTGCCTGTGTACATCTAATTTGTGTGAAACTAATCCTCTCCGTGTCACCAATATTTTGGACAATCTGTCCGACAAATCAAGGAATAAATCAAACTCGCATCCAGCAGCCCAAAACAATGTTTCTATGCTGGTAAAGAAATCAAGTGCATAACCCCATACGGAAAATAAAAAAGAGTCTTACAGCTCCTGGCGCTGAAGAGCCTTGTACTCTTTCTCAAGCTCTTCCATCTCCGCATCTCTACCAATACCTTCCCCTTCATCTTCCTCTCCGTCTTCGTCTTCGTCTTCGTCGTCGTCGTCGTCTTCTTCTTCTTCTTCTTCTTCATGCTACAAGGAATAACAAGAACCATAAATAGAGCATAAACCTAACAAAAAATAAATAAAAAAACATAACAAAGCCCATCCATTGTTAAAAAATATTTGCTCACAGTTAGGTCCTCGCTATCCATGCCATCATCGTGATCTTCGAAATCACTCTCGCTGTCTTGCGCTTTCTTCAACCGCTTCGAAGGTCCCATCTTGAAAACTCGTAACAAATTCAAAGATCCAAATATATGTTACACTCCAAGACCACCGTCTACGGGGGTTACCAGGGAGCTGCCAGATATGATTTTGAACGAATTCCAACTCCTGCACTCGAAGACGAAGAAAGTAAACCTCGTTTTTGGAGAAAAACCCTAGCTCTGTAAGACGAAGTTGATGATAGTATTTTGGGCTGGGCTTGATTGTTTGGGCTCATTGTTATCTCATCCATGATAAGCAAGACGAAAGGCAACGTATAGCCCAACTCGGTCATTCCCAATCCATTGCCCATTAAAATATGAATGCTTTGGGTTAAATATTTCATATATTATTAAAAGTAATTTTAAAATATTAGTTTGACTATTTTTTTTTAATCAATTCTCCGACCATCGAGACGCATGGTAAATTAAATTATATAAATTAAATTGTATATCCCAACTCTTGAAATATAAGAGGATCATAACCTCCTTTTTATGAACTTCTTGTATATTTATGTTTTAATTAATATAATTTTATATGACATTAAATTTATATTAAAATAAAAATAATTTTATAATTTAATATATTATATAAATTTATGTCAATTTATAAATTTATAAATTTATTTATGTAAAATTTTATCATTATTGTCAATTTCACAATCAATTTCATTTTATCACATTTAATTATTACAATCTTTTCAAATTTTTATACAATATAAAATAAAAAAAATTAATATTTTCAAATTAAAAAAAATTCTAAAAATTTTTTATTTTTATTCTATTTTAAAAATTAACGAAAATTAAGATAAAGTTTGAATAATAATTTGAGATGAGATGAGTTGATATAATTTTTAAAAGTTGAATAAAATATTATAAATATAATATTTTATTTAATATTATCAATATTTTAAAATCTAAAAAAATTATAATAGTAAAATAAATTAAATTAAAATTCCTAATAAGACTTAAAAGCATTTTTCTTAATGTTTTATTACCATGGTCCATGAACGTAAGGAGCGCGTGTTGCAAGCTCAAATATGAGCACGTGAGAACGACGAAGTTCAATCTTGAAGGCTTTGATTGAAGCATGGAATCCCGAAAGTTTGTGTGAAATGGAGAGAGTATCCAATGATTGTGGAGAAGTGAGTGGTCGGTGGAGCCGAAACAATGTGACACGCACGTATGTAATCACGGGACCACGTGGCCTAAAGTAGCATGCTACTGCACGTGAACCCTTGCATGTTTCCCACGTGACCTCCACTTTTCCTTGTCCCCCACAAACCTCTTCCCATCCAACTCAAAATAAAGTAAATATTATAAGATTTATTTATTTTTTATTGAGAATTTTGGAATATTTTTTTTTAGCTTTCAAGATTTCATTCATTCTCTAGATGATACAAAGCGCGTGAAGCTACGAGAGCGGAGACCCATTTGAAGTTTGTAGTCTATGGTCAACGAGCGACAAAGCCGCTTTCTACTAACAGATAGTGGTAAATAAAAGCTGAGACAACGACACTTCACAAAATTCTCTCTCTATATTTTTAACCAGGGTTAAATTTAGTATCAACCATGATTAAATCCGGCAGGCTAAAGCTAATGGTAAAGCCAATTATTAACTCATTACTTTTTTGGCAAAACCAATTATATTTTCGTTGAGCCAATGGCCTATCTGACGCCAACATCATTAAATCTATGCCCTTTATGTCCGTCTCTCTGTACCTATATATACGCATATAGTCCCATCCATTATTCCCACTGCTACCTCAGAGACACAGAGAGAGAGAGAGAGAGAGAGAGAGAGAGAGGCTGTGGACATCACGCCACCCTGCCAAAGTTTCAGTAATTTTCCTACCCTTTTCCGTTTTGCTTTCTCAGAATCCAAACACTATGCCTGTTATTTACTGGAAGAAAACAGAGCAGCTTGGTGGGTTTTGTTAGAGAGAGAGAGAGTTTGGACGTTGTTTTGAATATGGGAGAAATTAGAGAGAAAATGGTTGAGAAAGACGATGGATTGGGGTTAGAATTGGGGTTGGGATTGGGTCTGGGTTTGGGCTTAGCTAGGTCATGTGATGGAAGTCGGAGTTCTGTGAAAGTGAGTCCCATGCACAACCCTTCACAGTTGGTGCAGAAACACAACGATTCTTGGAATGAGATGTTACAGTTACCTGGTAAGCTATATATATATATGAAATTTCATTTTATTTTTCTCGCTATTTTAGTTTATATGATCTTTGTTTCCCTCATTTTTAAACTTAAGAATCTGATAGATTTCAAGACTAATTTTGGTATTAATAGACTGCCTTATTTCAGCTTCTGTCTGAAGATATTCATTTGTTAGTATAACAATACATTTTCTTCCCAATCACTGTTGCATTTTTGCATTTTCTGGGCTTTTTTGGCCGTTTTTATTAATTAGCAGCAGCGATAGTATATATATCCCAATAAATATAGAAGCTTTCAAAATTCAACCTCAGATCCGCGATATTTGCTTGCCATTACAGCACATGCCTTTATTCTTTGTATGAGGACGTTCAACAACCTTTTCATTTTATTCTCTACCATTCAGAACTAATTATTAGAAAATTTTATCGGAAATATTTCTTCGAAATTCACTTAGAAACTCGTTCACAGATCGAAACCCAGATGCGAGGTCGACGTTCCTGGTTGGAGTGCCGGACGTGAACCAGTTGCCATCAATGGCGGACTGTGAGGATGAAAATGGGGTTTCTTCACCGAACAGCGCGATATCGAGCATAAGCGCCGGAAAGAGGAGCGAGAGATCAGAGCCAAACGGAGAAGAAAACGAGGCTGAAAGGGCTTCGTGCTCTCGCGAGAGCGACGACGAGGAAGATGGCGGCGGCGATCCGTCAAGAAAGAAACTCAGGCTGTCAAAGGAGCAGTCTTTGTTGCTGGAGGAGACCTTCAAAGGGCACAATACTCTGAATCCGGTGAGTGGCCAATACTCGAGTGGAGACACCGAAAATTCTACAACTTTTTTTGTTTTTTAAATATTTTTTTAAAACCCATTTAAACATTTTTAAAAATTAAAAAAAAAAATATATATATATATATATAGTGTATACTTTCGAGTTTCGATGGCTTTATCATTTCTCGTACCGTTTTTAGTTTTTAGTGTGTTCAAATAAAAGAATGAGGGGGGTTGCAGTTTGGTAATTTTTTAGTGATACGAGAGAGAAAGCTGAACATGGATTTTTTTTTTGTTTGTTTGTGCGGTACTGTCGTGGTTTCAGAAGCAAAAGCTGGGTTTGGCAAAGCAGTTGAACCTGAGCCCCAGACAAGTGGAGGTTTGGTTTCAGAACAGGAGGGCAAGGTGACATATTTCTCCCATGAAGTAGGGGTATTTCTGGCATTTCATATATAAGGGTCGAATGGTCATTACACATAATGGTGTTGAAACATTACTTCGTATTTTGTAAATTTCATATAAGCACTTTATAAAAAAAAATGAGATTTATTATTAAAAAATTAAATTTTTATATAAATATTAATTTACTCATTTTTTTTTAAATAATTACGTAATGTTTGCAAAATTACACTTGCACAATTCATTTCTCTTGTTTTTTGGGTGCAATTCAATTGCAGGACCAAATTGAAGCAAACAGAGGTCGATTACGAGTACTTGAAGAGGTGTTGTGAGAATCTAACGGAGGAGAACCAGCAGCTTCAGAAGGAGGTGCAGGAGCTTAGATCACTGAAACTCTCCCCTCAGTTTTACATGCACATGAACCCTCCCACCACCCTCACCATGTGCCCTTCATGTGAGCGTGTGGCTGTCTCGTCTTCCTCCGTCGCCCCCTCCACCGCTGCCCCGATCGGCCCGACCCATCGCCTGGTAGTTCCAGCCAATGTCCAACGCCCCATACCCGTTAACCCGTGGCCAACATTACCGTATGATGCACCCGCTCCACGATCGTGATTCGTTATATATTCCTTACTTGAGTCGATGAAAGGGCAGTGTGGTCATTTGGAGGATATGGGCGATAAATGTGTACGGGAATAAGGATAATTATTAGGATATGATCTGGTCAACTCATGATCAAGAATTGGGCATGTGAACATATCCATTTTCTGATCAAGTCAAGTGAAGGTAGGCAAAAAGAAAAGATTCCAAAAGGTAACCTGCCGCGGCCAAGATAAGATAAGATCAGAGCATTTTTGGTCATGATGCATGTCAAGTAGGATGCATGACAACTACTCGAAGGAAGATGATCGAGTAGGATGATTTTAGTGGCAACAATCATGAGATTCTGATGAGATGTTATTGTCAGTTGATTATATATGAAGATTTATACGAGGGTTTTCTATTCTAACGAATATTCTCTCTCAAATGTTTCTAGAAATGTCAACTCAAAAAATTATGTGTAGTAGAGTTATTATATTGATCTCGAGTTGATGATCATTAGAGCACACTATTAATTCACATCATTTAAATTATAGTAAGATTTGATTTATAACATTTATATTTTTAAAATTTATATTTTAAATTAAATTATATCATATAAACAGTGAGTGGTATAAGGCTCAAATTTTAGTTATAAATATGTTTACTATTATGTGCAATTAAATATCTATTGTTGTGAGATAATCAAATCTCATGAGTGAGTCGATGATTGTGATCTACAAATCCAAGTTGCTTTTGAAAGATGCATGATGGCATCATCCTGTGTGCAAAATTGTCAATTGGAGTAGATAAAATCCAACTGTTCCTTAGTCATGAACACAGAAGTACAGAATAATATGCGATATTGCGAAGAAAAGAAAAATGGGGCATTGACCACTTTATGCTAATTCCTTAATTACGCATTGCAGATTTGAGAGCATCAGAATCTAACTATTCTGGTTTCCACCATAAATGGCAACTTCTCTAACAGGGATAAAAGTTGATCATGGATCATGTTTATATAGAATGGGAGCTTCCTTTTTATTCCCTCACAAACTAGAATCGTGTAATCTGTACAACATTGATGAATGTAATTCAGTTTTTTGAGTTCATGGTGACTTATCAATTTCAAGAAGGAAATAAAGTGATGGATGCTCTGACAAGATTGGGGGAAAGAGGAATTATTGTATATATAGAAATTCTGATGATTTACCTCGTCAAGCGAGGGGATTGTGTCTAGAATCCTCATAAAAGTTTCTAGAGAAAATAACTCATATTTCAATATAAGACTTTTGATATTAGAGCAGACTTTTCCTATGCCTGAGTATTTTTCCAAGTTAGCAATATTTTTCCTGGAAGTCTCCATGGCAACAAATTGGGGAGACACCTTGTTTACTTATACATCAAACCAAATCCCTATTTTTACTGGAGAACAATACTATGACTATTGGAGCTCTCAAATGATAACAATATTTATCTCCCATGCTCTATAGGAGTTGATTGAAGAAGGTTTCCTAGACCTACCAGCAACTGAGAGTTCATCTTGGTTAGAAGAAAATCAAAAGCAATATAAGGAGAATATGAAGAGAAATGCTATTACCTTAAGGATTATTCATCAAGGGATAAGCAAGTCTATTTATCCCAGAATATTTGGTGTGAAAAAATCAAAAGATGCATGGGAGATTTTACAAAAAGAGTTTCAAGGCTCAAACAAGGTCATCTCCATTAAACTTCAAAACTTATTGAGAGACTTTGATAACTTGGGAATGAAAGAAAGTGAATCTGTCAAAGATTTTCATTCAAGAGTTGCTAGAATAATTAATCAAATAAGAAGCTATGGTGATACCATTAAAAAAAAAAAGATAGTTAAAAAGGTTCTCAGAAGCTTGTCTCAAAAGTTTGAACATATAGTGGCAGCAACAGAAGAATCAAAATATTTATTAAAACTCACCATCTTTGAGTTGATGGATTCCCTTGAAGCACATGAAGAAAGAATGAACAGATTTTCAAGTCAGCCTTTGGAGCAAGCATTTTATCAAAGAAAAAAAAAAGGAAAGCAGCAAGCAAAAGAAAGATCAATATGAAAAAAGCCCTGGCAACTTCAAAAATTGGATAAACAAAGGAAGAGGAAGAAATGGAGAAAAATATCAGCAAAAAACAGGTACCTCAGGCAATCAATGTTTCATTTGCAAAAAGTCTGGTCATGAATCTAAAAAATGTTATTTTAGATGCACTAAATGCAAAATTCCTAATCATTCTAAACAAGATTGTTGGTTTTGTGATAAACAAGAAAAAAAGTGATGCCAATTTTGTGAAAAATAATCAAGAGGATCAACTGTTTTATTCTTGCATGAATGCTAAACTAGAAACACAAAACACATGATTTCTAGACAGTTGTTGCAGCAACCACATGACAATGAATTCAGATTTTTTTGTGGAGCTTGATCGTAGCTTTTCTTCACAAGTAAAGCTTGGAGATGGAAAGCTAAAAATGTATAAGGCAAAGGTACCACTGTTGTCCACACTAATGGAAGTAGTAGAAAATTTATTCATGATATTCTTTATGTGCCATGCTTATCTCAAAATCTCCTCAGTGTTGGTCAACTACTCAAAAAAGGCTATTTTTTACTATTTGATAATGGTGAATGCACAATATTTGATAAGAAATATAATTTGACTGTGGCCAAGGTAAGAATGACTCAAAATAATGTTTTTCCTCTTAGCATGTCATCAAATGAGGAAATGGCATTAAAAGATGAAAGAGTAGATGAATCTCATCTTTGGCATCTAAGATATGGTCATTTGAATTATCAAGGCCTTCAATTGTTGAAGCAAAAGAATATGTGCTTGGTCTTCCCTCAATACAGGAAAATGACAATATTTATGAAGGATGCATTTATGGCAAAATGCATCGCCTTCCATTTCCAAAGATAGTTTGGAGAGCTCATGTTCATTTAGAGTTTGTGCATACTAATATATGTGGACCAACTAGAACTTCAGCATTAAATAACAAAATGTATTTTCTTTTGTTTGTTGATGATTATACAAGGATGATGTGGATTTACTTTCTTGATCAAAAATAAGAAGTCTTTTCATTCTTTCTTCAATTTAAAGCTCTTGTAGAAAGGCAAAATGGCTATGAAATGAAGACACACTAAGAACAGATTGGGGTGGGGAATTCATTTATAAACCATTTATACAGTATTTAAAGAAAATGACATTCAAAGGCAGCTGATAGTTCGAAGAACTCCTCAACAGAACGAAATTGCGAAGTGTAAAAATCAAACAATTGAAGAAATGGCTAGAAGTATGCTTAAAGGGAAAGCACTTCCCAGTAAGCTTTGGGTAGAAGCTGTAAACATAGCAATTTACGTTCTCAATCACTCCCCAACCAAGGTTGTATGTAATAAAACTTCATTTGAAGCTTGGCACAAGCAAAAGCCATCAGTAGATCAACTCAAAGTGTTTGGATGCATTGCATATGCTCACATTCCCTCTCAAGAAAGAGAGGAGTTTGATGAAAATGGAGAATTTTTATTTTTATTGGCTATAGTGATTAATCTAAAGGTTATCACCTTGTGAATCTTAATACAAACAAGTTGGTAATTTCAAGAGATGTTTTTTATGAAATGATGTCTTGGAAGTGAGAGGAGAATCTCCAACATGACACAAATTTTGAGCTTTCTGAATCAGAAAATATTCAGGAAAATGCAAGTTCTCAGCAAAGTTCAATTTTTGTCTAAACACCAATACATGTTACAACACCATCAAGATCTCCAAGCACATCTTCAACAAGTCCAGATTCATATGATTTAGATAGTCCTCCAAGAAAGGCACGTTCATTATCATATGTGTACCAATCTTATGAATTTGCAATGTTTTCTCATGAGCCACAAACTTTTGAAGATGTTGTAAAAGAAAATGTATGGACAAAGGCCATGAATGAGGAAATAGCTAGCATTGAAAGAAATCACACCTGGGAGTTAGTAAATCTGCCCAATGGAAGAAATGTGATTGGTTTGAAGTGGATCTATAAAACCAAGTTCAATGAAGATGTCTCAATTCAAAAGCACAAGGTACGGTTGGTTGCAAAATGTTATGTACAGAGTGAACTTTCATGAAATTTTTGCACCGATTGTGTACATGGAAACAATTAGAATTGCTTTGGCTTTGGCTTTAACTGCACAATTAGAGTTGCAAATGTTTCAACTTTACATAAAGTCAGCATCTTTAAATGGTGAATTAGAAGAAGAAGTACGTGTAGAACAGCTAAAGGGCTATGTAAAGAAAGGTGAAGAAAACAAAGTGTACCGACTTCGAAAGGCATTATATAGCCTAAAACAGACCCCAAGAGCATGGAACAGCAAGATTGGTAGCTATTTTCGCCAAAAATGATTTCAAAAGAATAAGAATGAGCCATCATTGTATGTTAAGCATGAAGACAATGGAGATTTTCTTGTTGTTTGTTTATATGTTGATGATTTGATTTATATGGCCACAAGTATGAAGATGGTTGAAGATTTTAAAATAGCTATGATGAAGGAATATGAGATGATTGATTTGGGATTGATGAGATATTTTCTTGGTATTCAAGTAAAACAAACAAAATGTGAGGCATTTATTTTTCAAAATAAGTACATTGAGGACTTGCTGAAGAAATTTCATATGACTAGGTGTAAGCCAGTATCTACACCTATGTCACCTAATGAAAAATTGTAACAAAATGATAAAGCATAGAAAGCAGATGCAAAGGCTTATAGAAGCCTTGTTGATTCCTTGATTTATCTCACAAATACAAGGCTAGATATTATTCATTCTATTAGTAGTCTTATATCAAGGTTTATGAATAAGTCCAGTAAGTTTTATTATGTAGCAGTAGGGCTGCAAACGAACAGAGCTGCTCCTGAACAATTTGAGCTCGACTCGTATAAACTCGATTCGTTTAATAAATGAGTTGTTCATGAGCACTAATATTGGTTCGAATATTAAACGAGCTAAACTCGTATAATCTCGACTCGACTCGTATAAACTCGGTTTGTATTCGTGAACAAGATTCGTATAAACTCGATTTGACTCGTTTTGAGTTCGTAACAATACTCGTAATATTTCTATATACATATATATAATCTTGCATATATTCTTACATATATTCTTTTATTATATATATTTTCTGTGTTATATATATTATTTTTGATATTTTGTATAAGTAATATATTTTGTTACTTTATGTAGAAGTAGCATTTTATTTCTTTACAATAATAATGTATTAAGTTCACAAAAAAATTATGGAGTCAAGTATTTATAAAGAGTAAGAAACTCGAGTAATTACTCGACTAAGTTCGGCTCGTTCGTTAGAGAATAAAAACAAAGATCGATAAATAACTCGATTTGATTCGAGCTCGTCTTTGATCGGCTCGAATTCGACTCGACTCGGCAAACTCTCAGCTCGACTCGAACTCGAACTCGAGTTATTTGAGTCCAACTCGACTCGACTCGACTCGAACTCGTCTTTGATCGGATCGTTTGCAGCCCTATGTAGCAGCAAAAAGAATCCTTTGTTACTTGCAAAAAACAAAGAAACTTGGCATTATGTACAAGAAAAAAGCTGATCACAACAAACTTGTTAGTTTTATTGATAATGATTGGGCTGGATCACTCGATATTAAAAAAAGCATATCAGGCTACAATTTTTTGTTTAGGCCCAAAAGTTATTGCTTGGAGTTCAAAGAAGCAAAAGACAGTTGCTTTATCATTTGTAGAAGTCGAATACATTGCAGCAACAGATGCCGCATGTGAAGCTATATGGATAAGAAGAATACTTTCGAATTTGAAGTTAAAGGTTGCAGAGCCTACAGTCATTTGTTGTGACAATATGTCAGCAATTGCAATGACTAAAAATCTCATTTTTCACATAAGAACAAAGTACATTGAACTCAGGCACACTTTATTAGAGATTTGGTTAATCAAAGAGAAATTGTTGAAGTTCATTAGTACAAATGATCAACCAGCTGGTATTTTCACGAAAACAACTACAATTGACAAGTTCGAGCGACTCAAAGAACATTTGAAAATTATAAATTAAGAAAGGGTATTAGAAGTTAATTTGTAATTTTTCATAGAAGTTTATGGAGAAAATAACTAGTATTTCAATATTATAAGATTTTTGATATTCTCCATGTTCGCTAGATATATCTAGAATTCTGTTTCAAGTATAAATCTAGCTGTCAACCTCTGGAGTATTGAAAAACAGAGTGCAACATGAGCTCCCCTTTAATAAAAAATAACAGAGTTTTCATTAATCCTTTGTTCCCTTATCAATATTAAAAAAATCTATTTCTCACCTTGCTTCTTGCATATGCCAAAAGATTGATGAGATTGGATTATTTGGGGATGCCAAGTTTTAGAGAATAAATGAATGCAGATGGTGAGTCCTGGTTAATGTTGCATTTGTTTTCGTTTGGTTTTGGGTGTAACGTTTATTTACGTTTGGTTAGCGTTTTTATGTTACGTTTATGGTTTGTGTTTGCGTCAGTACTTTTACGTTGGCAGGTTATGTTGGTTTGGGTCTGATGTTTGCGAAGTTTTTTTTTGTTTTGTCTTGCTGCTGATGTTGGTAGATAGATCATTTATTTGGTTTTCTGAGCACTTGGGTTTGGGTGCTTGAACTCTTTATTTATTGTAAATCCAAGTGTATATATGTTTATACGGTATTCTTTTATCATAAGTGATAGTCATTTTTAATAAATTTGAAATAAAGGTCACTACTAAACATGTAGCTATAATTCTTTGTCGATAATTTTTTTTTTTTTCTAACACTTTCAGGCATGCTCAGATGAGATTGACAAAAATCTATATGTTGATCCGCATTGCATGTGGTGGGTCGCTGATATCGCTATATATGATCACGAGGGAGCTAGCTAGGCGCTATGGGCACTTTTCCTTTTCGCCACACACGCACACACATATGTATATATAATATATATTGCTATATATTTATATTAAGATATCCTATAATTTTTAAGGACTTAAATTATATTACGACATAATCTTGAGATCGATATATATACTTACACAAATTATGAATAATGTTTAATAATATTGCAAAAATCAACCATATATATAACTACGTCCGATTCATGTCTATATCCTTTCAGATTGATAATATATATATATATATGAGTAGTGATAGGTACACATATACATCGGTCACGCTGACATTAATTAATATTTTTATTTTAATTTAAAAAAAAAAAACCCAAAAACTAACTAAAACTAAAACTGAAATAAGAATAAGGAGGGAAGGAGTGTCTCTGAAATCGCACACACACGAGAACGAGAGGGAGCAAGCCCATCGAAGAAACCCATCCCGTCAGAGAATCGAAATCGGTGTTGGTGGTGGCATCGCCGGACAAGGAGGAAGCTGTCGTTGCCACGAGCTACTCTGTTTGTATGGGTTTTGGTATACTCTAGCTTTCGCTTTGTTTTTTGTTGCGTGATGTCTAGAAATAAAGGAAAAGGGAAATGTTGATCGAATATGCTTGGGTTTTTGGGATTTTCGGTGTCTAAAAATAAAGAAAAATGAAGCTTTTCCTGTTTTAGATCCCTGTTTTAGAGCCTACTTCGTTTAACTGGGCCATGTGCACTGCTATTGGAATATGTTGTGAAATCTGGATGTTTTGGCTTGTTGGAGTTGTAACGTGCTATCAAGGGCCCTTCTTTTTGCTCTTTTTTGCATTGTCTCCTAGGATGTAAAAAAACGTTTAGCCATAGTGGGAAAAGAGCTTGTTCTGATTCCCCTGTTACATGGAAAAGAGCAATAAATATGTGTTTTGTAGCTAGAAGACCAACCTGCGATTTCTTGTTGTGTTTTATTTTTAATTTTTGTGGATTCTGCATTTTGGGAAGTGAAATGAGATTGGGTTCTTTGTTAATGCTGTAGATGTATCATCCTATGGAATTCTGCATCTAAGAGAAGCGTAGAAGAGGCAGAGGAATAAGCCAAGCCAACTACTACCCTTGCTTGGTGATTTTTTCGGACTTTCTTATTATTAATTAGTCTACACTTCTTCATTTTCACTTCTGCATCAGTAATGTGTTACCTGGTGATAGAATTTATTTTGATAGCTTCATGCTATGAATTATTGTTGTAGTGTTGGAATGCTCCATTATAAATAATTGATTTCCGGTGATCATTTTGCATTTTATTTCAGAAACACTCGTAACATGAAAAAAGGGAAAGAACACCCATCTCCGTTGACACCATCTCCCTCAAATACCCCAACCGTTGTATGTGGCATTCTTTTAAAAAATTATATAACTGTATAGTTGATATTTTTGAAAGAGTTATACATGAATAACTTGTGTACTAATCTTAATAGGACATTCCACCAATTTCTCCAAATTTCAAAAAATTACATGCAAACAGATGATTATTTTGGAGAACTTCCTGCATGGTCACCCGACTGTAGAGTACCAGATATTCCAAGAACCTCTGCTAGAGTTGAGAAAAGCAATGATAGACATGATGAAGTTGGAACCAATGATTACACTTCCGGAACACCTCAGTTAGAAGATGATGAATTAGAAAATTTAAGTACGATTGAGGAGCCATCATCGGGTATGAAGTTTAATACATTTGAGGAAGTAATAACTTTTTATAAAGAGTATGGCTAAGGGATGTGGGTTTGGGGTGATGATAAGAAGGACTGAGAAGGGAGATGATGGATTGATTAAATATGCCACTATTGGTTGTTCATGTGGTGGTAAGGCTCGTAATAGGACATCGAATGTTATTAGACCACGTCCAACAGGAAAGACTGAATGTAAGGCAAGAATTAATGTCTTAAAAGTTGATGGAATGTTTGAGTTGACAACAGTCCATAATGTACATAACCATGACCTCAGTCCAACCAAATCCCGCTTTTTCCGTTGTAATAGATTTGTGAGTGAGTCCGTTAAAAGAATCCTGGATACAAATGATGAAGCTGGCATAAATCAGAATAAGAGCTTTGGATCTCTTGCCGTTGGTGCGGGTGCAAAAAACTCCCATTTACAGAGAGGGATTGTCGTAATTATATCAACAAGGCAAGACATCTTCGGCTTGGCGCAGGTGGTGCTCAAGCGCTTAAAGAATATTTTTTACGGATGCAGTACAAGAATCCTGGGTTCTTTGCTTTGATGGATATGGATGACGACGGCAGGTTAAAAAATGTCTTCTGGGCAGACCCCCGCAGTAGGGCAGCATACCAATATTTCGGGGATGTGGTCACATTCGACACTACGTATTTAACGAACCCGATATAACATGCCCTTCGCACCATTCGTTGGTGTAAACCATCATGGACAGTCAATTCTATTGGGAGCAGGATTGATTTCCAGTGAGGATACAGAGACATTTGTTTGGCTATTCCAGACTTGGCTACATTGTATGGATGGCATCGCCCCAAAAGCTATTATCACAGATCAGGATAGAGCCATGAAAAATGCAATTGCTGAAGTCTTCCCACATACCAAACATCGATTTTGTTTGTGGCATATACTTAAAAAGGTCCCTGAAAAGCTTTCCTCCTATGGTTCCTACAAAAGTGGCATGAAGAATGACCTGATGAAATGTGTGTATGACAGTCAGACCGTTGAGGAGTTTGAGAAATGCTGGGAACAATTACTCTCCATGTATCACTTGCATGAGAATTCATGGCTACAAACTCTATATACTGAGCGTGAGTATTGGGCACCGGCATATCAAAAAGAGTTTTTTTGGGCCGGTATGAGTACAACGCAGCGGAGCGAGAGCATGAATGCCTTCTTTGATAGGTATGTTCATTCTAAAACCAACTTAAAAGAGTTCGTTGACCAATTTGACAACGCGTTGAAAAAAAAATTGAGAATGAAGTTGCGTTGGATTTTCACTCATTTAGTGCGACAATTCCCATGATTTCTAGAAACCCAATTGAAAAGAGATTTCAAGCTTTGTACTAACTAAGTTTAGGGAAGTTCAGTCGCAAGTTGCTGGCATTATTGATATGGATCCAAAGTTACTCAGGAGCAGTGGTGGTGTAAAGACATATCGGCTAGATGATGAAGTTTGCTTAGAAGAGTTCACAAAGATGGTTACATATTATGTTGAATTTAGTGAAGATACACAACTGTAAGATGTTCATGTGGGTTATTTCAGATGCGAGGGATATTGTGTAGGCACATCTTAGCTGTATTCAAGTGTAATGAGATAAAATGTTTGCCTGAGAGATATATTTTGGATCGATGGAGAAAAGATATTAGAAGAAGATACACATTAATCCATAGTACCTTCGATGCAGGAAATCAGCGAGCGGATACTAACAGATATTCAAGTCTATTGAATATTTGTTATAAGATGATTACTCTTGCTGCGGGTTCGGGAAAACATACCGAGGATGCAACTCATAAGTTAAATGCGATGATTGACTTGTATGAGAAGAATCAGGAACCCCCGTTGGTGCCACTCACAGGATCCAATGTTGTGGCGTCGACCGATGCAATTTCCGATGGTAGTTCACAGCCAGTACGTAGTCCACTACCTGTGAGAGGGAAAGGCAGACCCCCATCGCTAAGGAGAGCATCCATGATGGAGAACGCGATTCGAAAGGTTAAAGCAAATACAAAGAAAGGACCAATAAAAAAGAATAATAAACAGGTTGTTAAAATTATTGCCAAAGTTTATTACATTTGTGTATGTTATTTTTTTTAATTCAAAAACTTACAAATGTTTACTGCATGACACAGGACACAACTTTCGGTGGGTGTTCACAAGCCGGGGGTAGTTTACGACCGGACACATGTAGGAACTTATTTGCTTTGTCGGAGATAGATACGACCAATATTGGTGACGTACAGGTATATTGATTGTGTAACATGAATAGAAGTATGTTTTAGTTTATTCTGATTTTTTTTTTTATCAATAGCCTGCTCAGGACGGTTCAACTCAACACTCTAGTGGAATCCAAAGGCCAGAAGCAATGATTTGTAGTCAAGAAAGTGTAATATCCAACTCAGTTTTCTCAATTGTTAATATTGACATGACATTAACATTTGCATATTGACCTTATGATTGAATTTTTACAGGTGCAATTTCCTTTAGATGGATCACAGCCGGTTGATATTGTGTTGGATGGATCACGACCTTTAGATGGATCACAGCCGGTTGATATTGTCTTGGATGGATCACGACCTTTAGATGGATCACAGCCGGTTGATATTGTCTTGGATGGATCACGACCGGCTTAACCTTTTTGTTAAAGGAAGGACACGTTGTAATTAAGATCACGAAGAAAGTGGTTTTAACATCTCACTAAGTACTGTTTTTTTATGTTACTGGGGTGATGTAATTATTAATTTTCTTATAGTGGTTTTAACAATGGCACAAGAAACATGTGAATTGATATTTTGGAAATTTATTGGATGCACATCTTGGCTGTAGCAGTATGACCGGCTTGAAATCAATATGAAAATATGTCTTTAATTTCTTAATTGAAAGGACCAATAGATGGCAGTATTTATTTGTTCATATCATGAAGGATGCATGCATTTTCAGGAAGTTTGAATTTAATCACCAGGTATATATTTCGGACACTTCAAATATATGCATGTATGGGCGGACTCACATCAACAAGTGGGGCATGCTTATATCTGGCTGTGTGGTATAATGCAAACCAACGCCCCATTACACTAGCTAGCTGCATGTGGGGCCGACATGTCTCCACTATGGGTTCTCAGCTCAAAAGTTCTATAACCAACTTTTTGTCACATTCGAAATAACAAACGTATGTGGAATTTGTGCAGAGCTTCCCAAACGGCTATCAGCAATATGTGGTCGCCTAGTACTATTACTATTATTCTCTGCACATGTCAAACCACTTTTTAAAGTTTCACATATCATCAGAACTAATATTAAGGGCTCCTGACAAAGTGGTGGAGGACCATTGATCAGAAAGAGTAATATTATTGGAAATCAATCAATCAGAAGCAATATTTCCTAACTGATCTAGCAGCCGGTTTATATCATTTGAATTTGAAAGTAGCTGTTCAATGCCCACCCAGAACTGATGCTTTTTGTGTGCCCAGACTACCATTTTCCTTTTCTTATTGAGAATGTATGACATTATTGAGAATAACACTTGAGTAATGCATTGCATCCATAATTAATACCATTGTCACACATACAACTATCAGAAAATTCCTACTACCAAAAATCAGAGCTCCATGATTAATACCTATAATATTCCTGCACCTAACGTTCACTACCACAAAACAGAGCTCCATAATTAATACCACTAATTTTCCTGCACCTAACAAGAACTACCACAATATAGAGCACACCAAATACAAATACACGTAGTAACTATTCAGATACACATTGCAATTAACTTCTAATACTAATAAATCACTTATAGGCTACCACGTAACATGCTATAAAAAAGCAAAGCCCAATAAAGTGGTTGGAACAGTGTGCTTGCTTTTTCAGCTTCACGACCAAATTCACTGGATAGCACCGACTCCATCTTAGTCACTCTCTTTCGGAGATCAATCACCCTCCTTTCGATATCATTGAGTATCTTCTTCATCTCTCTAATATCGCCTAACAATTCACTGTTAGTTTCTTGACGATCTGACATTTTGTATTGATCCTCCTCCTCAACCCACTTGAAATATTTGCAATATGGTAATCCCTATGACAGAATACATATTTGAACAAATTTAGATGCAAATAACATTATATGTTTAACTAAACATGAATTTAGTTACCTTAGTGTTGTACCTTGGACAATAAGAAAGGTCGCCTTGGTTGTTTGGAGTATTTGCATATCTCACTTGGGCCTCAACCTCACAGAAACATAAATTCTGATCCAGATTTTGTCTAGCAAACGGTGAAGAAGACTTCATTGTAGATGATGACATGTTTATATCAGATAGAAAAAACCTGTAATTTAACATCAATATGGCACAAAATGGCAGTGATATCAGCTTTATTCTAAATGGCACAAAATGGAAGCGATATAATGAATTCATTATAGATGCTTTATTTGTTCAATCTTTTACATTTGATTGGACTTAAAAGTTAAAGGTCGATTATAATGAAACGCTTAGTGCTAGAAAATAATGGAAAGAGGGATCTGAACAGTCACTTTCATAAATAAAAAGCAAAAGAGGAAACACCATATTTTATAACTATCAAGTTAAATTAGACTTCTAAAAATCAATTCAAATCAGAAAATTATTCCAGCATATTACAGGGGAATTTAGAAAGTGACTGTAAGAAAATGTAAGAAAACGACTACACCCATCATAAAATAATTGGAAGTACGTTAAATTAGACTTCTAAAAATTGTTTATTTTTCATTTGGAATGGAAACCAACTCCATTGTCATCGATTCTTTACCAGTAAGACCGAATAGAGAAAAGAGTATAGAAGAAATACAAATGAGCATTTAATCTCATTTGTATAGAAGAAATACCAGTAAGACCGAATAGAGAAAAGAGTATAGAAAAGAGTATAGAAGAAATACAAATGACATGTTCTAAAAATTCGATCAAGAAAGTGTAAGAAAATATAACACAAACGAAACCAAGGCATAAATACAAACAAATCTTTCATCTTAAAATACAAACTAAAAATAAAATTGATTTTCTACAGAGACGAGGAAAAAACTGCACTTACCAGATGAGAACAAGATCTTTCGTCTTCGTGCTTCTGCGTAAAGAAAATAAGAACAAGGTGAGAAAGATATGGGTTTACTTGTGAGCAAGAAAATCAGGAGAAGGAGATGAGATTCTAGGGTTTACCTGTGTGCGCAACGCAAGAAGAAAATCAGGAGAAGGAGATGAGATTCGAGATTCTAGGGTTTACCTATGCGCGCGGCTGAGGAGGATGCAGAAATTGCTCAAGCTGGAGATTTCGAGAGGAGGATTCTAGGGCAGAAGCTGGAGATTTCGAGAGGAGTGTGAGATGGGTGACAGAGTTCCTCATTCTAGGGTTTGCGAATTGAGAGCTTAGATGGGAGAGTTAAATCGATATGAGGTGTGAAATCTGGATTCAAAATGGAACGAATTGTTTATGGCGCCTGACGTGGTTAAATGAAACGAATCGTTTCATTTAAGTGTACGCAGGTGTCCGCAAAAGGTGTGCAAAAATCATTTTTCTATATATATATATATATATATATATCAGGTCCTTAATTAATTAATATTAATATTAAAGTTTGATTGAAGAGTAATGCATGCCGTCCCATTTTTGGCATGATGTTGTGATGATCATCCAGAAATCACTACAAAAAAAATGACCCTTTGTAACTAGTAATTTCAACTAAATGACTATTTATAGCTAAAATTAATCACAAATAACATTTTTTTTACTATTTATTAATTACAAAGCTCACATTTGTTATAGTGAATTAGCCTTGCTGATGGGAGAAATGAGGTCATTTAATTCTTCACTTGGTCAATATCATACATGTTGCATATACATGTATATATATGTACTAGGTAAGAGTGACGTGCAAAGCACGTTTGCCTAATTTAATAAAATAAATATTTTAAAAAAAGATATAATTTTTGTAAAAATAAATAAATTACAACCAATAATATAATATATAATCTATAATGTTTTAGCAAATTTATGCATAGTTCATAAATTTCGATTTTTATCTTGATATTAATCTTTATGGAAGTGTACTGTTGTAGTTTTCTATTTTAGGTATTAGGAATGTGCAATCCCTGTCCCTTTTTTCTCAGTATTTGTGATTGATTTTTGGACGCGGTTGCTACTTATCCCGATTTTGGGATGCTTATGGGATCCCCTTTTTTTTTTAAATACAAAAAAATCACAACATTATTTAATAAACACTTAAATAAAAATTATGTAAAAAAAAAAAAAGAAATCGGGATCCCAAAAAAGGGAAGAATAGCATTTTCCTTTATTTTTTAGTTGATTTTCCTATGTTTTGCTTCTTTTACTATTTGGCTATAGGACTTATATAAATATTTTAGAGTAGTGGGTTTATTAATTTGAACATGTTAATGTAGAACAATTATAATATTGGTTTTGCAGAACATAAACATTTTCTGACCAACAAAAGCATTAGATTTAATGACTATTTTTGTATATTCATGGAATTTTGCAAACATGTTTGTTGCGAATATTGATTGTTCGTTGATGGAATATTTTAATGGGTCTTCTAATCCCCATAACAAATACTGGACCTAATATTCTTACATGGGGATTAAAATATGACAATTTTTTTCGCTGCCAAATACTGGACCAAATGAATATTTGGAAACAATACCCAACGAACTAAAACGGATCATTATTATAAAAAAAAAAAAAAATTATAACATTGGTTTTCCAGACAGCTGGTTGATGGACTAAAAAATAAAACTACTAAAAAAATGTACATAAATTATTACTTTCACAATATATTCTATTGGAGGGAGAACATTTTTATAAAATGGGAATTCAAATTCAACAAGTTGGTAACCTAAATAATGTAATAACGTGAGAATAATATTTTGTTGTGTGTCAATAATCTATTCTACAGCGACTATTTGCTTAGGATCACTCAAATAAAACCTGATCAGAGTAATGGAGGATCAGAAATAACATAGATAGGAATTGTATGTTTGAAGTTTATAAAACATTTCATATTCAAAATAATGAAATCAACAAAAGAAATTCAAAAAATTATTAGAATGCTTACAAACGTAAAGTCAGGTATGTAGATCTGAAGGAAATCACCAAATAATAAAAGATGATGACTGTCTTGCAAATTTAAACAAATCATATCAAATACATGTGAAGCAATATTTCATATATGAGATTTTCTTATTAATTATAGTTTTAATGAACAAAATAAGAAAAAGGGGGAAGAATGAGGAGCTATTTGCGGGATCTTTAAAACTTGGCAGATTAATGGGAATGAGAACGGGAATGACTAATGAGGATAAATATAGAATTTGTCTTTGACTTTTCAATTGAGTTTTATGTTCGGAATATGTGAATATGAACGGTTTCAATTGAGAAGAATATGTGAATATTAATAGTTTGTATTGAGTTTTACTAATGCCTGTTTAGTAAATTGATATATTTATTATTCTTTTCCATAAATAATTATTCATGATTGATAATATATTTATTTTCTGCACAGCAGCATGGGAGTGCATTCCCAATGAATACATGCTGTCTTACTTTTTGAATTGCACCAAAACAGATGGAATGTGAATGGACTTTTGGATGACGTTAATTTTCTTTAAATTGCACCAAAACAAACGGTTTTTTAAATTGCACCAAAGGGTTGTAGATGGACATAATGAACGTGAGGAGTGGGGGTTCATGATTGACGGTAAATATAAAAGATCGGGATTTCCTTTGGCCTTTTCATATTCTGACTCTCTTATTATTCGTAGGTACTTTCTGCTATTCATTTTTAATTCTAACGTTTTTTCCAATTCACCACCGTTCGCTCTCTTTTATTTTTTTGTTATTGAATTAACAGAAATTTAACGGAGATTCCACATATTTAACAGTTTCAGTAATTAATAAATTTAATAGATTGTGTTTAAAATGATATTTTTTTATTAAATATAGTATTAATTTTAACAGAAATAAAAGAAATATTATTTTTAATAAAATAATAATAATTTTTATTAAAATAAAATTTTTTATTAAATAACCATTTATATATATAAAGGAGTACGAATGATAGAGAGCAAATAAAAAACAATAAATGGTATTCAACGTCAAGACTAGTCCTAGATCTATTATTCAAAGGCATCAATTAAAGCACTACTGTATGTTTATATAGATATACATGTATATATATATATTAAAGCTCCAAAGTCAAACTCAGCCCTCAAACCAGACCAGGACCAGGTCATCACTACTTCTGTTCTTTGCATCCAACCATGTATACCTTTACCTAGAAGCTCCAAAGTCCAAGTTCTACAGTCCAAGTTCTACAGCTATGATCTATTCTCCTTATACGATCGATATCTGTATTTTGACGTTATTTGCAGCTAATTATTATGTAGACTCGTTCATCAGCTAGCTTCTTCATGGTATGACCACAACAAATGAAATGATATGATCAAAAGAAAGTATGAAGTCTTTTACATTATATAAGCTTCCTTAATCTTCGTGGAAATTTTATATAAACCAGGAGCTAGGGTTTCGCCTGTTGATCAGATCCATCTCTATGCATTATTACCGATCTTTATCATGTTCTCTTCTTCTTCTTTGTGTCTTATTTTCTTGCTTCTCTTTCACGGCCTCCATGCTAAACTTCTCCTACCCGGACTTCCCACCCAATGACAACAACATCAATGTTAGTAATTCAGCTACAAAAGCTCCTGTTGATGGGCACTCATCAATACGACTCACCGATAATCAGATTCGTGGAGACGTATTTAATGAGACAGGCCGAGCTTACTATCGCCAACCCATCCAACTGTGGAATCCCAACACAAATGTAACCACAAATTTCACTACTTACTTTGAGTTCCTAATCAATTTTTTTAATTCTAGTTCAAGCAGCTTGAGCTCCGGTGGGATTGCGTTCTTTCTGACTTCAGAAGATTCTTTGGATATTCCTGACAATTCTTTTGGAGGTTGGTTGGGTCTCTTTAATGAGACAACTGACGGAAATTCATCCAATCAAATGGTGGCTGTGGAGTTCGATACGTACCAAGATCCATGGGATCCTAGTAACAACCATGTCGGTATTAACGTGAACTCCATCATCTCCAAGACTAATCTTACATGGGAGAATACTATGGTCTCTGGGGACATTTTGGGTGCGACAATCTCATATGATGGAACATCCAAGAATCTGAAAGTAGTGTTGAATGATCCAGATGTTCCTATGATGGCTAACGGATCCTTAAATCTCACTTACAATGTAAATTTGACAGATTTTCTCCCAGAAAAAGTGATCGTGGGGTTCTCTGCATCAACCGGACAGGCAATCCCACTTCAAGTGCTCCGGAGTTGGAACTTTAGTTCGACTTTGGATCTAATTGATACAACTACCATCCCAGATGGAGGCGGCCAGAATTCTAAGGTATGGTTGGCAGGATTAATAATAGGAGTGGTACTACTTGTGGTTATTGGGATGAGTATTGTCATTTGGGTTTTGCGACGGAACAAAAAGAGAAAGGAGGCCGTAGCAGATGATGACGATGACGACGACGATGAAAAAGGCATTATGGACCCCATGGATGACGATCTAATAGAAGGGACTGGACCAAAACGGTTTGCCTACAAGGACTTAGCCATGGCAACTGATAACTTTTCGGAGGAAGGGAAGCTTGGACAAGGAGGTTTTGGAGGCGTATACAAGGGTTTCTTGGCAGAACTAAACATGGAAATTGCAGTGAAGAAGATATCAAGCAACTCTAACCAAGGAAAAAAGGAGTATATTTCTGAGGTGAAGACCATAAGCCGTTTGAGACATCGGAATTTGGTTCAACTAGTTGGTTGGAGCCACAAACGGGAAAGCTTCCTCCTTGTATACGAGTACATGCACAACGGAAGCCTAGATCATCATTTATTTCGCAGGAAAACTCATCTCTCATGGCCCCTTAGATACAAGATCGTTCAGGGTTTAGCCTCCGGATTGCTCTATCTCCACGAGGAATGGGAGCAATGCGTGGTACATAGAGATATCAAATCAAGCAATGTGATGTTGGATTTGAACTTCAATGCCAAACTAGGGGACTTTGGCCTGGCGAGGTTTGTCGACCATGGAATCGCCTCTCAGACAACGGTTCTGGCCGGGACACTGGGCTACATGGCGCCGGAATGTCTCATCACAAGCAAGTTTAGCAAGGAATCAGATGTGTTTAGCTTTGGAGTGGTGGCATTGGAGATGGCTTCTGGGAGAAAAGCAGTGGAGCCTCGGGCAGAAAAGGAAGATCAAGTTAGTTTAGTCAATTGGGGTTGGAAAATGTATGGAAAAGAAAGGATTTTGGAAGTAGCAGATGCAACATTAAATGGGGAGTATGAGAAGAAGGCGATGAAATGTTTGATTACTGTTGGATTATGGTGTGCTCATCCAGATCACAACTCAAGACCTTCTATAAGGCAAGCTATTCAAGTTCTTAATTTTGAAGCACCATTGCCTAACCTTCCATCCCAAATGCCTCTGCCCTCTTATTATCCATCTGCAACAATGGCTTCCAATGAATCCTAGTTCACTACGACAGGCGAGGCTACTGGCCACAAAACTGCTACACCATTAAATACCTGGAGCCAGATCGAGCAAAGACGATGATTTCATATTTTCCTTTGTGTTGAACATAATTTCTTGATTTGAGCAATTGGACAGTTTATTAAGTAGCAAAAGCTTCTGATTTTGATGCATTTCTCTTGTTCATATCTTTGATTCGTTTCATCATATACTCATTGCCTAAATCATTCTCTCTCTTATTAATGTTGGGTTTAGCTAAGCCCATTTCCTTGCAGTTAAAAAAAGACAGGATTCACACCTCCAATGGCATCTTCTTCTGAATTTCTTAACTATTCCTAGCATGATATTTGGGGATGAACTTCTTTCTTTCCAACCCATCACGAGTTTGACCTTAGACCATGGAAAGCCACATGATTTTTCTCAATTGCAAAATAAATTCTCCTTTGCGGTGAATCGGCAAAGTTGAAGTTTTTATCTTTCGGTGAAGTGAAAATAAGAAAAGTTAAAAAAGGAAATATTTTTAGGCCCTGGGGATGGTAGCAGTATTAGACAATCCCGCAGGGGCATAAGATAATAATAAAAGAAATAACGGGAAGTCAAATGATATTTCTCATTTTCAAGCGAACTGAGGATAACAATACAGGGTCTCTGGAAACGGCCAATCGGTGTTGCCTGTTGGGTCTCTCGTCTTCTGGTTTACATATATGCAGGCCGCTTCAGCTTAGACCCCCGATAGAAGACATGCTGCTTACTTGCTCTGCTCCCTCTTTCATGTCCAAGCCTCCTTTTCCTCGTAACTCTCTCTCTCTCTCATTTGGGGTGTAAAGTTGGGGTTATGAGCATTTTGTGGCTATTGTAGCTTTGATGTTTGTGAAAATATGACACAGAAAATGGTTCTGGATAAATCCATTATCCCATCTCGTTCGCGGCAATTACAGTCGGCACCTTTTTGCTAGCTTTTTATTATTATTATTATGGAGAACTTGGCGTACTTGGGACTTTGTTTCGTTGCAAAACGATGAATGGGTCCCCGAATTGCCAAGTGCTGAATTCAACATTTTTGCGCCAGCAACTTGTTTATATAGATCGATTTATCTTTGTGCTTGAAATTATTTGAGAATTGAGAAACCAGAGTCTCCATTCGCATATTCTGTCTCCAGAAAATCGTTACTAATTCATTAAAAAACAGAATTAAGAATGGAGGAAAGTAAGAAAATGATTGGATTCTTTCACTGTTGGGGCTAACCTCTTCCTTTGTCAATATCTATCTACGCTCTGCAGACAGAACGCTTTCAGCACGTAACGTGTTTGGAATTTTCCACACTCAGAAAAAGCAAATAGTGCATTGCTTCTCAATTCACAGGTTGAAAGATCAAAGGTTAGACTTTGCTGAATTGAATGTTGGGTTTTTACCAGTCTTTGTTACTTTTTTTAATTTTTTTTTTTTTTTCCCTTTCAACAGAAAAACAAAAGTTGCTTATAACACTTTGATTTTTTTAAGTATTCAGCGCAAAAAATAGTGATTTATCAGACTGTGATGAGAACTTGAGGCGGAGGTTTCTCCTATTCGTTTCGGTCACAACAGCCTTGTTTCCAACTTTATCTTCTTCTGGAAAGACAAAGAGTAAGAATCCCTATGATGAAAAACGCTTGCTAGAACAAAATAAGCGGATACAGAAAGAAAACAATGCACCTGAAGACTTTCCAACTTTTATTAGAGAAGGTTTGTATCATGGCTTTTGTTGTAAATGAAAATGCTCTTAATATATTCTATGCTGTAAGCTAGTCATTCATTTCTTAAAAAAACTACCTTTTTCAGACCCAATAATGAGTCCAAACTCTGATCAATATTCTGATCACAATATGTCACAACCTTTTGTAATTAGTATCGTAATAGTTCATGGAATCAATATTTACTTTGATTAAATGTTTCAGGATTCCAGGTTAATGTAGTGACACCAGAGAACTACATTAAGAGTGACTCGGGGCTTATATACCGGGATTTTGAAGTTGGTAAAGGTGATTGCCCAAAGGATGGTCAACAGGTTTTCCTTTCATTGTCTATAGCTATAAAGCTATGTGTTTTTAAGGATTCATATATATTTCTTGAAAACTTCTGTTTCAATCTTAGACTGAACTGGTGTGAAGTCGTTTGCAGGTGACTTTTCATTATGTTGGCTATAATGAGTCAGGTCGCCGTATTGACAGCACATACACACAGGGTTCCCCGGCAAAAATCCGCTTAGGCAATAATGCATTGGTCCCAGGTGAGAAGAAATTTATTCTGGAGATCATACTTATCTTGCCTGCTTTCTTTGTAACTCTATGGTGAGGCATAAGGTTTCTTCATTATGACTGTCTACTAAGGTGAGATTTTGTGGGAGTGGCTAAGATACAGAAATTTATGCAGGATTTGAGCAAGGGATTCGAGAAATGAGACCTGGGGGAAAGAGAAGAATAATCATTCCACCAGAACTTGGACCGCCTGTCAGTTTCTTAAATCCCTGGTTTCCTTTACCTTTTTTCAATGCAACTTAGCCTTGTTCAGTAGAATTAGTCGTTGCCCGAATAATTCCAACCAATAGAAACTGAAGAAGAGTCATCAAATCTTTCAATCAAATTTCTAAGAAACTTTGTATTGCAGAGACAATTTGTGTTTTGGCACAATAGGATTATCAGTGTTATGGTTCCAGCTTGGGTCAGCACATGCTGCATAGAGCCTAGAGGCATAACATGATCATATTGCCTGAGCAAGAACTGATTTCTCAAGTTTTCTTATTGCCCAGATTTTTGATATTCATCCTGAAGTTGATACCTAGATAAAATAAATGTCTCATGTATGGTAGTGATACTAAACTTTGGGGGAATAAATGCCTAACAATCAAATTCCCGATCACCGTATGCAACTTTTTCCAGTCTCTATGTCCAGAATGTGTTATTGAACTAACTCAGTTGATAAGAATATTTCATTTCTTCAGGTTGGGCCTTCCACCTTCTTCAGCTCAAAACAGTTTGAAGTTTTTGATGTGGAGCTGCTTAGCGTTCAGGACTGTCAAAGGAGGACCATCGGTTTTTACTCCGATGTGGTGTGCAATTAAGTGAAATTAACTGATGGGATTATTTTGTTCCTATCCATGTATCTCTTTATTTTCTAAAATTGATAGGTTCATCATTCATCTTCATTATAAGGCATTTGAATGAAGAAATGGCATCTTCTTTGTAATTTGTAAGGTAGATTTATCAATTCTCACTTGGAACAAAAACAGATTAATTTGTCTGGAAGTGAAGTATTTATCAGGTATACTGAACAAAGATTTTGGAACTGCTACCCCTATGATTTGTAGCATTTCTCAAATACAAAAGAATTGCAGGAGGTCCCTCTTAAAGCCATTTACAGAGTGATTGTATAAAATTAATTTGCTAATCAACTTAGATTTATTTCATTGCTAGCAAGCAAAATATGCTATTTGTTGAATCCTAGATATGAATAAAGGAAGCATTATTAATGCCTCGGAAAACCAGACAACTGCAAAACTTAGCCCTGATTTGGATTCCGGAGTTAGTTGAAATTATCTCATCTTATTATTACAACTTTCTCAAATTTCAATACAAATATATTAAATAATTCAATTTTTTCAACTTGCATTGGATATGGAAAACTTAACCCTTGATCTGATGGGATTTTCTGAAGCTTGAGCTGGATAATTGACGGGATGTTCTCAAAGTACAAATCCAGGAACACATTTTCACTGCGAATGATGACTACATGGATGAATAATATTTGTACTGTAATGATACAATTTAGGTTGATATACAACAACTAATACAACATCAGGTTCAAACTGATTATCAAGCATCTTCTTCTCGAGGTGCCCTATGATAAATTACAGTTTCCTCTGAACTCGGATCAGCATGATACTGCCCATAAAATGCATAAACTCCAACTGTAATAATGCTAAGGATGACAAATCTTATCCATGCTTCATAGTGCAACTGGCCAAAACAAAAAGAAAATATCAGACATATCACCTTAGACATAATAAGTCCTTTGATATTCAGTTCATCAATATCTTCCCTCGCAGTTCTGAAGGGTTGTATTTCTAAGCGTACCTGAGCAAATAGGAACAAGTTGAAGAAGATGCAAACAACCGGCAAAATGGGAACCCAAGGACAAGAAAACCCCGGTGGAACTGCATAGACCTGAGAGAGAGAATGATATGAAAGAGGTTAGACAGAAAATGAACAATGATAAGCCAAGATGGAAGATAAGCTTGAGATTCTTTAGTGACAGCATCACCCACTGGAAAGTTATCAGATTCCTCCGCCCCACTTCTTCCAAGGTAGGGAATGTACTACCTATATAATTTCTGAAGCCTCCTCTTTGCATTTTATTGAGCAACCTCGTCATTTCATTTTATTTTATTAACCTATCCCAACTTTCACATGCTAAAAATAAAAAACTTCTATTGCATTGTTTTTAATACTACAATAAATCCACTCATTTTATTGACATTAAGATTAAAAAAAAGAGCTTTGAAGATGAAAGGTTTGCTATCATTTATGAGGTACTAATTCAGTTGCGAGGGAAAAAAAATACTTTTCATCTTAAAGTGATTATTAATTTCCCATTACTTCCTCTTTTAACTTTCCCACCACTTAGACTTACAATAAGGAAAAAAGATATTCATCTTATTGTTATAATTGACTTTTCATTAAACTCTTTTGGCTTCCTCACCTTTTAAGTATTATATTTTATCAGTCCTGCACAATGCGCAGGTTGATGACCAGTAAATACTTAAAAAGTTAAAAGTGCACTAACGGTGGTGATGCCATTCCTGCGGCTGTCACCATAATCCCTGAGATCTTCATTCTAACATGTATTTCTCACACCAAAAAAAGAAGATAAAATCGAAGGACACAAGGAGAGGTATGAGACACCATTTTGTAAATTATAGACTTCTCATGTGCTTCCATCTTTATTTAACGATGTCCCCCTTGTCATGTTTCTCAAAGAAAAAAGTCAATGACAATGAGCAATGCTTATATTTTCATTCCAACTTCAAGTAAGGCCAATCTTTAATGTCACTATAAACAAAGTGTTTGTATGTATATGATTGACTGAAGCAGGGGAAAATATTGATTTTATATAAAATTCTCAAATGACATTCAAGAAGGTTATGTCATTTTTATTTGGCACTTTTTCAATGTTGTAGAATCAAATCTCAAAAAATGCTCCGAACAGGCTTACATTTTACCATTAAGAACATCTTTAAAAAAAAAAAAATTGTGCAGGTAGCATCCATTTAGCAAAATGGAACATTCTATTTAATTTGAAGATTGTACTCACTTGGCGGAAATAAAGAGCAAGAGTAGCAACAATTCCCACAATGACAGCTACGATCAGAAAGATAAATGAAGCATTGAGTCGGTAGAGTAGTCCAGCACCAAAACCACAGAAGGCGACCGTAATTAGGCATGAGAGACCTTCCCGCCAGGATGAAGACGACACTTGACTCTCTGTCTTATCTTTCCAGCGAAGCACTACAACACAAGCCGAGACAACAGAATAGCCTGTCTGAAACAAGCCCAAGCTAGAATATGAGGTGTATAAATCAAATTTTCTAATGGAAGAATATATAAAGGCATATAATTCTTGAAATAATTATATCTTGTTACATAGAAAAATACAATGCCCATCATAACATGCCATTCATTAATTAGTTTTGAGAGTTCCATCTTATGCATGAACTGAAGGTATTGTGATGACTAATGATGTGATTGGTAATTGCCTGTACTGCATGCTAACTTGGGAAGATAAATCCTAGCTTCAAACAAAAACAGGTATGGATAAAAGAAAACAGCCTTAACATGTTGTATAAAATAAAGGAAATAAAAAAAATCTAAAAGTACTTACCAATGTGCCAACTGAAAGTATGTGTGAGAGCACATGCACATTAAATAGCCCTGCCAAGACGCCAGCAACAATACCAACCCAGATCTGAGATTGAATAGGTGTGTGGAGCTTTGGGTGTACTTTAGCAAATATTGAAGGTAGTAAACCATCCCTTCCAAGACCAAGGTATAACCGAGACTGCCCATGACAAACATCCCATCATTTAAATTGGTACATGCTACATGCTACATGCTACATGCTACATGCTGAGGGAATGTCAATTATGTGATAAGTCCTAAAGTGATTCACCTGAACATAAAGCCCAACTAGAAGGGTTGTTGTAAGTCCAGCAACAGCACCAATACTAATCAAAACAGAAACATATTTCAAGCCCTTGGATGCAAAAGCTTCTGCCAAAGGAGCATCTTCCCCAAGGAACTTGTAAGGTACCATTCCAGTAATCACTAAACAGACACCAATGTACAACATAATACATATAAGAAGGCTTGCCATGATGCCTATCGGCAAATCCCGCTGAAAACCACAGTCAAAGAGAAAATGAGAAAAATGTTTGACAATAAGAAGTTCTTATCTTTTTTTTTTTTTTTTGATAAGTAGTAAGAAGTTTATATTTCCACCAACAACAAAAGAAAAATCAAATTACTCCGGTATTACATTATGGGAGGCATCAAATCAATCGCAATGAGGCATACCTGAGGTCTCTTGGCTTCTTCAGCAGAATTAGCAACTGCATCAAATCCAACATAAGCAAAGAAAACTACAGTTGCTCCAGTCAGTATTGATTTGACACCATTTGGAGCAAAAGGGGACCAATTTGAAACATCAATTTCAAATACACCGACAGAGATGACAATAATAACAATGACGACCTGGAGCAAAGTTTGGGTAGAATAAGTATTTGTGATTTGATTACAAACATATGCTACATTTTAGATAATGGTAGGATGGGAAAAGAACCTTTAGCACAGTCATGAATGAGTTTACAGCAGAGGATTCTCCAACACCCCAACAAAGCACTACAGTCAAGAGCGTAAGTAGAATTGGAGCTAATACATTGATAGATAGAGTTCCTCCAAGAATCTCTTCACCACTTCCAATCCAGCTTGGAATGCCATTGAAAAAGGGAAAGAGCTCTAGAACACTAACTACATAGCTTGCTAGACTCCGTGCTATGCTAGCTGCCCCTATATGATAATCGAGCATTAATTGAGCAAATACAAGAAAAGCAGTAAGTTCATTGAAGGCTGTGTATGTATACAAGTATGCTCCTCCAACAACAGCGGGGAAGCGAGAAGCTAGCTCGGCATAACAGAGCGCATTTAACACACATGACACTCCAGCAAGGGCAAAACTTATTGTGACTCCTGCGTTGCAGAAACAAATAAGGAATAAGACCACTGACAGGACCAATCACGCACCAAAAAGTGCAATTGCAAGCAAGTATATTAGAAAGTTTTGCAGGTTTTACTCACAAATAGAAATTATGTTCTAATGCATCATTCTTGGAGTTCGAGTGAAATCTATCGTCAATAATAACAGCCAAAGTGGTAGTTAAAATAACGTTAGTGGACCCAAAGTCATAGGCTTAAGTTTGTTTTAAGATGGCGTCCCACATTTTAAATCAAGGTTTCACTCTAAGAGCTCTCAGTCATTAATCTCCCGACAAGAGCAGATCACTACAATCCGTATTGATGCCGTGTTCACAACTACCTTGGTAATGCATTCTTTTCGACCCTCCTTGTATAGAAAAAGTTTAGTATAGAAGATACCGTTAAGTTGCACTTTGGAAACCTATTTAAATCCATAAACTCAATTTCTAGCAAATCCTATTTGAAGCATGGAAAGCATGAAAGAAAATCAAGATAAGTTATAACTCATAGGACGCTTTCAAGTAGTGTCAACATTGAAACCAAATTGCAAACCTGCTCCATAGTGTCAACTACGAACAATTTTCTTTTCTTTTATTTTTTTTTTATAAGTTACAATTTTATTCATCATAATGTAATAGGCGAAACCCATGTACCCAGGAAGTATACAAAAGAAACAACTAGTTACATTGAATACATTCTAAGACTAGAGAAGAAAAATTCATTGACTGGGCTTCGACCAAATTTTATTCAAACTATAGGGTAAACAAAACAAGTCAAGTCCTAGAGTCAGAAATGCTCTGGAGTTTTTAAGAGTAATTCCCCCGTAAAAGTATTAAGTTTCTACTCGTAATTTCGAATTAGAAGTCCATAAGTTTTCGCCTCAATATCTTCGTAGGTAGAAGAGTTTGGAACATGATAGTTATGATTCAATAAGTAAAATATGAGATTACCGCCTAAAAATATCTAGAGAATACTGGCCCCATTATTACAGTATGTCATTTACATATGTATGCTGTGAATGATTAAATCAACCGATCGATTAGCGAAAATAGAAAGAATTTTATTGGGTGAAAGTCAGACAGACCGGGTCCGGTGTCTCGAGCGACGGTTCCGGTGACGACGAAGATTCCAGCACCGATAGAAGCGCCGACGCCGATGAGTATGAGCTCGAGCAAGCCGAGGCGGCGGACGAGGCCATCGACAGAGCTTGCACGGATGGAGGTTTCCGACGGATAAACCAGGGGCTTGGCTCTACGAGCCGAGGACCAGAAACGAGACAGCCAAGACGAAGACGAATAAGAAATAGAAGAGTTTCTGCTACTCTCCTTACCTCCCATGGCTTGAGCTGCGAGATCAGACAGACAAGAGATGGAAGACCCCTCTCTGGCTCTTTCTCTCTCAACCTTTAACGATTTGTCGGGGGACATGTTATTTATGATGTTCAGAAAGGATGTTTTAGTAAATTGACTTTGTTAGTAAAAGTGGAACCCACCAAATGGATTTTATTGGAGAGAGAGTATTATGCTGTCCGGAGTACATGGACTGCTTCTCGAACAAAATTCACTCCAGGCCTGATTCTCTTGCCGCCGGAATGTCCATACGGTATCATCCGTCTGATAACACGCACGTGAAGATTTGAGGTAGGAATATATTCTCTTTTCATTTTTTGAGAAGAGGAATGATATTCCACAAACGGAGTTTTTGGTGGTGAAATTTAGGTCTCGTTTAGATTTAAAGATAAGATGAGTTGAGATGAATTAAATTTATATTTTAATATTATTATTATTTAAAAATTTAAAAAGAGTATGTTGGAATTTGAAAAAACTATATTAAGATTAGGGGTGGCAATTTCTTACACGACCCGTTAACCCAACACGAACACGACACGATAATAGCGGGTTAGGGTTTAGTCTTAACGGGTTTAGGGTCAAAACGGGTTGACCCGTTATGACACGATTGCTTAACGGGTTGATAGCGGGTTGACCTGCTTTAACCCGTTATGACACGTTATGACACGCTAAGAAAGTTAAAATTACAATTATATTCTTATACTTAAAAGTAAGATTGTTAGAATTTTAATTTTGATATTTTATTATTTAGATTGTAATTTAAACTTATAATTAGTGTTATTAGTTTTATAGATATTGTGATTTTAATATTTATATAAAATTATACTAAATTTAATTAAGTCAAACGGGTTAATTTTGGACATATTCAACTCATTTACATGAACAGGTTAAAACGAATCATATTATGTCATATTAATATATTTTGTAATATTTACTAACGGGTCATAATGGGTTGACACGATACGACACGTTATGTTAACGGGTCGGGTTAGGGTTTGAGATTTTGACACGATAAGCTTAACGGGTCGGGTTAGGGTTGACCTATATAGTATAATATACATGTCTAGACACGACACGAACACGACCCATTAACACGATTTGACACCCCTAATTAAGATTTGAAAAATGTGTATAGGAATTTGTGTTTTATATAAAAAATTATAAAAATATAATAATGAAATGAAGATGAATTGAGATGAGTTGAGTTCATCTTCAAATACAAACAGGGCCTTAATTTTTTTTTATTTTTATATAATAATTAAAAATGCATAATTTTATAATTTTTTGATATTTTTTTAAATTTTTACAAGTATTTAAAATTATTTAAAAAAATGTATATAAAAAGAAAATATTAACACTAGGCGAGAGTGAGTGTAGCAATGCTCTTTAAAAAAAGAGAAATGATAGATGCAGTCATGAAGTTGCAAGCGGCGTGCAGTCGTTTTGGAAAAAAGTGAATAAATATGGGACCCACGTGAAAAAGTTAACTTTTTTTCTAAAGCGACTGCATGCCGTTTGCAACTCCACGACTGTACGTAGCATTACCCATAAAAAAATACCGATCAAACAAACGGGAATCCGAGTTTGCATTTACATACTGAGTTGAGTTAAAGTTTTTATGATTAGTAATAAATTTAAATTAAAAAAATTATAGAATTTAAATATGTTTAAATATTAAAATAAATTTAAATATGTTTATAAAAATTTGAAAAAGTTGTAGATCTCATATATAAAATAATGTTAAAATTAAAAAAGATTGTAGATTTTTAATGTTTAAAAAAATTTTAAACTTAGATAAATTTAAAAATTTAAAAATTAAGTATTGAAATGTTATACTTAATTTAAAAATAGACCGAATTAAATTAAACTACACTTTAACAACCAAATTCAGCCTTAGTCATCAAAAAAGTATTTTTTAATAATGAATATTTTTATTTTTGTAAATATTATAAAAATTAAAAACACATTAAAAACTTAAAAATGGCGGGAACTCTTTCATTTTCAATCTGATTTAGGAAATCTGTCCTTGCTTTATTTTCCCCCCGATTATAATTTTTGGAGCCTTAATTTTTTTCAGTTGCTTCTTATGTTGTCGGCCATAAACGAATGTACTTGCCAATTTTCAAATTATTGCTAGTGATTATTTTTCTGAATTACTATAATTATAAAAAAAAGTCTTACAAAATTAAATTTATAAATTAATATATTTCATATGATACATTAGACTTATAAATTTATAATTTAATGTATCATATCAAATTACGTCTATTTATAAATTTAATTTTATAATATCTATTTATGACTAAAATATTTTTTCTTAATACTTTTGGTTCTTTGAAATTATAAAAAGAAATAAAAAATGAGTTTGGATATTGAAAATTGTAGAATGACCATTCGAATGGTCTAGTAGTCACTCAGATTCTAGTTTGGGCACTTGGGTATACTCGAGTTCGAAATCGAATTTCAAACCCACGCCAGGTTCTACCTCTAAATAATTTGGGTTATGAACTCAAAACGACTTAACGATTTTTAGGATTTTTAAGGTTTAGGATTTTTAAGATTTGGGGTTTCGAATTTAAAGTTTTGGTTTTAAGGATTAGAATTTGAGATTTAAGATTTCGATTTTCAGATTTAGGTTTTAAAATTTAGGATTTAAAGTTTTAGGATTTAGTAGTACTACATTTATAAAGGAATTACAAAGAAGTAATTTCACAAATTAATGTGATTTTATCTAATTTATTAGATCTATTTTATAATAAAAATATTTTTATAATATAATGAATCATATCAAATCACATCAGTTTGTAAGATTGTTTTATGTAATCTTTTTGTGGCTTGAGTATTTTCCTCTAGAGTTTAGGATTTTATGGTTTAGGATTTAGGATTTTATAAAGTGTTTTAGAATTGGTTTTGGGGGTTTTGTCTCTGTCACTTAGGGCACCCCAACAACCAAAAAAGAAACATAACAGAGAGAAAGAAGCAAGATAGAAGCCATAATTTGCCACAGGTTTCGGGGGATGGAGCCAAGCCTAAGGGGTGTGATTAAGATATTTTCGTGTCTGGATTTTCATATGAACTACTGTCTGTTAATTAAGCATTACTCATAACTTGTATTGAAATGGATCTAACTACTATGGATTAGGTTCCTTTTTATTTATTTTTTCATTTCACTCTACCCTTTTTGGCTAACGGGAAGGAAATAAATTGAGGAGGTGATACATCCAACAGATATATATAGCAGAGCACAAAAAAGCATAAAAGAATCGGAAAAGAGAACCAATAAATTTGTTTTTTGCCTCTCTCTCTCTCTCTCTCTCAATTGGTTGGGAAAAATTGTTATTAAAAAAGTTATTGGGAAAAATATTACCTATAGTGTTCAAAATGGGTCTTTTTGTAAAGGGAAAAACTATCGATCAAATGAATTTAAAATCATTTTTCACACCAGCCACTAATATAAAGACACGTATCCATTTTCAGATGAGGACGTCAATCTGCACATATTGAATTCATCTCTCTCTTTCTATTTTTTCTCCTGCTCTTCCATCAGTGCTCTCTCTCCAATCCTTCCCTCATTTGCATCTCCAAGAAAAATCAACTACAAAGCCCTCTTTCCACCTTTCTAGAATCCGTCACCTCCGGTTTTCACCACACAAACCCCTCTCTCTCTCTAACCTAATTTAG
Organism: Platycarya longipes; assembly: GCA_036559045.1. Lineage (NCBI taxonomy): Eukaryota > Viridiplantae > Streptophyta > Magnoliopsida > Fagales > Juglandaceae > Platycarya > Platycarya longipes. The sequence continues at coordinate 3,106,108 of CM071802.1, read as the reverse complement.
TAGTATTTTTTAGGCTTCCTCACTTTAATAAATTATTCTAAGAAATAGTCAAAACTTTTGAGATTATACACATCTATCAATCTTGAAAAAGAAAAAAAAAAATTGTATGTCGACTGTCACTCATTTTGTAAGCTTCTCTGCAATCAACTTGGATAGAATATCTAGCCAAAAAGTCACAAAGTTTTCATAAATGAAAAAGGCACCCAAGAAGCTCAAGATTGGATGCCAAATTGAATTCTTTTTTCCTCCTTGGAAGTATTTAGACCCATAAGTTTTTTGGGAAAAAAGAGTGAGCTTCATCTTTAATCATTGTATTCAATAGATTTCACACTTCTGGATCTCTCGTCGACTTCTAGACTTAGTCTTAAATATATTGTGTTTTTGGATTAGATTGATCGAGTAGTCTAGTTTGAATTTAGAGATGAGATGAGTTTAGTTTATTTTTAATATTATTATTATTTTAATATTTGAAAAATGTATATTAAAATTTAAAAATTTGTATTGAAATTTGAAAAATGTTTATATTAATTTATATTTTATATAAAAAAATTATAAAAATATAATGATAAAAAATAAATAAATTAAGATATATTTTGAATACGAACGAAATCTTAATGAGTTTGTGTAGGTCAAAGTGAGAACATGAATGCTTCGCGCACAGAGATCAAGGGGGGATTCTAGAGAGAGGATGAAAGAGGGCAAGTGGGATCGTTATTCGAGAGAGCATGCATATTGGAAAGGGGGAGAAAAAGATGGGTTTCAGTGTATGTGAGTTCACTATCCTTATCTAAAAATGCATACGTATCTTTATATTAATGATTGTTATAAAGTATGATTTTAAACCCATCCGGCATGTACGTTTTCTTTACCTTGTCACTTTAAAAACAGTTTAACCAAATTTATAGTGCAATACTTTAAATAGTAAAATTATTTTATTATAAAATAAATAAGATCTTATTCATGAGTTTATCTTTGTAGTATTTTTTTTATCACTTTATATTTATATTTTGAAACGAGACTTTTCGGTTTAATATGGGTTTTTTATTTATTATTTTTTGTTTCTTTCTTTATAAGTTTATATTCCTATCATTTTCTCGTTGAATGATTGGATCTAGAAAATACTTTTTTAAAATTCATTTATATAATTCAAATTTTGAATTGCATTGTATTTGTAATTTATATATTTCTGTTAACACTAAAAATAAAATACTCGATCTGAAATTATTTTAGAATCATCCGTACTCTATAAATTTGGTTCAATAAGTTAGTTTTTACTTAATTCAGAAAAAAAAAGAGTATATTATTCTCTAAGCCAGGCCTGAGCTATTTTAGGGTTCATATCAGGTTGGGCCCATATGAGGCAGGGACTCCAACTACTGGTTGTTTTTGGGCTACTGGGCCTGGCTTACCATCCATTAAAATAATATTAAACATGGATTTTTTTTTTTTTTTTTTTTGGTTCCGAAGTGTTGATGATTTCCAATTGCCAAATACATCTTCCGTAGTTCATAATCTGTCTTTGCTAAAGGGAAAGTTAGCCAACAAAATGCTACTCCCACTTCACATATATCATTTTCTCGAATGGCTTTCTACAAGTCTGCCACTTTTTTCTTTTTTTTTTGCAAGAATAATGGTATTGGACTATCTGAAATTTACTGTTCAAATGACTATCAACAGAATGGTGCCAAGTAATTTATTAAAAATATATTCAAAATAGTCCAAAAATATATAAAATAAAATAAAAAGATTGAAATCATAGGTTTCTTCCACCACTTATGTATTTAAGGTTTTTTTTTTTTTTTATTATTTATTTTTATAACTATGTGGCACCATATGGTGGTGCAACTTCAAGAGAAAAACTTAGCGGTAAATTTCAAATTGTCAAATGGCATTATTATTATTTTTTTTTCAAATTACAATAACCAAAACTTGAAGAATAGTATGTGGACTTTTAAGTTTAAAGATATGTGCCAATTTGATATAATTCATTTGGTATTTTCATATTCAATAATTCACATGTTAATGTTATGCAAAGTATATTTTAAGCATATAATGGCGTTACAAGGTTGAAGAAAACAAATTCTCAGTCTTTTCTATCGATAGTGATGATTGCTTTGGGGTGTGGTAAGGGGAAATAAAATTTACATATCCTATATTAAAAGAAAATAGAAATGTAAGGGCTTGCTTTTAGTACACAATGAAGAATGTATCATTTTAATTTGAATAAAGTTCATCAAAATGAATGTTACTAAAGAATATCTTCTTCTTCTTCTTTTAGCTTAAAAGTTACAACAAATTGGTTCATATAATCAAATCAGATTCCAAACTAACTTGAACTCTCACTAGATTACAATATTTGAACTCTTATATCAACTAAGTTGCGAACTCTTTTTTTTTTTTTTCACGGCAAGTTAGAGAGATATATATTAAAAATCAAAGCATAAATACAAAGTTCATAAGAGTGGATAAGTTAAATACATCACAGACTAAGTGGATCTTTTCCATTGTGGAAGGATAAAAGGTGGAGGAAGAATAGTGAGGAACAAGCATCCAAAATATAAGTTTGAAACGACCCATTCACAAGAAGTTGTGAAACCAATTAATAATACAAACCAATTAAGTTTAAGCTTTGTAGTTTGTAGTGACCAGTTGCAATTAATCCATACACAATAAGCCATCCCACGAAACCCCCCTGTTATTTTATATTTAGATCATATATATATATATATATTTAGAGAACGTCATGTATAAATATATATATATAGATGAATAATATTATATCCAGTCGTATAATGCGTAAATATTATACAATTATTTTAAAATAAGAATAGGGTTTACAGTTAAAAAGTTAACTTTTTTTTTTTATATGAATCTCATATTTTATTTATTTTCAAATTGATTAATAATTATTCAATATTTACAACTTCACGATGGTAAATATTATTTTTTATAAGATATATATTACACACATATATTACTGTCTACTTAGGTAGAAAAAACAAAGAATTAAAAAAAAAAAAAAAAAAAAAAGGTAGAAAAAGTTGTTTGGAGGCTCAAAATTGCTCAAAGACCATATATACAATCTTCAAATACCGTCAATATTGTACTGGTACATCGTAGGCGAGAATGAATTGAGAGTCCTTAGATGAGCTGTAGTTTCAAACCTCAATGCTGTAATTGTCTTCTCAATTCTATTCTTCGGCTTCCATATCCCCACCGATACAATCCTCTTTCTTGGTACACAACAACAGCGACGACGAAGACGACAACCAAGAAAGAACCATAGAGGAGAGGCGTAGAAACCTGCTTTGAGGGTTTGGCTTTGTTCTCAATCTGTCTTGATACCCATCTGAATTCTCTCCGAGGGTTCCTCAACTCTGTCTTCTTTCTCTCCCTCTCTCTCTCTCTCTTTCTATCCCTCTTTCATTCATTGAAGTTCCATTGGAGCTTCTTTCATGTAATCCCATAAGAGGCATTTAATTTCTTCGACAAGCTTGAATATTTTGAGAGTTAACCACAAAACCAACGCAACCTCATCTCTCAGGTAGGAAAAATAATCGTTGATTTTGCCTGCTGTAATGATTTATTGTTCATATTGTTCCGGGGTATTGGATATGGCCTTGCATTCTAGTATACTATGAATCCTCAGTTTCTAAATTATGTTTACAATTTTGTGAATTGTTTGAGTTTCAGGCTATTTGAGGTGAAATAGTATTGCTTTCTGGGTTGTTTGTATTCCTTAAGTGATTTTAGGACTTGTGTAGCTGAGGTTAATGATATATACTTCTTGGTCTGTGTCCATGATTATATGATTTCAGCATTTGAGGTTGAGCAGCATTGGCATCTGTGTCTTTGTGAATTGATTGAGACATGAGTCGTAGGGTGCGGCGGAAGCTGGCGAGGAAGGGGAAGGTTGTTTCGCCAACTTATACTGAAACTGAGGACGAAGTTTTAAGTTTGAAGAGAGAAGGGGATGTAGATTGGACTAGCCTGCCTGATGACACAGTGATTCAGCTGTTTTCATGTCTGAATTATCGTGATCGGGCAAGCTTATCATCAACCTGTAGGACATGGAGGTTTCTAGGAATTTCCCCTTGTTTGTGGAACTCTTTGGATCTTCGTGCACACAAATGCGATGCTGCCATGGCGTCTTCACTTTCTCCCAGATGTGTAAATCTTCAGAAGCTTAGGTTTCGTGGTGCAGAGTCTGCTGATGCAGTAATTCATCTTCAAGCGAGGAATCTACGTGAAATATGTGGTGACTATTGCAGGAAAATAACTGATGCTACTCTTTCTGTGATTGTGGCTCGACATGCGGCACTTGAAAGCCTCCAACTTGGGCCAGATTTCTGTGAAAGAATCAGTAGCGATGCTGTAAAAGCCATAGCGTTTTGTTGTCCTAAGTTGAAAAAACTTCGACTCTCGGGAATTAGGGATGTTCATAGTGATGCCATTAATGCCTTGGCAAAGCATTGTCAAAATTTGACTGATGTTGGGTTCATAGATTGTCTCAATGTAGATGAGATGGCCTTGGGAAATGTAGTATCAGTTCGTTTCCTGTCAGTTTCTGGAACCTCAAATATGAAGTGGGGTGTGGTTTCTGATCTCTGGCATAAGCTGCCTAACTTGGCTGGGTTAGATGTTTCAAGAACTGACATTGGTCCAAATGCTGTTTCAAGATTGTTATCCTCATCGGGGAGCTTGAGGGTTTTGTGTGCCTTGAATTGTCCTGTTCTTGAAGAATCTTCTAGTTTTCCTATTAATAAAAATAATGGTAAGTTGATGCTTGCCCTTTTTACTGATATTTTCAAAGGAATAGATTGGTTATTTCTCGATGCTACAAACAAAGGGAAAAATGTGTTTTTGGATTGGAGGAATTTAAAGAATAAGGACAAAAACTTGGATGAAATCATGATTTGGGTTGAGTGGGTCCTTTCCCATACACTTTTGCGCATTGCCGAGAGCAATCAACAGGGTTTGGATAACTTCTGGCTCAAGCAGGGTGCAGCACTGCTTCTCAGTTTAATGCAGAGCTCACAAGAGGATGTTCAAGAAAGGGCAGCTACAGGACTTGCAACGTTTGTCGTCATTGACGATGAAAGTGCCAATGTAGATCGTGGACGGGCTGAAGCAGTTCTGCAAGATGGAGGCATACGCCTCCTTTTGGACCTAGCAAAATCATGGCGGGAAGGTCTTCAGTCAGAGGCTGCAAAGGTAAATTTATTGATGCAATTATGAGCCTTATGCTTTTTATGAGTTTAAATTAGTTCTGATCTAAATATATGGATTGGGTAGATTCTAATGATATGTCCTGGATACAATGCCATGCTTTCAAAATATACGGAGATTATCATCATGATTTTAGTACAATTTGAGCACATAGGTTTAATTATGGGATTTGGTTAAATAGTTTCCTTCCTTCCTCAATATTTTTACTGTAGGCTATAGCAAACTTGTCTGTGAATACCAATGTTGCAAAAGCTGTTGCTGAAGAAGGAGGAATCAGCATTCTTGCTGCTTTGGCAAGATCCATGAATAGGCTGGTTGCTGAAGAAGCTGCTGGAGGATTGTGGAATCTTTCTGTCGGAGAAGAGCACAAGGTTTGATGTTTTGGAACTTATTCTCTTGGTAAGGGATATACTCTTAATTTCTAATGCTGAGTATATGAGGATTCCCCGTTAGGGTGCCATCGCTGAAGCTGGAGGAGTAAAGGCCTTAGTTGATCTTATATTCAAATGGTCTACCAGTGGAGACGGAGTCCTGGTATCTTTCTGTGTTGTCATGCATTCTTTCTTAGTAGGCTCAAGTCTGTTATGTCATTCTTGATTTTCACTTGCATATAGTTAGAAGTAGCTGTTGCACCTTAAATCAGTAGTGGCTTTGTTCACTTTTATGTGTTTTCAGGAACGTGCAGCCGGTGCATTAGCAAATTTGGCAGCCGATGACAAGTGTAGCACGGAGGTTGCAGTGGCAGGCGGTGTACATGCTTTGGTCATGCTTGCTCGTAATTGTAAATTTGAGGGAGTGCAGGAGCAGGTACTTTTCATTGTTGGTATTGAGCCATCCCAAACAAGCATATTGACATTTCCATTAGCTTGTCTAGTATACGTAACTTGTAAATCGATTCAAGGTGGCATGCTTTCAAGATATCTATGGCCTTGTTATCAAATATTAGCATATGAAATTTGGTTGCTTTTGAACATTTATTATCAGTGTAATCTTCAATTTTGGTTGTAGAATGATTAGGATAGCATTTTTGTTGGATGCGTTGAGTTTCTTTTGTTCTTTTCTTGAGATGATAACGTATCAACTCTCTATGATATTGCTCTGAATGGTTGGATTCTTTTGAAAAGAAGTAGGCCTTGCTTTATGGTCATGATTATGGCGGATCTTGGTTTATGAATCTTGCCCCATAGGTTCATAATTTCTTGAATTGACTGGTCTCCTCTTACATATGAAGAATGTGCCACATGTTTTGTTATGGTGCTCGAATGTTTGGTCTAAGGTTCATGTGCATTTCTCTGTCAAAATGTCAATGTATGGTATGCATTTATGCTGGCACAGTCACAAATGATGCAATCTGTAGGTTTCTTTTGATTGTTTTTTCCCAATATCTAAGATATGTTATTGTCTTACTTTCTCCACTTCTGTTTTGAAATCCATCTTCTTCTTCTTCTTCTTTTGGTAAATAAGAAATTTGTTGAAACCACGTTATTAGGCATAACCCAAGTACAAAGGAAGTATACAAGAGAAAACACCTAATTGCAAACTAAAGCTGAAAAGCAGCATGAAAGTCTTTGGGACCAAACCCATCCATTACAAAAGCAGAAGCCCAAAGCAACAAAGAATGAAAAAAGAAAGCCCTAATCCCATCTACCGAACGATCTCTATTGTCGAAACAGCAATATTCCTCTCATTTCAAATCCAGCACATAAGGTAAAGAGGAACTATCTTCCAAACAGCCGCTATTTGAAGATTTCCTTGAATCCCTCTTTTGGCCAGGCCAAAAGACTCACCACACTCTTAGGCATCACCCAAGCAATGAGCTTGGCAAAGACCTCATCCCACAAAGCCCTCGACAAATCACAGTGAAGAAGAAGATGATCTACAGATTCTCCACACCTTTTGTACATAAAGCACCAATCCATTACTACGATACCACACTTTTGCAGCCTATCAATAGTAAGGATTTTCCCATGAGAAGCCAACCATCCTAAGAATCGGACCTTTAGAGGCACTTTGCATCTGCAAATATTTTTTCAAGGGAAAAAATCAGTACAAGGCTGTGACACCAAAACCTTGTACAAAGATCTAACTGAAAATTTCTTATTGCCAAGCTGATTTCATATTAATCTATCCTCCCTTCCAGCTTTTAAGTTTAGAGCATAGAGCAAACTGTAGAAATCAGTGATGGCCCCCACCTCCCAATCATGAGCATCTCTAATAAAACTTACTGACCACTGAATTAACCAGAAGTGTTGTCCATGCAATCAGCCACAGAAGCGCCTTTATGCAAAGTGATTCTAAAGAGGGAAGGGAAAGTAATTTTCAAGACCATGTCTCCACACCATAATCATGCCAAAAACTGATCCGGTCGCCCCTATCCCACTTCAAATCTGAAATTTTTGGAGAACTACCCCCATCCATTACGAATGAATTTCCATAACCCCACTCTATATGCCCCACTCACTTCGTTTGAGCACCAACCTCCCCAAATACTTCCATATTTGGCTACAACCATCCTCCAAAGAGCATCCCCTTCTTGATGATACCGCCACAATCATGTCCCTAAGAGTGCCTTACTGAAAGTTTTCAGCTTTCTAATCCCCAAACCTCCCATGTATAAAGGAGAACAAATCTTATCCCACTTGAGCAAGTGAAATCCATCTTCTTTAGGGGTGACTACCTTATTACCACATGTACTTTCTTTTAGGACTTGGTTATTGACTTTTGATTTGCTTTGCTCAAATGGTGTGATGATAACATTTTTAATGTTTCCAGTCATTGTGGTTCTGATTTCATATTTCAAATTTTTTTTTTTGGGGGGGGGGGGGGGCCAACAAAATCCACACCCTCCCATCCCTATTTATCTCTGCTTGTGGCTTTGTGCAACTTTGTTAAGCATACTCCTTGTCAATAACAGGCTGCTCGTGCCTTGGCTAATTTGGCTGCTCATGGAGATAGCAACAGTAACAATGCTGCCATTGGACAAGAGGCAGGCGCTCTTGAAGCACTTGTTCAGCTCACACGTTCTCCTCATGAAGGTGTCAGGTAGTTTACAATTTCTTCTGCATCTGTATCTCTCATTTAATCTCCCATTAATTCATGGCTTCTAACTTATGTAATGTTGTCATGTTAATTAGCCTTCTGATTATCTTCATTCTTTCAGACAAGTGCACTTTTTTCTGTGCACTAAATGCCAGCACTTCTCCTTCCTCTGGTGGGAGCACCCCCAAAGGAAAAGGGAAACAAAGTACAATCTGAAACTGCTAAATGTTATATTCTAAATATGGAAATAGTTTCTAACACAAAAACGGGACCTTATTGTTAAAGATGAGTATTGTTTGTCTTGGGCCCCGACTATCGAATTTGTGTCTTTGAAAATTTATGGTTCGATTTTAGGCTTTCATTGACTTTGGGACTGTGAGGAGGAGAAGGGTTGTATATATACATTTATGGTAAGAAAATAGCTCCTTCCTCTGGTGGGAGCACCCTCAAAGGAAAAGGGAAACAAAGTACAATCTGAAACTGCTAAATGTTATATTCTAAATATGGAAATAGTTTCTAACACAAAAATGGGACCTTATTGTTAAAGATGAGTATTGTTTGTCTTGGGCCCTGACTATCGAATTTGTGTCTTCGAAAATTTATGGTTCGATTTTAGGGCTTTCATTGACTTTGGGACTGTGAGGAGGAGAAGGGTTGTATATATACATTTATGGTAAAAAGAATAGTTCCCCCCCCCCCTTTTTAAAAAAAAAAAAAAAGAATGTTGGGATTCATGACTGTTTAAACAACACTGGTAATTGTAAGTACAAAGTTCCAATTTGTCTATCCTTGAGATAATAATATTCCCTTATTGGTTTTGTATGACAAAGACTGCTTTTTATATCATTATATCAACTTATTTTCATGTATCATTTCATTGTTACTTTAATCTGATCACTTTACCTACCTGTCAAATAGGCAAGAAGCAGCTGGTGCATTGTGGAATTTATCATTTGATGACAGAAATCGAGAAGCGATTGCAGCAGCTGGTGGAGTTGAGGCCTTGGTATGGTATCTGCCTTGCTAAGTTCTAATCGTTGTAGTTGTCATAATCATACTTGGTCTTTTGCAAAACTTCCTTTTTTTTTTGATAAGTAAAGTTTTATTAATGAAAAAACGGCAACAGCCAAATTACAAAAGAAAACAAAAAAAGGAAAATACAAAACAAAAAGCCCATCATGATGGCGCATTGGATACAAGGAAATTATGAAAATCCATGCCTTGAAATTTCAAACAATGGTCCATGTACACAGAGTTTTAAAAAAGAAAACTAAAAGCTCCTCTCTGGATCTCTCATTGTTTTCAAACGTCTGCTCGTTATGCGCCTGCCAAATACACCCACAGTATGCAAATGGGAATTAATCTTTTGCAAAACTTCCTATAATAAGAAGTGCTTCAAGAGGAAGTACTCGATGCAAAATGCTATAGAAGAGAAGGGGTTTTATGCCTATTAAGAATGTGCTTCTTTATTAGCTAGTGCTGCTAGTAGCATGGGGAAAAAAGTTGAAGCCCTTAAACTGAAAAAATTGTCTCTAATTGACTAATGAAATTGTTTCCTTTTAACTAGAAGAAGCATTTCTGTGAGAATAGAGCATAATTAAAGGTCCATGATCTACAGGTTCCTGTTTGCCAAAGTTGAAATTTAAGAAGTTAGTTATTGTTGGGCGTACTCCTTTTGAATTTCAATAGAAAGTTACTTTGCATGGGAATACGTTGTTTCTCCTGTTTAAGAAGTAGCAGCCAAGTTGAAGCTATATTTAAGTAGTATAATGTTATTTTTAGCGAGTTACTTAACAGCCCTACACCACACACTTGTTGAGAGAAAAAAATAAAAAGAAAACAAATAAATTTGGTGTGTGGTGTAGGGCTGCTGAATAGATTTTTTCTATAGCGAGGGGGCTCAGCCTTAAACTCTAAGCATGTATAATGATGCATCAATATGCTTACTTTGGTGGATGGGCTGGAAAATTATTTTCATGCCATGTTTTAATTTCAGTCCCTTTATAAACACCATTTTATCTCCTGATTTTTGTTAAAGGACTAGTATTAGTTTCGTTTCATTAAATGCTTCAATCATCTACCACTCTTCTCTTGAACCCTTTACCTCAAGAAGTGGCCCTAATATAGTCTGATGAAATCAAGAAAATATCTTGATTTTGATGAAATACATTTTATGAATCAAGCATTTCCCATTTGCAAAGGCATCATTATATTTGCATAATAGGCACTTTTTTGTGGCCTGCTTACAAAATCATTAGATGTAATAATGGGAAATCCAAAAACCATCTAATATAGAAATTTTATAGCAAGAATTTGTTTTATATTTTGTTAGTGCCCTTTTTCATACATCGTTAAAATTTATGTCTGTAGTATATTTTCTGTCTGATAAGATTTTTTTATTACTCTAATTGAAAGCTTCAATTTCATTATCTTTTAATTCTATAACCAATTTATTCTTTACTATATTCTCACACATCAAAACACATTGAAGAACACACGCACACCTGCATGCACATGTGAACCCATCACCCTTTTAATTAATATGCTTTCTTGATAAGGACCTGATAATTCGTATGCTTCTTTCAAGTTATGTGAGAAATATTGATTTCATGTTGAAGATCTTTTTACCTATATAATGTTTGGGAACAATTCTGTGTAATTGGTCTATGCCAATTATGTTGTTTATTAAACTTCTTTTTACCTATAAAAAAATGTTTCGGAACAATTTGATTGAATGCTTTGCTAGACAGTCTGACAGCTATGCTGTAATGGTTATATAGCCTGCTCATGCCTTGTTTTTCTTTTTTTTTTTGGATTTGAATCATCAAAATTGCAAAATGGCTGACTGAAGTTTTGTCCTTGGTAATTTAGGTTGCTCTTGCACGATCATGTTTAGATGACTCCCCAGGTCTTCAGGAGAGGGCTGCTGGTGCTCTCTGGGGTTTGTCTGTGTCAGAAGCCAATAGGTATGTGCTTGAGTTAAGATATTTTTCCTATAATTGTTCTCATTTGTTTCATACATATATAATTCCCATACAATCTGTGGATGCATCTTGCAGTTACATCTAATTTATTGCCTGACTATCTACAATCTTTCAGGGAGGTAGAGCCTCAAAATTGCAGAGGAAAGATTTTAACCAAAGTAAAAAGTCTTGTTTGCAATAGCCTGTGAAATTTATGTACCAAGACACAAGTTTATAAGTCTGAAACAAATTAAAAAAGCTGGTCCTGCCCAGTGTCTGAATCTCTTTTTTCTTTCCTTCATGGCTTGAAGTGAAGTGAAGTGAAGTGAAGTGATATGCCTTTCTTAAATGAGCTTTAACTGTTATGAAGATTTTTTTCATAAATTATTACCTCTGCTAGAAAATTTGATGCAACCTGCAGCTGTCAGTGGTTTAGATACAAATGAATCACACTATTTAATTGGATTAAAGGTGGTAGAGTTTTGATAGGGTGTTCAAATTCTTTTATCAATCCAGGTTGGATATTATGTATCATATTTATATGGCAAGTAATCAAAAAAATGTTTTGCTTGTTTTTCATTGTGTCCATGAATGTGTTTACAACGCTAATGAAAGAAAGTGGCAGATCCTTATATTGGAAAAAATATATATTTTAAAACCAAATTCGGCCTGCAATTGGAATCATAGTTAACAGCATCTATGTTGCCAATTCTGTATCGTGTCTGATCTCTTAATGGCCCTATGTAGACATAACTGGATTGGAAACTAGGCATGCACAAACTGCATTGTAGTTTATAATTCATACAAAGTTTTTATTCTGATCATTGCATGAATTTCCTTGGTTGTGCATATCATAGCTTGAATATGGAAAGCACATCAAGTCACTGCTCATGGAGTTTTTATTTTTATGAGTTGGGCTCTGATTTTTAAGCCGGTAATACCAATTTAAAGGTTAGGTTGGTATGGAGTACTGTTAATGTATGGGCTTATGCTGAGAAAGTTAAAGATGATTCTCAATTATTTGTTTATTTGTTCCAATCCCACAGGCAGCTTTTCAACAAGGGATTGCTGTGTAATCTGTGTGGGGCTAGTGGATTTAACTGGCATCTGAATAAATAACAAGCCTCTGTGGTCTTAGAAGTGGTTCATAGGCTTTGTTAATTTAGTAATTTTAGTCATTGAGGCTTGCATGTTGAGTGGTCACTTGATCTCAGCTTTCTTTATTAATGACATACTCTTGTCAATTTTATTTTCACTTTTGAATTATTTTCCACGGTGTTCTCCGTTTGAATTATTTTCATATTTTCCATTGGCAGGATGCTATTTTCTGTGCCTAGATATCCAAAATGATTCACCTTGTTCTCTTATATACAAATAAGATGATGCTGCTTTTGAAAACTTTTGTTATTCTCCTCTCACCAATGTTATATTGTTGGTCATATTTTGGTACTCAAATGCAGAGTAGTCCTGAATTCCTTTTAGTTTAGGAGGATTTTTATTCTTCAATCTATGTCCCATTGATACTAATGCCCCATATCTTCTTTCATCTTTGTTAGTGTTGCCATTGGACGTGAAGGAGGTGTAATACCTTTACTTGCAATGGCACGCTCTGAAGCTGAGGCAAGCATTTCCTCTTCTTAATAATCCATGTCCCTGCAAAATTTTTATTTTTATCCTTTTCTTTAAGAACTAGTATGGCATAAATTTGGCTTAATTGATATTTTCTTCCAGGATGTTCATGAAACAGCTGCAGGAGCTCTGTGGAACCTTGCTTTTAATCCTGGTAATGCAGTCCATATAGCAGTAGAAGGGGGAGTTATTGCCTTAGTTGATCTTTGTTCTTCATCAGTATCAAAAATGGCACGCTTCATGGCTGCATTAGCATTGGCCTACATGTTTGATGGGAGGTATCACTTTTTCTCCGCAAATTGGAGATATAACATGTTCGCATATTACTCATCCTGTCTTTGTCAGGTTCACACGTCTGATATTTTGTTTCTATATTTAGTTGTGTCCTCTTCTTTTTGGGTTTTTTACTTCTTTTTTTTTTCACTATTCATAAATTATCCTTTGTGTAATATGGTCTATGTCCTGATTAGAAATAAGATTTGGTGAGAAATGCAATTACCAATATATAATTTACAGTTTACACCACTTACTTATCAAAAAATAATTTACACCACTTATAAAAAAAAAAAAAAAATTACACCACCAATGCAGATAAGACTACCATGGATTTTTGGGATAATTCATTTGTGTTTTTGCCTTCTGCATCATTGTTATATCTTTTCATTTGCTTTTTGGACGGATATTGGAGAACAAAAGGTGTGGACAGAAACTAAACAAATTTTTTATCTTTATATTATGTATAGAAGAAACCCGGAGTATTGTGGCATTAATCGGGAAATTTTCTTTCGGACTGAGAGAGCCATGAGACACTGTTACTTCATATAATAGTCGATCAAATTATATGAAATCTTATGTTATTAGAATTAGACAATTCTCCTGCACCTACAATTTAAAACATATCGTAATTCCCCTAAAATGAGGCGCTCTTTGCTAAAATATTTTGTTGTATAATCTTCATGTGAGACATCTGCACTTGTTTTGGAAATTTGCATATGTATACAACTTCTTTTGTTCTTGCTGCAGAATGGATGAATTTGTTTTGTTAGGGAATTCCTCAGAAAGTATTTCGAAGCATGTGAGTTTAGCTTCATCTAGAAGGATGGCTTTCAGATACATTGAAGCCTTTGTTCGCACATTTTCCGATCCACAAGCATTTGCTGCTGCTGCTGCATCATCAGCCCCTGCAGCACTGTCACAAGTGACAGAACGAGCACGTATTCAAGAAGCAGGGCATCTGAGATGCAGGTTTACCTTCATGGCTACGCATATACTTTTTATGAATAAAACTCTAGCCCCATTCATTGTGCTCTTTACATTTTCTCACACCTGCAGCCATTTTCTTTTGACCTTTTCTTGAATTTTTTATTCATTAATGAAATGCATCCTTTTCATTTCTTTAGATAAAATAAAATTGATTAGTTATTGTTTTCCATGCTGCAGTAATTTTTTTTTCAAGTATCTATTAGAAAACAATGAGTAAGATAACTGAAAATACTACATTATTTTAGAGATTGACCCTAAATTTATTTAGTTTGTAGGTCCTTTGTATTTCTTTATAAAATCATCTTTTAAGATTTGACCTGCTGATGCTGCCATATGGACCATTTTGTTGAATGATACTGCTGTGCGGAATCCCCCCCCCCCCCCCCCCCCCAAAAAAAAATAAAAAAAAAACAGCATTTATTTATTCTTATTATTCAATTTTTTACATTTCTTCCTTTCTTTTTCTTAAATTTGGACAATTTTCATATTTCTTAGTGGGGCTGAAATTGGGAGATTTGTTGCCATGCTACGAAATCCATCATCCGTACTCAAGGCATGTGCTGCATTTGCTCTTCTCCAGGTAATTGTATTAGTTTAGATTCCCTCTCTCTCAATATATGTGGCTTATATAAATGTTCACATTTGACACCCGTTTGAATTGGTAGAACTACATAGTTTGTCGTATTTTAATTGCAGTTTACCATTCCTGGCGGTCGGCATGCCACACACCATGCAAGCCTTATGCAGAATGCAGGAGCTGCACGTGTTCTGCGTGCTGCAGGTGCAGCAGCAACTGCCCCTCTTGAAGCCAAAATATTTGCCAGAATTGTACTTCGCAACCTCGAGCACCACCAAATTGAACCATCGCTTTGAAGACTACTAGAGCTGTCACAGTCTGTCTGCTGCCAATTTCATAACAAGCGACGGAGGTTCCATTACCAGAAAGCAGGAAAGCAGCATAATGCAACATAAGAACACACTCTGCTCTCTAAGCTATATGTGAAATTACCAATTGTCCCCTAGAATCATGTCTAATCTTCTTCCCCCTTTGCCCCCCATTCTTAGGACAAAAGGCTGGTTTATTTAGGCTTCAGTAATATTTTCTCCTTTTTGTAAGAAATCTTTACATGTTAAAAGGTATTTTAGGTGGGGAAATTGGTCCAAGAGTCATTTCCTTCTAATTTTTCTTTTAATTCGTTGAGACAAAACCATATATAAAAGCAGTTTTAGGCTTGTTGAGGCTTTTGCTCGTTTGACATTTCAGTTTGGTGGAAAATTAAGCCCTTAATCTTGTTTGCTTGACTCAAGTCAATGAAATTGAAGGCTTACTCTGTTTGGATTTTAACTTGAAATTATTCCATCACGTTTACCTCTTTTTTTGTGGAATCTGGTGAATCCTTCAGTTTAGTCTGCTCGCCATTCTTTTATAAAACACTGAATTTAATTTTAATCTTAATCTTTGTTTTAGGCTTTTAACCTTAATTATTTTTATTTTTATTTATGGTTTTTATAATTGTTAGTATTAATTATATGTTACCACTTTATATCATAGATTCATATAATATACTTTTAACATTTTATCAGTGTCTAATTATATGTCATCAACTTATCATTCTATTTATGGTTTTTATAATTTTTTCCATCACTCAATTTAATTGTTAGTATTGATTAATAAAAATTATTATTTAAATTGAGTTGTACCATATTGATTAAAATTTGAATATAATTATTATACTAATGTTATTATACATTGGTATTACATGTAGACTATAAGTCTATAATGTTATTGATAATCAATAATCAAATAGTATTTATCATTCTATTATAAATACACTTGTACTGTAAGGTTTAAAAAAAATTTGTTAGTATTTATAATTGTTTTTTTTTAGAGGAGCAAAATAACTTCATATTCATAAGAAAAAGGTTACAATAAATGTGCAATACAGAGAGGAACTTCCTCAATCTCAAGCCAAAGCATGAGCAACAGAATTTGCTTGCATGCAAACATGATGAACATTCCAACTCTGGAATTGATTAAGAACTGATCTCCTATCTTCCATCACCAAACAAACACTATCAATTCCGTGCATAGATTTTCTGATACCATTAAAAACATTCGGTGCATCCCCTTCTAATATGATTTGATGAAAACCAAGCTCAAGAGCATATTTTGAAGCATGATTATCATGGTATTTATACTTGTACTATAGTATTGATTATTGACAATTAAATATTTTTATATTATAGTATTATATGTTATTAACAATTACATGGTACAGTCTATATACTTGTATTATAGTGATTAATTACATGTTATTAACTCATTATACTTTTATTATGATTAGTGTCTAACTTATTCCTATTAATGACTAAAGTATAATAACTAGTAATATTATATTAAATATAATAGTATTACATGTCATTATAAATTTATAGATTAGTATTTATAGATTAGTATTAAATGTTATTATATTTTATACACAAAAGGATACGTTAAATTGGAAACAAAAAGATTATTTAATTAATAGAATAAAAAGATTGTTATCATACATTAGTATTATAATTAGTCTTTAAACATTAGCATTACAAGTTATTACACTAGTTTATTATGCATTAGTCATATGTCATACACTACTATTAGTCAATTGACTCAATTTAGTCTCTTTATATTATAGCATAAGTATGTTATTTAGAAACAATAATTAGCTCATTAGCTCATTATTATTGGATTTTTAACTAATTATATAAGCTATAGTTATATAAAATATAAATTTGTAATAACATGTAATGATATTGTATAGTAGTTAAAGTATAATTTTAACTAGATTAGTGTTTGTACGTTAGTATTAAATTTTATTATTAACTGCAAAATATATATTAGTATTACAATTAGTCTTTATACATTAATATTACAGATTATTACATTAGTATATATTTACATGTCATATACTATTATTAGTTAATTACTCAATTTGACATCGTTTGTTTTCGCAGATGAGATTAGATTAGTTGAGATAAAAGTTGAACATTAAATAAAATATTATTAGAATAAATTTTTTTAATATTATTTTGTTTTGATTTTTTAAAAATTTAAATTATTTATTAAATTTTATGTGAAAATTTGAAAAAATTGTAATAATTAAATGATATGAGATCAAATGAGATGAAAATTTTTGTGAAAATGAATTAGGCCTAATCTATTTTTTATATATTATAGTATAAATATATTATTTAGTAGCTCATACTATTATTAAATTTAAATAACTATTTAAGCCGTATTTATATAAGATATATATATGATGAATGTATATTAAAAAATACACGTATTTTTTTATAACGTATGCACAACATCTTAGGCAGAGTTAGAGTTAGAGCCGAAGGTGTTGTCGGATTAGGGCAAAGCCTAGGCCAAAGTCACTATGCTCGTAGTGTGCAGACGGCGTCGGTGGGCCACCTGCTGCTGTAGTGTTGGGTCGGAACCTTGTAACCGTTCGAATCGGAAGCGTCCGTGGCGCTCTCGGCGGGGTGCAAGGTGGAGTCATAGCCAGAGGCTGAAGGCGGAGGCAGAGTCGCAGTAGGAGTCGGAGGCGGAGTCGGAGTCGGAGGCGAATTTTCTGATTTGTTATCACCCTTATTAGATATGCTCATGAAAATCCTTTTGTACAATTTGACACTTATGAGAGCCAACATCGTTGCCGAGGGAACAAAGACAACATCAGGAATGGTCTTCATCATTTTTAGCTGGCCCACACGCTCTCCGGCTTTCTTGGCCACCATGGCTCCCGGAGGTGCTACTACTCCAGCGATAATAATTGCGGTATCTGGTTTCTTCGGACTGACTAATTTCTCCATCATAAAATTGACGAAGTACTCCCTCTTATGCTTTACTTCATTTGTCCATTTATTGTAAAAAAAGTCCTGCTCAATGCTCATCATGGTGTGATATATGTATATATATATATATGTATGTATATATATATATAAGAATGAGAGAATACTATATATGAATGTGCAAGCTGTCTAAATTACCGACCTTTACATCGTTGCGTGATGGCACATCATAATGCTTACTAGGCAATGCTGAGTTGAGAGAACTGCATGCATAAGATAAATTATATTTATATTATTTATTTCCGTTTGTTTCCTTTCTCCCATTAATGCAATATAATTAATCAAGACATTAACAATGATTAATTATAAATATATACTTACTTGAAGATATCAAGAACAGCACTATGGAAGTCATCAAAGTTCTTGATATCATCTTTCTTAATGAACTGATCGTAGAGTGTCCCAGATATCAAATCCGACACCTGTTTTGACTGGAATCCTACATTTATTTTATGCATATTTGCAGCTCAGAAACATTAATATGTTGTTATGGGTAATGATAAATGTACACATATATATAGGAGTAATCATGTCATTGATAATAGCATCAAGAAGGGTGCAGATTCTTCCATTTTATCTAATAAGATCAAGCTTATTTGCAACCGGACAACATCGATCGACTTTGGAAGGGTACATATATATCTAATAAGATTCTTCCATTTTCGAAGGGTACATATATATATATATCTGAGTAATCATGTCATTGATAATCGCATCAAGAAGGGTGCAGATTCTTCCAATTTATCTAATAAGATCAAGCTTATTGGCAACCGGACAACATCGATCGACTTTGGAACAAGAACATGAAAACATGCGGAAACAAAAGGACAACATGATGCAGCAATCATATATATTAAAACGTAAAGAAAATTGAATAGCAAAAGCAAAATAAGTGACATAATTCAATCAAAAAATTACATGAAATGAGAAATGAGATGACAAACCTCTAATTCCCATAAAACTCGTAGCTACACCCATTTTTTGCGAAGAATATTTAATCATGTCCAACAATATTGATGCGTGTGTATATATATATACATACATATATGAGAGAGAGAGAGAGAGAGAGAGAGAAAGAGAGAGGAATAAACAACAAGGATGGTTTCTCAGTATGCTTAATCAGTTCAAGCAAGGTATTTTTCATGTTTTGATCTCTTTTCCCTTGTAAAATAGGATTCTTGGCTTGGAACTAGCCTTTTCCTTGACCCGTGGGTTTTGAGTCCTAGGCATCCTAGCTTGTATTTTCTATGGTTTTTGCCCATTTATCTTCCCATGCTTCCATTCATCTTGCATTGCAAAAGTTGCAAACTTACCACTTTGATAATCATTTCGAGTAGCATATGTTTCAGAGAAAACTGCAAAGCAAATTCTTTTGTGGCACTAGAAGGAAAAAAGAAATGTTAAAATTCTTGAATTAGATGCCCTAATTATCTTGAGAATAAACAACTTTATTTGTACTACCTAAAAATCTAGGAGTTGGGCATGTGGCTACTGCCATAACACAATCTAGTTGCTATGTTAGGATTTGATAGAGACCTTTTTTTTTATGCCCTATATTTGGTTTCAGCGTTCACTTTCATCTCTTTTTTTTGGGGGGGAAGGAGGATGGTACCTCTAGAGCTTTATTGAAAAACTGTCACTTGTGGTAGAGAAATACCGTGATTACAAATCCAAAATGACAATAAAATAGTGCAAAAAAAACAATCCCAATGCAAACCAATAAACAAATGCAAAGAATCCTACCTTTTTTTTCCAAAGATAAGGTAGTCCTAACTTATCAGTCTTTAAAATTCCCTCAACCAGCTGTGGTAGTTCAGAATAATTCTCCCAAGTTCTTGGAACACCCGTGGCATCAGGACGATCTAAATGGTCAGCGACTACATTTCCTTCCCGGAAAATATGACAAATAGTACTACAAAATGGCATGTCTAACATGCATAAATACACTACTTGTTCATCAGTGTTCGGGCAACATTAAATTTTTTGATAAATTTAGTACAAAACAACATATACTCAGGTATCTGGTGTTTGGTATGTCATCATCTAATAACCTAGGCGTTTTATTGATTGAGTATTGGACAATTATTGAATCTCTAGCATACAACATCAGCCTTCTTTGGATTCTTCTTTACTAATTTTGTTTTTCCTCTTCTAATGGAAACACAGAAAAGAATCAAGACTTCAGAGAGTGTAGTGCTGGTTCATGGCATCAATGTCGAGACCCCTCAGCTTGGCAAATGACTCAACCTTGCCTTTCAGGGTGTGAAGCTCCCTCATCCTGAAAAAAGAAAATGAAAGGAATTAAGAAATAAAATCTCATGGGACTGATGCATTAAATACAATAATAATAATGGTTAAGGGTCCTTCAAGAAAGAGGACAATGGATGCAAAATGCAAAAATGAGTAACTTAACTGAAATCTTGAGACAGATATGCATCATAGTATGAAATAGTTGGAGAGTATTGTGAATTTCAGTTGAAAGACAAACCTTGCAATCTCTGCACGCCTTTTAGCTTCCTCTGCCATGAGACTGATGTCCCTAAAAGAGCTCCTTTCAGAAAACTTTTTTGTTTCAACAGACTTGAGGCCATGTAGCGTTCGCTGCTCGGCTGCCCATGCGGCCTCACGAGCTTCCCTACCAAAGTCTTTTTTGTTGGTAAAGGCAGTCTGTTTTGATAGACAAACAGGTGGCCATATTAGTAGGATTAATATTTATGAAGCACTAGCAATCATGAGGAAGTCAGGATCTTAGGACATGATCCATGATCAGAAATGAAAATAAATTCTGCATAGTTTTCTCAAGTAAGAAGTTAATGATATTTAGAAAGTTCTAGACATAATCAAGTCATCATTGGGAAACTTCAGTTTCACTTACTCTTTGGTCTACCACGAGATCCCAGGCACGTCCACTTATTGCATATCGGACTGCAAATTTTAAGGGATCGAGCAATAAATAAGTCATAATACTGTATAACCAAATGATGCCTGTCTAACCCCAACCAATGCTTTGTATTCCAGCAAATCCCCAATTTGCAGTGGCAGCTGCCAGCTATAACTGTAGCAACCTGCAACGATGAGTCTTAAGCGATGGACAATTTGAAAAGGATAGAAAAGCTTATGAAGCAAATAAGACGTTTAATTGTGAGACAGCAATGATATTGCTAGACATCAATATAATTCTCATGTACTCAGGGTTTCAATTGAGTGTAAATGAAATCTTTTAGTGCCATGTGATGATTCCATTTCCCTATGTCCCCCTTTTTGAATTTTTATTGGGATACTAATTAATTATAGTGCCAAAAGGAAGATTTTAAAGCAGGACTTTAAAAGGAAGACTTTAAAGTGTTTGTGTGTGATATATGTATGAATGTATGTATGCACGTATTATAATCAAAAAGCTTCTTTGAACTCATAGGACTTAATGAGGACGCTCCTATATTGTCAGCAGCATAAGCATCTTTAGGCTCCTATCATCCAAGAGCTCAAACAAATGGAGACATTTGGATTCAATATATATGATCCAAATAATATCTTGATAATAACGTGTATATATAATTCAAATTTGAGATATTGAGGGGAGGGAAGAACTGATGAGTTTTTCCCATTCTTGAGCTGTAAGAAATTCATAAACATGCAGAAGTAACCAGAACTATTAATCGTATACAAAGGATCAGGCTATATGTGCTTCTCAAGTAAGGTATAACTTGATAGAAAATGTGTCTCATGGACTGTAGGATTTCTTAAATATGGTTTTCACTAGATAAAGGCAATGGACTATTTCTATTCTAGGGTCTACAACATATGCAATAGAAGCCACATCTTTCTTCGGTATGTTGCAATCCAAGCATGTTTCTACCATCTAAATCCATTTTGAAGAACAAGAAGATGTTAAAATTCTGTACCAGCTGAGCAAGAATAAAGGCAGTAACGAGCAAAAACCCAGGTCGTTCCATGAAAGACCACCCCTGGGAGCGTGTCACAAATATTAATGCCTGGCTGATGATGCTGACTTGAAGATACACAGCAGATGCCATTGTCTCTTTTGCACTGATGTCATCCACATTAAACTTTTCCTGCAATAATAATGGTATAAAATAAGTTCATTAAGTTAAATGAAGATCTCCTACTCAAATCCTCTGTAAGAGCACATTTATGCAATTCAGGATCAAACATAGAAGGCTATGTAAGACATAAAGCAACTGCCAAAGGAGGGAAGTTACCTGAAAGAAATCTGTTTTAAAAGCTACCCCAAAAAATACAGGAGTCATTAGGGCAAGGTAACTGCCAAGGACAATCCCAGTTGCAAAAATCTCAATTGAGTTTCCAACCGTCAGGAAGTGGAGAAGGCTTGACCCTGTCTTTGGATATGGTCATGATGGTACCTGCGAGCAGACTAACAGTCACATAACAAGCAAAAGGAAGGAGATAATGTGACAGAAGGATGAAAAGTAGGAAGGAAGAAAATAAATTATTTGTCCATTAGACATGGGACGATGGTTTAAGAAAGTAGCAAGCTGACCATCATTAAGAACAGCGATGACAAGAACCATGAAAGGAGGGAAATCGAATTTCCAGATGATATTCAGCATCAAGAAACCTAGCTGTTATACAAAAATAAAAATGAGACAAGCTTTGTTGTGGGATGCAATTATAAAAAATTTGATATAAAAGAACTTAGTTTAGAATGGAACCTACCACAATACGTATACTGATAGAAACAGCATAGATCTGGATGAAGGGGAGCAAAGATTAAGAGTCTCAACATTTAATCTCACAAGTAAGGCGTAAACCAAACCAAGACTGATAATTTCTTCAATATATCTCGTGATTGTTAGATTACCGTGCAGCTGGTTTTTCCCTTGCAGGCTTCTCTTCTAACTATGGGAGGGGAACAAAAACTCATACTCAGGTAAGAGCGGTTTGGATGGATTAAGACTTTTCTTGAAACCGAACTAGTTTACTGTTGATTTGGAGTCTGACTCGCAATTATAGAAATACTCATTTCTCCCTTTAAAGACCTAATAGGAGAGTGGGATAATTCCTTATAAAAATTAGGATGAGTTTATTCCAAAACCGTGTAGGACTTCTCAACAACATTCAGTAGTGCGTTGGAGTCATAAGATTACTTTGAGAAACAAATGTGCCCAATTAAGTAAAAGGATGCCTTGTTCTAGAGAGGATAGCTCTCTCTTATTTGCATTGTAAATGAATTTGAGCCATATGATAGTTTGATTTCCTTCGAGAAGAAATGGCTAATGTTAATGTTAATCTCAAAACCATATCTTCACTTCATATGCAGAAGATACAACAGATTCTAAAATTGGAGACTTGTTGGATGCTGTGGAGAGAGATTTTTTTTTTTTTTTTTTTTTTTGCCTGCAGTTTGAAAGTGGTATTAATATTATCATGGGTTTTTTGCTACCTTAAAGGTCCGAGAAGAAAGCTTCAGCACTCACCTGTGATCATTTTAACACACACACCGAGGTCCAAAGCTCTTCTAATTGTTTCAGCACTATCATGGTGAGGAGGGTCAAAAAGAGGGAGAAGGCCAACAAAATGCCAGGGGCCACCAGGATGGTCTTTGGTACCAGCAGGTACTTCCTAAAGAAATATAAACCAGAATTTTCTCAAGAAACTACAAATAGGAGTGTGTGTATGAGACAATGAAGAAACCTTGAGAGAGTAGTGGTACCTGGTGGGAAACTCCAAGGGAACGTAGTCCACGTTCTGCAAACTTGTCAATCATTGCATGTACTTTCCGTTCAAGTTCCATTTTGTTATGTGCCAGATTGAGAATCTAAAGAGCATAGGTGCAAAAGATTTCAGAACTTGCAGATGAACATTTTTTTTTTGAATAGTGAGATGAGATGAGATGAGCTGATTTTAGATAAAAGTTGAGTGTTGAATAAATATTATTAGAATATTATTTTTTAATATTATTATTATTTTAAGATTTGAAAATGTTAAATTGGGATTTGAAAAGGTTGAATTGTTTATTATATTTTGTGTGAAAATTTGATAAAGTTGTAATGTTGAGATGAGATGAGTTGAAATGATTTCTCAATCCGAAAGTTAAGTTATGGTTTCTACCTACTCTGGGGCACCTTTGCTGACTCTCTGCATTTTACCAGCTCCATCAAGGTATGTAAATGCAGTCCTTTTGTCAGTTGGATTGAATGGTAGGAAGTGAACTTCTTTGATTCCAGCTCTTGCCTTACAAAAACAATAAAATTATGGTAAATGAGTTGTTTTTCTCTTTCCTTGATGTAGTTGTACCATGGCTTATTCACTCCTTAATGTAAGTACTAAGGAGTTACATGAAAGTAGCCCTTTTGTTGGTGAAAAGAAAAAATCTTAATTCAAGGTAAAAAGTAATCATGAGAAGATAAATTTTGCAGAAACTCCTAGAACTAGGTTTCAGAACCAAACATCTATAAGTTCTAATGAGTGTCTTCAACATGTTGTGATTTGTAAGAAAAATAAATGTAAGACTGCCATAACCCTTTGCAGACAATAGCAACAACCAAATGCTGGTGATGACAATGAAGATGGACAAGAAGCAATTTATACCCTCCGGTTGATCACTCCCACCACAAACATAAATTAAATAAAATTGAGTATAATCCTCTTTAAATTAATATACACACACATTAATGGAACCATTTTCTGTAAAAATGACCTTCATAAATATGTTTCAAGTCAAATACCTCCTTAGGGTCACCTAACATTGAAACGATTGCAGCATCAATCGCATCTTGATTCTCTAACCTTGATGCTCTTGCAGCCATAAGTACAGCCGAATCCTTCTCAACACCTTTCTCAAAAACCTGTAACATGGTATGGATGGTTGAGAAGTCCTATGAAGCAAGCACAAATAGCATTTTGAAAAAAATAATAATAATATATTAGACAAGTCGAGTTCGATCAAATTATATGTTAAACGAGTCAAGCTCAATCAGAAATTTCTAAAATTTTTCAAGCTCGAGTCAAGTTCAAGCAGTGAAATATGCTAAACGAGCTTTTGACCCCCTGCTTGAATTCGACTCGATTCGGATCGTTTGCAGCCCTATAGACAATCAATGGAACAGGACAAGAATTCTGTTGTCACTTTTGTGGGGTTAGTAGTGGTAAAGATGATATCTTGTTTATTTAGATGTGTCTCTTGGAATAATAGAACTTTTTCTTTTCTAAGTAATAAAGAATTTTATCAATTAAGATAATAGACATAGCTCATGTATGCAGGAAGTACACCAACGAGTCTCTTGGAATGGAAGCTTAGACAAAGTAACATGAATTGTGAACGAACTTTTCAGATTTTGGTTTCTATCATGAAGCTATCCAATATACTCATTTCTATCTCATGAATATTTACAGAAAAATAGAGCGTATTACCTCAATCATATTTTTATTAACCGTAAGCTTGTTTAGTGTCAGTGTGCCTGTTTTGTCACTACATAGCACATCCATTCCAGCCATTTCCTCAATAGCTATCATTCTCTTTGTTATGGCACCCTGCAGAAGACATAATGCACAAAGTCCAATAATATTCACAACTGAGAACCATTAATTCATTCTTATTCACTGCCATTAATTTGCCAAATCAATCTAGACAGTGGTTGTGGCTTCACAAACCTGCTGTGATAAACGATATGAAGCAATGGCCATTGTAACAGAAAGAACAGTTGGCATTGCAATTGGGATGCCCCCAATTAGTAGGACAAGTAGATTATCAATGCCAACACGATATCCCTTGTGGTGAATCCCATATATCACAATGATTTCTATACACATCCCGACAGCAATAGAACAAATGAAGAAGTTTCCAATTGATGTTAGAACCTGAAAAAATTATTTAAATTCAAATGTTATATAATAATAAGCATAAATCTGAAAATATTACTTGTTATGATTTGGAGAAATTCTTGACAAGAGAGCTTAACACATGTTTTGGATTGACAGTATAGATATAAAGTTTTTGTAAATTACCTGTTGGAAATGCCCAACATGTGTAGTGTTTTCCACAAGATGAGCTGCCTTCCCAAAGAAAGTGTGAACACCGGTTGCAATAACAACTGCTTCAATTTCCCCTTGCTTGCATGTTGAGTCTGAATAAACCCCCTCACCACGATGCTTTGTTACTGGAAGAGATTCCCCAGTAAGTGCAGACTGCAAGTGACAAAGAAAATAGGTTAAATTCAGGAGGTTATACTAGTAGATAACAATATGGGATACACATTGTGTTCATAATGGCACTAGGGCCTAGTTTTCAAAGGATCAATAACAATATTTACCTGATCAATTTTCAGAAGGATCTCCTTCAAGAAGACGTGCATCAGCAGGAACAATGTCCCCAAGTTTGATACTAATTATGTCTCCAGGAACTAGCACTGAAGCATCTTCTTCACTCCATTTTCCATCACGTAGTACCTGATCAAGAATGATTAGAAGTAAAAACAAAGTGAAAGCCAAGATAATGCCTCTGACAGAGTGGAAAATCAATAAAAAGGTGGAACTAGTTCTTGATGGCAAGGTTTAGCTGTCATGAACTTAGGATATCAATAAGCACAGAGAACAACCTTTGCTTTTGGGGCCAAACGTGCCATAAGCGCGGCAGCTGTATTGCCAGCACTGTTTTCCTCTATGAAACTGATAGTAGAATTAATGATTAGTAAGATCACGATGCCAACAAAGTCATGATATTCTGCATCTTTACGCTGCACAGACAAGGTTTTGTCAACATTCTCCCCAAAATAATTGACAGAAGACTCCAATATGACTAAATTTCAACATGTCATATCAACTTCTAGTAGGGAAAACCAATGAACAGAAAGAATTAAGGACATCTTGATTTCACTGTGCTTCAATGAGGATAAGAACCTTCAATGATGACTAATATTAGTACTAGTTTTTTTCAACTCACATAAATGTCACATAGACAAGCATATTAGAAAACAAGAGTAGATGAAGAAGAAAACTCGAGGATTCATATAGACTTACCCTTCCTTGTGTGAGAGCAATGGCCATGATAGCTGCAGCTTCCATAACCCATGATAAAGGATTCCACAAAAAGCTTAAAAACTTCAGTATTTTGTTTTCCTAGAGCAAGGTAGAAGAGCAGAGAACCAATACAATGAGGGAGACTGAGGAAGCAATAATGGAGAAGTAGAAAGCAAGGAAACAGAGAGATTAAATTGAACAGTGCTTCTCCAACCTTTTTCTCCTCAAGTTTGTTGTAACCAAACAAAACCAGATGCTTTTGAACTTCATCAGAAGTCAAACCTTCCCTTGTACAAGTAAGATGCTCAAAAACTTCTTTAAGGGGTATATTCTCCTACAAGAAGGAACTTCCAATTGAGCATATAGTTTTGTGCCAAACAAATAAGATTGAAGTAGTGAAATTTTCTTTGCATTTCCATCCTTCTCTTTTACTTCCAATTTTTTGGTCAAATCAAATTATCACCATGAAACACCATTAACCAAACACAAAAGAACCAACTTCAGTTTGTTTTTCCAATCTTACTGTACTTCAACAAAGAAAAGGAATAAGAAAAAATAGGATCCTTAATGTAGAACCAGTCTTTATACTACCAAAAAATCAAATTTCCTCATTAATTCTACCTTTGACTATGGAGACTGCATTTGGTCCTATTATTCCTATAATCATCAAAATGAAAACAAACAAATTTATAAATAAGAAAAAAAAAAATGTCAACCATCTAGGCACCTTCATCACTAAAATCTCTTTTGTCAGTCATGTTTTGAGTTCTAAAAAAAAAAAGCACATACCAGATCAGCTTCCTGGTTAACAGCATCAAGGCTATGCGACATTTCAACCATTTTGGATTTCCTTTAGCTTCAACCCTCCACCAAGAAAGTCTTTACCAGATTATCTGCATGATCAGATAGTTCATTACCCATGCAATCCTTTACATGGAGTTTGTTAATCCATAAAACAAATAGGTTGATGTTAGTACTTCTTATTTAATTTCGACTAGAATGTTAAGGTCATTTGAATCCACCTCTTCTTAATTCAATCTATTATTTTTATATGTGGAGAAAGAAAAATCAAATCCCATTGCCTTGTCCTCTTTACTTTTTGTCAAATGAGACATCCTAAAAAAATACACTTCTTGCATAACTCTAAGTATAAGGCCTCGAACATAGAACATTAATCATATATCTAATATTTCAATGAATAAATCTATTCATCATCTACTTTCTCATCATCCTCTCATCATTTCATGATGTGGTATTAGATGATAGGTTTATAAATAAAATACAATAAATAGTCTTAAATCATTTAATACCGTATCATGAGATAATGTAAGGATGATGAAAAATGAGATGATGAATAGCATTGTTCAAATTCAATATTCATCAATCTCAGTGGCAACAAATAAACCCAGAACTCCCATTAGAAACAAAAATGCACAAAATAAAACAGCAAATTAAGGGCACCTATAAAACGAAACGATCCGAATTCTTCAACCTAAAAGGTGCCTTCAAATCTCTTTCTCACGCACCAAACCTTCATGTCCTTGAAGCTGCACCAAGCCTAGAGCCCTAAAAACTTGACAGATTGCTCCAAGATTGGAACTAAAGGAACAGTATATATAGCTCTACTTACATGTACGGTAATCAACATTAGTGCCAATTAATAGGAAAACTCTAAAACTGAGAATCAAGGCAGAGAAGAAATGAAAAGGATCGGCAGTGCTTGAAAACGATGCCATTGGCTTGTGAACATCGCCGGCTAGCGTCCATGCATCCGAAGCTCACTTATCATATACAGTTGGAATTTCCAAATGGCAGTTAACTTTGCAGCCATGCATCGAAGATATGATCCTCTTTGGACCCAACGTACTTCGTCCGTACCATAACTTAACATTATGTATTTGTAAGAGTATATGCCAGACTATATCATTGAGATGAACGTCTGCATTACACAGGATTGGAAGATTTAAAACGTGGGAAAAGGCTACCTCATCAAGTGTTTTTGTTGTTTTATGATAAAAAAAAAAAAGGAGTAAGTTTTTCATGTGTTAATGTCTCATATGGATCTGATTCATTGTCACTTCGGAGACATCTGTCGAAGCTTAGGCTTAATTTATTTTTACAAAAAAAATTAGCTAAGATAAAATTTGATTAAATCTTAAAATAATTTTTTCAAATTTTAAAATAAGATTAATATTAAAAAAATAATATAATAATATTTATTCAATTTTTAATTTTTAATTTTTAATTTATTTTATTTCATCTTATTATAATGAAAACAAATTAAGGCTAAGGCAGCAATGGTTGGCTGATCTGAAGTTGTAACCTTCGAAAACTCAAACATCCTTGGATGGTACGGTACAGCCGGCTTGTTTGATTGTTATTCTTTTAATAAATGACCTCTAGGCTCTAGGCTCTAGGCTCTAGGCTCTAGGTATGAAAGGCAGAGAGAAGCATCTATACAGCCGGCATTGAACCCATAAAAGTTCGTGCCTTCAAATGAACACACACAACAAAACATTGTATCCCTCACCTACAAGATCTTAAAAAAAAAAAAAAATTGCAGGAATGGCTCAGAAGAATTGTAGCTACCAATCTCAGTCAGTCAGTCAGTCGTCATTGATTACTTCTTTATTTTTATCTGTAAGTGTTGCAAACGTTGAAAAACTCTGTAAAAATAAAATTACAAATAGACGTAATGTTGTATGGCCTTTCTTAGACCTACTTTATGATAAAATTAATTATATTATCTATATATTACATCATATTATTTTATGTGTTTATTTTTCGTGCCATCAGTATATTATTTATTATAATCATATATTTTAAAAAATGAATTCGTGAAAAAAATCCCAATTTATTGTAGAAATTTGTATTATCTCTGTATAGTTTAAAGTATCTCTTCTATTTTGTGTTTATATATTTATTTATTTATTTTTGTGAAAGTGATGACCCCTACATATGTGATCTTATGAATAAGTGGAGATTCTCTCATTTCTTTCGGTTTTGACTTGTCACTGCTTTGGACCATACAACGCCAAGAGATTGATCATCTTGTCCTAAGCCGTCTCGACAGAAAAAATTTATCTTTAAAAATCGACTTACAAGAGAATGGTGTCTAAGAGCATATAAACCATCAATCAATCTCATATTTAGTCAATATGAGATCTTAACAATCACTACGCTTCACAACCAACATCCACGACGATCCTAGCACCCACACATGTTGGCCGTACGCTAGGTCTTTTCTAATTCCGAACTAATAATGTCATATCGACATCATCTTTCAGACTGCACGATTGCAACCGTTACAACATGATTTTAGAAGTGGGACAACTCTGATATCATTTGTTATAAACTCCTAAGTATAACTAACCTTTAAAAACCGATTTATAAGATAATGGTGCCTAAGAACTTATAAACCATCAATTAATTTTATACTTAATTAATATGGAATCATAACACATTTAGCCTCAATAATTCGAGTCCTTCATAAAAAGGCAATAGACTATAGTAATAACCGGCAGAGCATATATATTATGTATAATAACCATTTTAATAAAGAAAAATAAATAGGCTACAACTCTCTTTCAACTCTATATATTTTATAAAATTAAATTTATTTTTAATGAAGTAACATATTGTCATTTTGCATTAATTGATTGTAAAGTGTGTTATAAAAGAGTTAAAAATATAATTGTATGTGTAAGTGCTCTTTGAAAAAAATCTATGTTCATTAGCCTCATTTTTTACACTTTCAACATCAACGCAATCTATTCATTAGCCTCGTAAAACGCACTCACCACAGCGTTGATGTGAAAGCCTTGCACGCCAACTTTGTTGGGAGAGATTTTCGTTTGAATTAAGAAATGAGTTAAAATAAATTTTAAAAATTAAATAAAATTTATTAAAATATTATTTTTTTAATATTATTATTATTTAAAATTTTTAAAATATTAAATTAAATTTTAAAAAAATATATATTATTTATCATATTTTATATAAAAATTTAAAAAAATTATAATAATAAAATTAAAATAAAATAAAATAAATTTATCTCAACTTCAAATCTAAACCAGGCCTTGTTAAAGATTTCATTACCTTTCGCGCCGCTTCAGTTTTCACAAATTCCCTCTAATTTCTTTCCTCCCAGGATTATGACTCACTCTAAGACATGATCGCCAAACTATTAATGTCGTTACTTTATGCCAAACTGCAAAATCTTTTGCAACCTATCCCCTATTTTAATTTTCAACCATTGAGATCGCGACACATCATAATGGGAGAAGGGTCTAGGTACCTTTTCAATCCATAAAAACTCTCCACAACGATAAAACCATATAAAACTACAAAATCTTTTGCAATTCATCCCCTATTTGTGTCAGCCTTACAACTCGAACCCTTTTAGTATCAGCCTCTTATGCATCAACAGTCGTGAAGAAAAGAACTCTAAAGTATTAATAGTTTTGATAGATTATCGCCTCAGGCAAAAGCCCTAATCAATTGACTACCTAAACAAGTTGAACTCAATAACCAAACGATCGATGTTCCAGATTTCCAAACATTGATCACTAAAGTTCCCCAGAAATACAAAGTAACAAGATGTTATACTATCTAACAGCACAAAAAGTGAAAATAAATATACATATGAATATGATTCTGCCACCATATCTTTTATGAACATGTTTGTTCTTTTCTCATTCCCTAATGCTAACAAATGATTCCCTAATACACATAGGACTGGGGGATTTAAGCTATCAATGCACAATAAGGAAATTATCTACTTGCTAGAAGTTGGCTTCTCGTTTCCACAATCCTTGCGGTTGCAAACAGTTCGAAAGGGATAATTAAGATTGCCGCATTTGTCACAAGTCCAACTGCCTTCAGGGGCACCGGTGTTTGTGGCGTTTGAACCCTGCTAAGGAATGGTGAGCAAACAAACTAAATACAAGGAAATGAGCTATTAAACCTGAAAAACACCATCACGTGCATGGCATGTCAATGCAATCTAACTGCGCGCTAAAACTGAAAAATATTATAAAATTATAAATATCTTCAGAGATGGAATTACTTTTGCAAATGGAAATTACTGGTTCAGTGTAACTTATCAAAAGACAAAAAGACTTCATAATCAAGCACTTGAGTCCGTGGATAGGGTTATTCTATCACTCCTCACCGACCGTATGGGTTATTCTATACCAACTACAATTCTGAATCAGGGTATTGGGTGATGTAGAAATGTACTCATTCAATCTAATTTTAACACACAAGATCATATCTACATGCCGGTGTTACAGCCCTTCTACCCTCCTCTTCTAGTTTGTTCATTTAAATATTCTTTCCACTTATATACCAAACTTTCTCAGCAGCCAAATATCAAGAAAGAAACCTTGGCAATTCCATCTCTGCTCCCCCCAACCTCTTCTCTCTCTCACTATCACAGCCTTTTGCAGTGGCAATTGTTAGGCTGATATCCAGACAGTTGGCACAACCAGCCCTGGGAACAATCCCAGGAAGCACCTATTGCTCCAGATTGCAAGCAATTGTATCCCCAAGTCTTTTAATATGCAGTTGTGGCTTGAATGATGATGGAGAGGGGTTTGAAGTGGGGCATCCCCCCCACCAACATCCCTGTCCTTTTATTGTCCTAAACTCTCTAGCCCCACAGTATGCAATATTAAAAACAAATGATTTGGAGAGAGAGCACGAGAGAGAATCTACAGATTTTATGACATCTGGAAAAAGATGGGTGGTCCTAGTTTGTAAGGTAGGTTGATGGAAGTTTCTATTGTGGTGGGCAATTGTGAGTTGGATCTCAATGGTTTCAATCCATGGATAACAAAGTGCTATACCGCCTATGAAAACTATAGCTAAGTTGGTTTAGGGCCGACTTCCCAGACAGTCTTTCCATTAACATTCTTTTTAATAAGTAATAGGAAGTCAACATTAAGAATGGCAATAAAAAAATTTGCGCATGATATAAATTCAATGGCAAACATCAAAATATCAAACAATGAATATGTTCTTAGAGAAATCACTTACAAGAGAAGGTCTGGGAGCCCCACATTTCTTGATGTTGCAAGTGGTTCTAAAGGCAAAGTTAACATTCTCACATTTGGGACAAATCCAATCTCCCTCATGAAAACCATCTGGCCCTGCATGTACAAAGAATTTTTTTTAAGTAAAATAAACTGCATGTAGCAAACATATGTAGCTTGCAATAAATAATAAGGATGTGGCACTGCAGAGAGATACTCAAAAAGGGCCATATTGAATCCTGGGTATCAAGCTTCAGAAAAATCTAAAGTTCATGAAAATAGGACTAAATCAGGGCCACTTGGAATTATAATATGCAATCTAGCATCATATTGGCCTTATAAATACCATGTCCCACCCACTACGATTTATTGCAAAACCAGAAACATTAACACAAACTAAAAGAAAGCTAAGAATTCTGAATATAATTTCCAATAAATCATAAAGGAAAATATTAAAATCTAGAATCTGACCAAAAAAATTCCATAAAAGTAATCCAGTTTAACCAAAAAAAAAAATCCTGATCGTTTATAGGAATGAGAAAATCTCCCAAACAAAATTAAAAGATAGAATGGTGAAAATACCTCCACGACGTTTACGAGAAGCAGGATTATCAGGTAATACTCCTCCCGACCATGGAGGTCCTTGAAAGCCAAATCCATATCCATGGGCAGCTGGCCCTGAACCATAACCCATGCCTGAATCATTAAAATAACAATCAGCTATGCACACAGACAAAACAGAGTGTTGGACATGCTTTAACCAAACCTACACCGAATGCCATTGAAGCAAAGCATTTGTTTGGATAAAGAGCCATTGATAATATTATTCCATAACGAGGCATTCGACGTGTTTATGTACCAGCATAATTGAACTTGCACTTCCATCATTTCTTCATGATGACTTAAAATTTTTTATACAACTTTAAAAAAAAAAAAATCTTAAATCAAGATGAAACTTTTTAGATGTAGGATTTGGTGGGGTTTTATGAAATTGGTGAAGCGCATAGAAAATTTGTTTGGATTGAGAAAGTTTAGGGGATACTTGTTTATTGGTGTTTGGAAAAATGGTGAGGTCCATAACCGTCCATTGCAATGATATTTGGAGAGAATTTTTGCAAGTGCTTTTTATGTGAAAAATGTTCTCATATATATATATATATATTTGTTTATTTTAAATCACAAAAACGGATGCAAATGGTTGGATGAAAATTATTTTCGAGTGAAACATTGTTATGGCGTGCACAAGATGTTTGGACTGAAGGTGAGTTTTTTATTAAAAACAAGTAAAATTGTTTTAGAAGTTTCATGTTGCCAAATATGCCCTTGGTAACTTGGGAGTTTCATTCATAAACAAAACAATTCTTCATACACCTATTTCTTTACAAATTAATTTCATTTCATACTGTAAAATCTTGTATATGCTATTAAGGACATCTATGTTAAAAGTTTTCATCCATTTCTTTATGCTTCAAAGGTAGTAACACTCTACCACTGTTATGTCTCTATGCACACCCAAATGATTCTTTATTTTGAAAAGAATTTAGAAATTGTAAAAGAAAAAGTACCTCCATAACCTCCAGGTGGAAATGTGGGCATAGGACCATATGGTCCATGAGCACTTGAAGCGAAACCATAGTCGTAACGCATCCCAGAATGTGTTACAGGAGATCCATACCTGCTAGACAACCCATAAGGCAAAGGCGGAGCCCCAACGCCTCCGAAATAAAATGGGGGAGGAGTGTTATAAGGGCTAAATGGAGCAGGCTGCACCAAGAAAGTATATATACACACGCAAGAGTAACATGTCAAAATAGAAGAAATAAGAAATAAAATTCTCAGACATAAAAGTTTCTTACAAGTAAAATTTCAGATTATAAGATGAACACTAACATTTTGGTAAATAAGATAGGACACTAAGGGCCTCATTTTTATCAGTTATAACAATAGCGGAAAGTTCTTGACATTAATTGTTCGCACTGAAGGCAAGGATGGTGCAAGGATCTTGCCATAGGTGGTTCTGAAGGCAAGGACAGCAGCCTCAGATACAAGAGCAAATGATTGATGCTGAGGAGGTAGTGTTAAGAGCACGGGACTGGCAGCAAGGTATGATCAGTGTTGATGAACATGAAAGTGCTAGGCACACTTAAGCGCAAATACCATCTACAGTCTAGGTGCAAAGCGCAAAGCACAGGCACAAGTCTGATTTAAGTAAAGTGCACATTTTTTAAAAAAGATTCTAATAACATAAAGTTGATAAAATACAATAATATAAAGGTTTAAAAATCAAAAAGGTAACATCCTTAGCCTCTTAACTCAATTTATTAGAGTATTTTGCAACATCACAATTTCTTTTTTAATAAGTAATCGAATATTTTATTAAAAAAAACACAAAAAGCATAGCCCAAATACACATAAAGTATATATGAGGAACACGTAAATTTATGATACTTGATAGCTATAATCAAACTGAAGTCCATGGTTTGAATCAATATATACCAAAAACGCCATGACGAAAAAAGCTCAAGAATTTTAAGTATTAATCTTATGTTAACTCAAGCAATCATATATCAATCCATCTAAAAAGGCAACTTGGACTTTACTCATGCATCTGTGTCTTTAGGATGTGCCTAGTATCTTATGAATAAAACTTCTTGACTAACCATCAAAAAAGCAATTTGGACTATTATAGCTGGTTCAAAGCACATACATCACATGAGACAATATGATGCACCATTGTATGTAATGATCTTCAATATCAACTTAATATTATAAAAATTTGTTGACATCATCTTCTAAGCCTTTTTTTTATAAGTGACATCATCTTCTAATCCTTGAAGCAATAGTTTGTATTTTCTTCCAAAAAATTACAAAATCATACTTCTCTGCACTTTAAGCTCGCACAGAAAGTGGGCTTAAAGCACATTTTTTGTAAATGTGCTAAATTTCTTTCCTTTTTCGAGGTCGCCCTGGCAAACACATCCATCTCATCACTGTTTTAGATATCAACCTCATTTCCAAGCATCACTTATCATGGTGGATTTTCATATTATTCTACTAGAATAAGAATACTTTGGTCCCTTCGTTGTTCTTTACTTACAGGTTAGACAGCCAGTAAAACAAACTCTAAAACCTTCAACCACTATATGACACTCTCAAATCTGTACACACTACCAAACCCATAACAATTTCTGGACTTTGGTTCTTCACTTGGCCCCAACAAACCAATACTGCATATATGATGCTTCAAAAGGAACTTTATTTAAATATATTTATATAGAATCTGGAAATTTACTGGATTAATAGTTGGTCGAGGAGCACTGCAGTTTTCACGATTGCAAACAATTCTAAACCCGAAGTTCACGTTTCCACACTGAGGACATGTCCAATCTCCATCACTCCGTGAAGCTGACACATATTGAGTATGATAGTTATAAACAATTGAAACTATAAAACAAGATAAAATTAAAGGCAGAAACAGATTTCATAAACTAAAGACAATTGTTAGGGATTAGATACGTGAAAATCTCTAGTAGCCCTTAAAAGAAGCTATAACCAATGAATTTGCCGAGTTTACTGTAGTACACTGGTCCTAACTGGAAACCAGTAAGTTCATCTCGAACAATTTCAAAAAAGGAACCTTAATTTTTGAGTCTATAAAGAAGAAAAGATAACTATGAAATATGAATAAAGCTATTAGTTTTATGAACTCATTATTGGTCAAAGTTCTTTACAAAATGAGAAGAATCATGTATACTACTTCTAGTAAGCTTTAATTATTTTCAAACATAAGGTCAGTCTAATATATTTAGTCGATCCATGATCAACACATTATCTAAATCAAAATCGAACCTCTGGTCAAGCTATTGTATAATTACTTCCTCAGAATCATCTCTCTCTTTGGTGAGTATCCTCAGATCATCTCTCAAAAATGTTTTTCTTTTGAGGAACACAATTATATCAGAGAGAAAGGGAAGTAACACGTATCAATTATTTTTAAGCCTGATGATAGGGGAAAGACTTTGGGTACATCACTCTGGCGAATGACATGGTGACCTCACATCAGTGAAAAGCTCGCCAAATAGGCTGCATTCTTTATTACAGAGTGAAATATTGAGAACAAAACCAGGAAAGAGAGCTACCCAAAGATGGACAATCCAAGCTTGCCCACTACAAGCAAATAGAAAGTGTTTTTCCGGAGGAAAAGAATAAGAGAGACGAAAGAATTCAACATACCACATTTATAAAAGTAACATGAGAAATTTACAGAGACTTAAGAACAGAACTTATATACTATACTATATTTCAACAAATACTACCCACATATGCAGATAAAAAAAAATAAAAACTACAGCTGATCAAAATGTCATATACAGGCTAATTTCCCCATTAACCATCTAACTTATATATTATTGAAATCATCATTGTATGGCGAAACTAACAGAAAAATATATACTTGGAATTTATACCACATGAAATACAAGGAAACCCCACCGAGTTTAACTTACCATCATTACGAGATCTTTTTGATCCAAATGGGCCCCGATTATTATCAACCTACGCAAGAGAAACAAGGTGGATAAAAAAATATAAATTAAAATGTAAGAAACAGCGATGGAGTGAACAAGAAAATTAAAAACACACTCAAAAACTCGGTCTGACCGAATATATTCAGCCATATATATACCCATAAATACGTATATATACTCAACCTCGTAAAGAAAATTGCCCACCTTCGTAGAAGCCATTGACGGAATTTGGAAAATATCTTGACAGAGAGAGAGAGAGGCGTAGGCAGAGAAGCAGAAATTTGTGACTGTGAAGTCTCCGTTGTTTTATTCTTACGGGAAAAAGGGAGCTACTTTGCTTCGTTAATTTCTGTTCGGTTTATGGGAAAACCAGTCTCTTTAGGGTAAAATCAAAAATGCAACTTTCCCCGAGGAAGGGCCGGATCAACTTGACCATTGTCGAGTCGGTTCGAATACACCCACCTGACCTTGGGTCTAGAAACTTCGACCCAGAACCGAGCCCAATTTATGTCAATTTGGATCACTTCAAGTTCAAATTGCTATCCATGGTAACCCATTGAGCTGATTTGAAAGCCAAGAAGTAAGAAGTAACTTATGGAAAATATTATCTATATTTAAGATTTTATTTACATAACTATGCGTCTTGATTTATTAATTAATCTTAAAACTCAAATTAAGAAAAAATATTGATAAAATAAGTTTGTCATTTAATACATATAATAATAGAATTTTGTTACAAAACAGCCACTGTAACAATGCATTTTCTAAACTTGTTTATTATCACAAAATATATATATCTATATATATATATAACATAAAGTATAAACCCTAATAAAAGTTTCAAAATGGAGAAAAACTGCACATAATTATTGTTTTATATTGAATACCACATCTTTATTAAGGCCTGATTTGTTTATTAAAATCATCATATCTTATATAATCATTATAATTTTTTAAATTCTAAAAAAAATGTAATAAATCATCAATTTTTTCAAATCTCAAAATAAAAATTATATTAAAAATTTATATTTAAAAAATGTTTTATTCAATTTTTTAATTTTATTTAATTTCTTCTCATTTCATCTTAACTCATTATTCAAATCTTGCCTAATTATTATAGTGAATGGAATAAAAAATTATCTCATTTAGATATGACTAATACATTAATACAAATTTGTAATTTAACCACTAGTGATGTCACCTACAAGAAACAAATCACACAAATATGAATATATGGATTTTTATTTTTGGATTTTGTAATATTCAATTACATTAAGTGGCGAGACATAAAACCTATTTGGAGAAAAAAAAAAACAATTTCATCTCATCACATCTTATTTTTATAAATTTTTTATATTTTCATATAAAACATAATAAATAATTCGAAATTTTCAAAATTTTAATAATAATATATTAAATAATAATATTTTATTTAATTTTTATCTAAAATTATTTTATTTTATCTCACTATTTAAAAAGGATGATAAATAGTTTAACCAATTATTTAATTAAGTGATTGATGAAAAGTAAATCACTTAAACTTTGTTACACGATCAATTAAAATGACAAATTTAGGAGGAAATCAAATTAGCATTCCACGTCACAATATATACAACTTAGGTTTTTTTTAAGTGGTTAAGAGTATTTTATTAGATTGTTTTAAATTATTTTAAAAAAATATAAATTTATATATTTATAAAAAAAAGTTGATTATATTTAATCAAAAGTAGGAAGATAAAAGTGAGAAAAGATAATAAAAATATTTTTTGTAAGTAATAAAATTAAAAATTTATCTAATAAAAGCTAAATTTATATTTAAAAAATAATGATTTTAGATAATTCAATAAAAAAAAATACTAGCTCAATCTACGTCAACAAAAGTACAATTAAAGACAAAAATAAGAATAAAAAAAATGAACTGAGTCTTTCATACGTGGAAAGGCTCGTCGACTCTTTAAGGGAGTTGTTGATCCATGTTGTCGGATTTCTTTTTTAATAGTCTTAAAGAAACCCAACGATTTTCACGTGGGAAAAAAATTTGATTTTTAAATAATAATCATTTAAAGATAGGTGGCATCCAACTTTTTTTAGAAAGTTTATGCAGCAATAATGTTATGTTTGGATTTAAAATTTATTTTATTTTATTTTATTATTATAATTTTTTAAAATTTTTATATATTATATAATAAATAATTAAAATTTTTTAAATCTTAAAATAATAATAATATTTTATTCAATTTTAAAATTCATATTAATTCATATGACTTCAACTCCTTATCAAAAGTACCATGCCTTAATTAGAGACTGTTTTTTAATTTGAAAATTACTAAATATACTATAGAAAAATTTATAACATACTTACTTTTCCACGTACCAATTTTTGATATGTTAAAAAGCGTGAAATTTAAATTTTAAATTTTAAATAAAAAGTGAAAACTAACTAAATTAGTTTATAAATAAAAATATAAGTAAAAGATATAAGAACATATACTATTACTCTTTTAGACTTTGTTTGAATTTAAAATTGATAGAAATGAGTTTTGAAAGTTTAATAAAATATTATTTTTATATTAAAATTTAAAAATATTAAATTTAAATTTTAAAAAAATTGTATTAAAATTTAAAAAAATTATATTAAAAATTATACTTTATATAAAAAATTTTAAAAAATAATAATAAATTGAAATGAGTAGCTCGTCACCGAATCGGAGCGTTAGTTTTTAAGCACCGTCGGATTGACCTGTTTTAAGATTTTTTTGATTATTAAAACCATGCACGTGGTAATGATAGCTGATATGGAGTACCATTAATTGTCGTCGTAGACTGACTTTTACGTAGCACAAAATCCGCGTATTTATAATCAAACTTCTGAAAACAGAAAGAATCTAACCAATAAAATAATAATAATAATAATAATTTAATCAGAACATGAGCAAGTATTTTCCATGCGACTAAAACCAATCGCCAGTCGCCACCCCCTTGCGAGAACTTTCATGGAAGCATGCAGTGCTGCAGTCTGAAACCCCCGGCCGGTGAAGCTATATATTTCACACAGTTATCGACACGCCTTCAAACAATTCCTCGTTCACGATCGGGAATTACTACTTAAGTTCTAAAGAAACACGTACCTAATTTCCAAAATATAGTAAGTTCCGAACACGGCAATGGAGTCGAACTTGGCTGTCCTCGAATCCATTCGGCACTATCTCCTCGGCGATTTGGAGACCACTGCGATTAGTTGTTCTCGGAGCACGGGTTTTACCGGCGTTTTTCTTGACCAGAGTAATAGGGATGGTGCATTTCTGTCGAAAGTGGAGGAAGCCGGGAATACTGTATTTTCTAGCGCCGTTAACTTTGGATGGGTTTCATCTGATGAGGTTGATCATCGTGCAAAGGAAGCAACGGTGAAATCAGAGCAACCGGAGACGAGAGAAGTAGCAGTGGCGGCGGCGCCGAGTGTTCATTACAGGGGAGTGAGGAGAAGGCCGTGGGGGAAGTACGCGGCGGAGATAAGGGATCCGAAGAAAAACGGCGCCAGAGTTTGGCTCGGAACTTACGAAACACCGGAGGATGCCGGGCTGGCTTATGACCGAGCGGCTTTCGAGATGCGCGGCTCCAAGGCTAAGCTCAATTTCCCCCACTTGCTCGGCTCGGATGAAGCCGCCCAACCCATTAGAGTGACTCCCAAACGCCGGTCGCTGGCGCCGTCATCACCCTCATCGGATAGAGGGTCTGATCCGCAGCCGAAGAGGAGAAAGATCACTTGAATAATGACATCACAAATGCATTTTTTTAATTAGGCGCTCCCCAATATCATCAACATGAATTAATTTGTCTCAATCTGTTAACCAAAAAAAGTGGTCAATTGTCATTAGGTAATCAATTTGATCATTGTATGAGACGAATCAAGGAACAAAAGTTGTTCAAGAGAATAACGTGAAATTTGTCCAAAAGAAAAAAAGTTGTCGATTTCATGTTTTGAGCTCTAATTATGCATGTCCAAGGAAAGTTACATGCGCATATAAGATAATATTCGATTAGATTGTTTAAAGGGATTATATATCACTACAAAAAAATATTAAAAATAACCAATCTAATGTATTTAAAAGAGACAGATTGATAATTCAGATTAATTATTTCTACTCATTTTTCTTATATTATATATAATATTAAAGTTTGGATAATTTTACCTTTTATTTGCATTGAATGTATGAGAATAAAATATTGAATAATCTTGAGCGTGCACAAATCTTCAACAATGAGTTTATCACAAGTATAATTGAGATAATTTAATGAAAAATTCTCGCAATCTAATAACTCTTATAAATTAAAAGTGTAGATCTTTATCATATTTTTATTAATAAACTAATTTAAATATGATGAATTCCCTTTTCTTTTAGGTGAATGAATAAACTCGTTATATCCAAACTTAGATATAAAATAATAAATAATAAAATCTTCTCCATTTCACTACTACATAAGCATCTGTAAAAATGATTGACTAATTTATTAGATTATAGGTCTTCAAGAGAATAGAAGAATTATGAGATCATTGTCAACTTTTCATCAAACAAAAATGTTTTCTTCTTCTTTTTCTTCTCCTAAGCAATCAAACAAGTCTTCTCTTTCTTTTATCATGTTAAACAATTACACAAACATTCGCGTATATATGCTAACTGCACACTCCGATCTACATCCTCATAGGAGTCAAGGTTAATCAATTCATTAAAAAAAAAAATATTTATTTGTAATCAATTATTTTTTATTAAAATATTATTTTTTATCATAAATAATTATTA
Organism: Platycarya longipes; assembly: GCA_036559045.1. Classification (NCBI taxonomy): domain Eukaryota; kingdom Viridiplantae; phylum Streptophyta; class Magnoliopsida; order Fagales; family Juglandaceae; genus Platycarya; species Platycarya longipes. The sequence continues at coordinate 3,063,737 of CM071802.1, read as the reverse complement.
TTATTATAAATAATTCGATATAAATCCTCTTTTATTTTTATTTTTTGTAATGTGAATACTGACTACATGGATTGCCTATAATTATTATTAAAAAAAAAAAAAGAGAAAATAAACAAAGTCGACAAGATTGATGAGTTGTGTGGACTGTGGGTGATCCGTGGAATGTAGAAAGGTGGGGAGGGAAATCAAGTACTCCTTTGAATAATGATTTGATTTCATCTACTTTTCCCGTGTATTATAATTTGCAGCACAGCTCAGGCAAGAGTAAAGCAAGATATATATTATTTATTTATCCAAAACAGCATGAACCCACGTGTCAAAATAGAAAATTGTTAAAAATCGTCCTCATCGCACTCCCCCATAATGGGGGGCCATACCTTTGAAAACCAGCTGACTCCGTCATCTATAATATTTGAACATCCTATTAAATTAACCATGTAATAATAATAATAATAATAATAATCCAGACACGAAAAACACGTGACTAATTAAAGAACGCTACTTTCATCGTTTTCGACAGAAATGTTGACGAGAATAACATGAAGCATTAATATATTATATGGGGCTGACTCACCGTGTCTTAAAAGTGGGTAAGACACGGACCACAATGGAAGGTACGCTATTGACGTTGGATTGGTTCTGCCGGATCAGGATCGTCGTCATCCCTCGTGATGTAATAGCGAGAACGAACATGACCTTCAAATATAAACTAAATAAGATTAGAAGCATAAGTATAAACGAATATGGCCACCACAGAACTCTTAAGGCCTCATTTACCAATGAAAGCTTTTTTGAAAAATCTTAGATTATCCAAACCTAAATTCCCTTAAGTAATCGGAAGATAAATTTTATTCATGATACTTTTTTTTTTCCCTCTCCAAGTCCATCTCACAGGAAACTTTTATAAAGCCTCTCAATAGTTTTAGCTAACCCTAATTGATAAAGAAAAAAGGGAGAGAAAATAGTTTGGGAGATTAACCAATGTACTATTAATAAAGGTAACTCTATTACCCTTACACAAATATATTTTTTTCCAAACAGCAAGTATCCTCCTAATCTTCTCAATCACTCATTCCTAAATGGAAAATAATTTATGAGGATCTCCCAGAAGTAAACCAAGAGATTTCATTTCATAAGTAGCGAAATAATCTTGCAATCCAAGATGTTAACCATATTTGATATGTTCGTAACTAAACCCACAAGAACAATTTTAGACTTGGAAAAATTGATTCTTAAACCAAATATAGCTTCAAAACAAAAAAGAAGAGCTCTCAAAATTCAACAATGATCTCTATTGTTATCACATAAAATTAGTGTATAATCGAAAAAGAGCAAATGAGAAACAAAAATGATGCCCTGGGACTAATCTCCCACCATAAAATCAAACAAAAAACAATTTTTAACAGCCATATCGAGCATACGACTTAGAGCATCCATTATAATGACAAAAAGAAAAATGAGATAAGAAATCTTCTTACCTCAAATCACGAGTACTTTTAAGAATTCCAATCGGGTTGCCATTCACTAAAATTAAAAATCTGACTGAAGAAATATAAAATTCAATGCAAGAACACCATTTTTCTCCAAAATCAAATTTTTTGAGAATGTAAAGCAAAAAATTTCAGTTAACATGGTCAAATACTTTTTCTATGTCCTTTTTCTATTTCCAATTTAGCTAAAATTTCAACTTTTATCATTCTTAATTGGCTTTTCAAACATTCATTTACAATTAAAATCGAATTAAGTATTTATCTACCCCTTATGAAAGCATTTTGAGATTTTGAAATAATCTTGTCCATTACCATACTAATTCAATTGGCCAGCACCATGATTATAATTTTGTAAACCCTGTTCACCAAATTAATGGGGTGAAAGTCCCTCAATTCCATTGCACTTGTATTTTTAGGAATGAGAGCAATAAAAGTCTTATTAATACATTTCTCAATTGTCAAAATTGAGCGAAATTCATTAAAAAATTTTACGAAGTCTTCCTTCATACTATCTCGACAAGTTTGGAAAAAAGTCATTGTGAAATCGTATGGGTCCGAAACCTTATTCTTGGTCATTCCTCTAACCACATCTAGAACCTCATCCACCTCAAAATGCCCCTCCAACCAATCAACGCTCAATTGATCAATAGGCTCAAATGACAGCCCATCTAACTTTGGTCTTCAAGAATATTCTTCACTAAAAAGTTTCCCATAGAAACTCACTATATAATCTTAGATTTTTTCAATGTAGGAAAAGACATTTTCACAATCTTTAAGAACTTTAATCAAACTGTTTTGATAACAATTTGTCACTTTGTGAAAATTTTATATACAATTATCGCATTCTTTTAGCGAAAGAATACGTGACTCTTGCCTCGAAGAGATTTCCTCCATAAAAGATAACTGCTCAATTTTAAAAAAAAAAAAGAAATTTTTTTTTTCCCTAACTCCTCTAATGAGAGAATGCCTGTGGTCTCTTTACCTTCCAATAGCTAAAAGTGATCTAAAAGTTGTTTTTTCTATTCGGAACATTGCCAAAAGTCTACAAGTTCCAATGTTTCAAATATTTTTTCATTGCTTTGAGATTGCTTAGAAGCACAAAAGTTGGGTTCCACAAAAATTATAAAAGACCCACCACCTTCTAATCCTCTTAACAAAGTCCTCATATTTCAACCACATATTTACAAATTTGAAATAACTTTCGCCTCTAATAATTCCACCACAATCTAATAAGGTAAGATAGTGATAGATTTTTACCATTTTTTTTACCTCACCTTTAAAAATAAGGCCTCTCATGATGGGGAAATCAAAATCTATCTACCTGAGAGCAAGCTCTACTATTGGTCCAAGTAAAATCCCCCTTCCCATTGGTAAATCAACCAAATGAAGTTCAAAAATAAAGTTTGAAAAATCAGACATAGCTTTAGAACTTTAAGATACACCACTATGCTCACAAGGAAATCTACATTGAAATCGCCTCCAAAGCACCATGGAAAATCCCACCTACTATAAAGAATCAATCATCTCATCCCACAAAAACCATCTACAAGAATCCAAATCTTTTTGATAAGTAAGAAGTAAATTTCATTAATGAGAGTAAAAAAAGGTAAAACCTAAGTATATATGGAATATACAAAAGAGCACCTAAGTACAAGCTAAGAGCTGGAAATTAAAGAAAATAAATCATGAATAAATTATAATGTTCCCATTTAAAATAATACCAGAAAACCACAGCAATAAAGTATGCATAAAAAACTCTGTAGCTTCGCTAGATTATGCTCATTGTTTTCAAAGCAGCGTTCGTTTCTTTCCACCCAAAGACACCACATTATGCACAATGGAGCCATCTTCCACGCTATTGCCACTTACAGACAGGCATTTTCATCCAACTACCAAACAAATCCACCACCCTCCCTGACATGACCCAAGCAATGACTACCCTACGAAAAACCTCATCCCATAACACTCTTATAGCATCACAATGCAATAAGAAATGGTCCATATATTCTCCTTGTTTTTTTCACTTATAGCATCAATCTAGTACTATACATCCCCTCTTCCTCAAATTATCCGTAATCAAAATTTTTCCAATGACAGCGGTTCATACAAAAAAGGCAACTTTAGAAAGCACATGAAATCTCCAGATATTTTTCCAGGAGAAAGAAGCATGCCCATATGATTCCAAGATTTAGGCCCATATACGTGAACAAAAGCTCATTCTAAGCCATTATCCAAATTTTTAAAGCTACAAGCCACTAAATAAATTCCTACATATTGATCAATCAATTCCCCAGCTCTTATATCCCACATGATAATTCGTCCCGAAGTTTCAATGGATGCTGAGACAATCCATCCCACCCAACAACAATTGTAAAGACTATTAACCACTGAATGATTAATAGTCTTCAATTTGGTTTCTGGAAAACAAACATCTGCCATCCATTGACGCATCATGTTCTTAACGAAAACGTTTTCTATAGTCATTTAATCCCCTAACATTCCATGACAAGATCTTAAGCTTCATTTAGACTCTACTTAAAATTAGATTGTGGTCAAAGTTCAGTCCACATTTCAAACGGGACCTAAGACTCACTAATAGAACCTAAACCTCTAGGGAGACTAGCACAGAAATCCATTTCCAAAAGCTCTCACTTAAAATCACAATTTGATTCACGAGGAATCGAATCTGTAACATAGACCTCGTGCACATAAATTCGCCCTTACCACTCCAACAACCCATAGGTGGGATTAGAAGCATAAATATTAAAAACACGGATGGAAAAACAACAAATTAGATCCTGCAAACTCGATAACTGCGAAAAAATGGTAGCTAAGACGGTAAACTTGAAACTAGGGAGCCAGAGAGAATCTGAATGTAGTTTATAGTGTATGCAGTTATTTTCAACGCAATACATATGGATGTAATAACAGCATCAAACGGCATATGCTACCAAACTACATGGAAAAAACAAAAAAGAAGAAGAGCCGCACCACCAAATCTGATCTAGTTCTTGCCAACTCAGGAACACAAGCTAGTGAATTCAAAACATTAGTTTAAAGCATCAATGGCAAGTTCGCCAAGTAAACATTGCTCCCAAACACGGGATGATATCTGCAAGCGGAACTCCATGAACAGAATAAATCAGGCGGGTAGCCTAAATGACAATCTTATGAGCTCCCTCCATCCATGTGCTCAATGTATCGGATGCCGCCTCCTGCGTTTTCATGTTGTTGATCAAACAGTAGATTTTTTGGGAGAATAAATTTTATAAACTGATAAATAGAATGAAAATATAATTAGGTCGCTTCCCCATTCATTGATTAAGCCATACTTCTTCACATTGAATTAAAATGGAAACAAACAAAGAAGTAGAGAAGTTCAAATGTAACTTTTGAGCATCGTACCATGACTAATAATTTAGGAGACCATATTACTGATAGAGTTATTGCATAGGAAGCAATTGAAAACAGAACATTGACATAACCAATCGATCAACACTGGCACGCAGTAAATAAATCAAAAGTTGAAATCATATCAAATCTTTGACCATAAATTCATTGATGCAGAATCAAATAAGTATAGATGTATTAAATTACCTCTTTGGACGACTTCGGTCTTCCTCATAGTCCATCACTCCACCAGGTTCAGAGTAGATCTCCTCATGCCCTCGGAAGTCAACGTCGGCCTGCTTACAGTTTGTAACTTCTGCCACAACGTAAGTAAGACACATCGACCAACATATCCCCAACAATCAAATAAGCTCTCTAATCTAATAACATTGTGGCTACGGGAGATAAAAAAGAAGCATATCATAAAACACAGGCAGTTGTACAGACCAGAGGGTTCCAAATTCGATCGCCTAATGATATTTTCAAGGCAAATTTATACCTCGTTCATAAACCCTAAAACCATGGGACTCCCTGATGTTTTGATTTGTGACACCCCTTGGGCTTGGAAGAGGACCAAAAAACAAACAAAAATATAACATAACATAACTTCAATTGCATCCCTCAGTTATCATGGAACGTTACGATTTTATTCCAATTCAGTTTCAATATCCAATAAACTCTCTCTCCCCTCAAAAAAACCCCCACTTGGCCAAGTGATGTACGGCCAGTGTTTTAATCACAAGATCGATTGCACCTTAAATAAGCACAGCTGTAAGTTAAATGAATATTTCTTTTTTGATAGGCGAGTTAAATGACATTTCTAAAGGAATTAAATGGAGAAATAAGACAAATTCATTCCCATGGGATATCCTATCCTTAGAATTCAGATGTAATGTTAAATGATGGAAAAAAAAAAAACAGACTCAAAATATGAAACTAGATTCAACTGACCTTGAGTGAAAGGGACTTCTTTACTTCTTCCACCCTATCTTCAACCTCCTTCTGGTGCTTCTTGTCCAACTCACTCATACTATCAGCCCATTTAATCTTCTCTTGAATTGACAGGAGTAAATTATCCGATGTAGCCAACCTATCAACGTGTATAAATAAATTTTAGACCAACTACATTTTCTGATTAGTAGTAATATTAGACATAATACTGACAAATACGAGAACAATTATCTTAAATAAGAACTTAGTGAATAATAAAGCTGAACAAATGCTGTTTGAACCAGAAACATACCAGTTTGACAGTGTCTGTATCATGCTCCCAAGTTGACCAGGCCTCAGATCCCTCCCTGCTGCAAATTGAACCTGCAATACACAAATATAAACAAATTTAGAAACAAATAAAGAAAAAAAAGGAAAAAAAATTAAAGAGAGACAATGGCAATGAGCTCAAACCTCGAAGCATCTTCGCAACTGATCCAGCTTCCCTCTGACTATGCCCTAATAGCAATAAATATCAATACAACAATCAGCACATTCTCATCATGCCTTCTCTTCATCTTACCCAGTTATAGTTATTATGTCTGAACTACTTTAAGATATCATCTGTAAAATTACGATGATTTTTTTTTTTTTTATATAGGTAAAAAATTACGATGAAATTGATGCCAATAATTGAACAACCAGAATATCCTCAATGTTGTGTGGGAATTGGATTCTTATTAGGGGCATTATAGTTTATTCAAGTGAGATGGAATCGTCCAAAAGAATAAGATTTATTTAAATGAAATGCTATCAGAAGAAGTGTTTGGTAAAATTCCTTAATTGGTGAACTCACTAAAAAAATTGGAAAATTGGACCTACCAAATTATTATGCTTTCAGCATATTAATTTTCAAAAGAGTTATGCCTTGTGCATACTCAAAAGAATTCTGCCTTGTACTTGGGCTATGCCTTTTCCATTAATACAATTGCTTACTTATAAAAAGAAATTCAAAACCATGTTAATAAATATGACAAATGGTACTATTATTTGATTTATCAATTATTTTAGTAAAAAAATTGAGGTAAAGGGCAAACTGCATTAGAAAGGCACTAGCTGCAAAGCACAAGCTCCAGTGTAAATAAGCGACACAAAAGAGTAACCATCTTAACGTAATTAGAGCAGTTGAACACCGTTTCTGGGCATTGAAAGTATGATATTATGCAAACGACATATAGTTACACTCCATCGTGGAAACATAGCATACCTTGGAAAAAAAATCTAAAATAAATAAAATCACTATAAACTGCAATTTTGGTGATATTAACTAACTACTGTAGTTAGGCTTGGGCCTTGCCTATTCATGATAATAAAGATTTTATTAATTAATAAAAAAAAAACTAACTACTGTAGTGATTATCATCACACTGAATATACAAACCTCTGCAGATATGAGAACCCTGTTTCCCAACCAGACGACCATGTTTGCGCAGCAGTTAAGATCTTGTCCCAATATAGTAGGTCATTATAATGGAACAGCTACATGAAAATAGGAAGGAAGAATACCTACCGCATACATGCACTCATTGATTAGGAAATCTTCAAGTTCACGTACATTTGCAACATCTAACTCCTTCATTAGTTGATCGTAGGGTAGAACCTGAGAAAGAAATAAACACAGAGACTCAGGTGAAAAGGCATGAGAGAAAGAAGACACCTAATACAAAAAGAAGGGAACACATCTGAATTACTATTACCTAAATGGGTCTTCCCCATAATATACATACGCAAGAGGGACACAGAAAACGTGTGCAATGCATCCAGAAGAAGTTAAACAGAAGAGGAAGGTTGAAAATAAAGATTCCAGAATAATAAAAAAGAACAAGTAATTCAGAAATATCTCAATATCTAATCTGGGAATACGTACAAAATATTTGCCAAATCTGCCCAGGTTTCATTGCAATGAAACCTTAAGTGACATAAATTTCTTGAGAATAAAAGAACAAACAAGTGACAAAATCTTAGTTAATAAGAAAGGGTGCTGCAACTCAAAACTCTCACCTTAACTTTGATTTAATATCATTCCAAGCATTTAACCAGAATTCATTTTTCTTTCAAAAAGGAACTTGGATAAAAAAACTATTCCTATATATTACAGGAATCCTGGCCAAGCAACCTGTCTCAACTACGTTGCAAGTTGACTTCCGTTTCAGGAAATATTTAAGATGACTAAGACCTCGTTTGTTTACACAAACCATTTCATTTTATCTCATCTTATCATTACAACTTTCTCAAACTTTCACACAAAATACGATCAATAATTCAACTTTTTCAAAAAAAAAAAAAAACTTTATTTGACTTTCAACTAATATTACATCTCATCTCATCTCATCTGTGTAAACAAGCAACGCCTAAGAATTTGGAAGTTAAAAACTGGCACAGTAACCATTATACTCAATCATGCAGGTAAATTAGCCTGTTCAAAAATATATATTTTTAACAATCTTTTTTTATAAGTAAATATATATTTCTAACAAATGAAAAGAATTTGGAAGTTAAAGATGAATACCTTGTTTGTCTCAGCCAGTGTTAGTACAGTAAGTTGTTTCAGTTTGAGGATTTGTTCAGGGACCAATTGCGGAAGACGGCCAGAGATACCTACAACAAAAATCTCAACAAATTATGTCTTGCAGAAGCACAGCTCAGAGGTAAAGCTTAAGGGCACAAAATTCTTTAAAAAGTAAGAGAACAAATATTAGCATGATAATATCCAATAAGCTTTCATTAATTTATTGCCATATCATTCACTATGTTGTTTCGCTTTGTTAAGGTAAACAGTTGTAGACCCAAAGATTTCACAAGACATTACATACTCCTCAATGTTCTGAGAGTTCATATAGCTTAAGGTAAAAGGCAGTATCTTGTAGTTTAAACATTCTAGCCAGCATCTGGCTGGTATGTGGGGAAAAAGGTGAACTAATAGATCACGAGAGAAGGCACACACCACCAAACATATCAACTTTGTTTCTTGAGATTACATATTATCCTCTTGGGTTCTTAAGTCAGCTAATTATTTATTATATAAAATTATTGGGAGACTAACATCTGTAATAAATCTTCACATTTATCTCATATTTTCAAAAGTATGGATATGCAAAATATAGATTTGACCCGAAAATGAACATGCAAACCTCATTTTTTCCAGAAACTCCAAGGAAAAAATAAAAAAAAACAGTTGACCAAATGTCCTAAATAAGTGCAAAAACTTTTTTTATTGGCACCGAGTGTCCAAGAATAGTGTCTCAACTAATCTCGAGGGTGTACAAGCCTTTGGCAAGGAGTTTCCCGCAAGTGCACCTCAGGTAATTCAAGGGAAAATCTCCAGTCCGATGGCCCTTAGAAATTATTTGCACTCAATGCACAAGCCTTCGGCGAGGAGTTTCCCGCAAGGAGTTTTTCGCAAGTGCACCTCAGGTAATTCAAGGGAAAATCCTCAATCCGATGGTCCTTAAAAATTATTTGCACCCAATGGGATTTGAACCTTAGAACTGGGGAAGCATACCCCTAAACCCAAGACCTTTACCACTTGAGCCAACCTCTAGAAGCTAATTAAGGGTAAAAACTCATTTATAGTTGCAACATAAAAAAGAAAACTAAAAAGCAACGAAAGTAGGGACATTTTTTTAACATTTTACAGGCCAGTTCTCAAAACCAGGAAGTGAGGCACTTTATTCACCTTTCCTGAAATCTGACAGGAAAAAAGGAGAGTCTTTTCTTCTCCTTTTCTTTCTCTTAATGCCCCTGCATCTTACACACTCCCTAAAGTTATCACGTAACATGACTGTCAAGAATACCATGTATGCGGCATGTGAGCCCACCCACATTGACAATGTTCGACTAATGAATTCTACATGCACACATAACATCCTGTCCCATCAGTACAAGTACCAATAAACCTGCCTAACGTCCCCCTACAACCGGCATTACTTGTCCATCTCTGTAAACTCATCATTTGATGCTGTCTCTGTTGTCTCTTGTACAGAAAGAGAAAACAACTTATCACGGTTATCATTAGAAGGATACCTCACTCTTTCAATCATATTATAATTTAATGAAAGTTGTTATGAATCAAACCAACAATAAGGGAGCAACCAAAAGGAATGCAAATACTAAAATAAGCAAGATTTAATATGCTTACGTTTGTAATCACTCCAGGTGCCATGAGCAAACAAACGAAGCACGTCAAGGTATACAGAATTTGTCGTTCCTTCAACCTATACACGTTTCTAGTTAAAATCCAGAAATGAATTTACTGCATACTGATTGCCTCGAGGCCCTCAACCCAACAATATCAAGAAAAGGGAAAACTACAATCACAAGCAATAATACAGAACAAAACCTTTCCAACAACACAAGAGTGATGAGCTAAAATCAAATGGAACGTCCCAAAAACAACAAAGGTAGAATCCCATCATGCAACATGTTGCAAAAAATTCCAACTAGAACAGATAAGTAAGACTATTATTAATTTCCACTATCTACTTCCAAACTTCTTCACAGTGGTTCATGAGATAGAGCGAAAGATATAGCAGAAATGTCATTTACCATCATAACATTTCAGAATCCTCTGTTTTATTCTTTTTTTGAGCAAAGGAAAAACTTCAACAATATTCGGCACTCTCGAATAAAAATAGGAACAAAGCCATCAAATTCCAATAAATTCATCAATTATACCGCTAACGAACCCGAGGGCCGAGAGCAATTATCAAAAGAGAATTCCAGATCTAAAATAAACAAAGTCTTACAGAAAATAATGGAAAAGGAAAAAAGGTGATGCAATGAAAGGTAGTCAAACAATAATCGGCATCAAATGAACCTTTCTTTTCTAGCTTTTGCCTCGGCACCAATTCTCACGGAAACCTATCCGTGAAAAACTCCGTCATAAGAAAAAGAAAATACAAACTAAAAGAAGATTAAATCAACAAATAACAGGTCATTGCTATTTGCCGATCCACGAAGAATAAATATCGGTATTAATTAGAGAAAATATAAGAGCACCTGTTTCCAAAAATCAGTTAACTGAAAACGAATATTAATCTCTTTACATAGTTTTCTAGGCAACCAAACAGAGCAGAGAGCGGAACACGAACCTGGAGGACGGAGGGAACGGTGAGAATCTCGGAGAAGGCAAAGAGGGAAGGGTGCGAGGTGGCCTCGGCGATGAGAGGCCCAAGGGCTGAGCCCTGAAGAGCCGACGCTTGCTTAACAAAGTGGTCTATGAGGTCCGCTTGCTTTTCCTCTATGTCCATGTTTTTTTTATTTTCGTTTTGCCTCAAACAAAAAACAAGATTATATTCTACAGAACTGAAATCACAAAGAGATGAAAAACGTGCCTCTGAGATAGGTGAACAAGAATTAGGGTTTATCAGGGTTCGAAGTTTGTGAGGTGGATGAGGATTTTGGGTTTGAGGGATCTGTGAATGCCGCCTAATTGTGCAGACTACGTACTGTACTACTCTGCTGCGCAGAGCTTGTATTCGGAGAGTCTGAGGGACGAGTCACGACATGAGGTTCGTCCCTGTGCCTCTCTTTTTTTGGGCTGGTTTTAATTAACTAATTTATTCTATTTTTGTTATAAAATTAAAAAAAATATTTATATTATAAGAGAATTTATAAAATAAAATAATTAAAATTATTACTATTTAATAATTGATTTGTTTTTTCTACTTACAAACTGGTTGAAAAATACTCATATATAGGGGTGGAACTAGAATTTTGTGTTTAGGGAGAGCGATCGATAAGATATGTAATAAATATAAATTTTATAAGGATGATCATCAATAATAAATAGTGTCATATTTTGTTATTACTGAGCTCTTTAAATATATATTAATTTTTGAATTGTTCACGTCTTTTTAAAAAAAAGATTAATTATTTTTAAGTATTTGCTCATATTTTTCTATGATTTAAGAAAAATTTATATATTAAGAATAAATTTGAGAATTTTTTAATAAGTAATGATGTAACGCTGTTAAATTTTTAACAAACTATATCTCATAATCATACAAATTAGACTGAAACTAAATAAGTAAGTATAATCAATTAATTTTACAATCATATAAATTTATAATCAATTTTTTCATTAGAGTTAGACTGTTAGTTAAGTAACTGTGAGATTATGTGAGTTGAAATTTGAGTTTAAGTGAAATTAAAACTTAGAATATAAATAGATATATATTAAGATTTAGATGAATAATTTTAGTAAAAAAAATTTGGAGGGGCAATTTTTATTTATTTTTAATTTGAGACAAAATTTTAATTATATATATATAATTATATATATTTATATTATAAATTAATTTTTAAAAAACTTTTTTTTCGGGGGGGGCGGTAGCCCCCCAACCCCTAAGCTGGGTCCGCCCCTGCTCATATATATATTGGGGTGAGATGATTATTTAATAATGCAAAAAAGTGGAATAGGTTTGCATAAAATGCAGAGAGATAGGAGGCGTACCGCTCCTTATTATTGACTTTCATAATACTCTCTCTTAAATGATCATCCATAAAAAATATAACTCGTTAAAACTATTGTCAAAGAAAAATTCAGTGGCAGAAAAATCAATGATAGAAAAAAAAGTACAGTAATCTTATATATCGTCAAGTGCTTTAAAATTATCTCATTAAAACCTTGTAAAGAAAAATTAAATGGGACAAAATCTCAACGAAGGAAAAATAGTACAATCATGAATCAGCACAAGTTTTCAAGATATTTATACCCCTAAAAAGTGCATGATAATAGATCTTTAAGTTTTCGTATTCCAATGTTCTGCACAATTTTTTTAAATGTTGCAGTTGGTAATGCCTTCGTGAATAATCTGTTAAATTATCACTTGATTATATTTTTGATATATCCTCATCTGATTTGAGTGATATAAGCAGTATTATTTTCGTATAAAATTGTTGGGACTATCATTAATTATAGGAAGACCACATTTTTCTTAAATATGTAGAATCACTTATCTCAGCCAAATACACTCTAAACTTATTTCATGAATTATAATTATTTCTGAGTGATTTGAAAATGTGGTAGATAGTGTTTGTTTGGTAGACTTAATAGAAATCTGAGACCTGCAGTAATACTTAAACTCTCATTGAAAATATGCATTAGTGTTTCAAACATGATTTCAACATATATAACAGGGTTAAAAATCCAATCATGATTTCCATCTAAATAATGCATTAGAGAGAACATATTAATATCATCATCTAAAATTTCTCCTCATTTCAGTGTTATTAGGGAGAACATGTTCATGCACGACGAAAAGAGTATTGGAAATCACTCATGTTTGACAAAAACTGCAAAAACTTGAGGCATAGCTCTATAGGTTCTGCGGAAATTCAAATCCGCTTGATATTGTTGACAAATGAGATCTTTGCGAAAAATTTGAAAGCTTTGGATTGTTGTTTAAAAATGATCATTTTCACCTATCGGATACTCATGCAAGATCTTATATTCCTCATTGATCCAATTGTTGTTCATCCAAAACGATACTATGGCTGAGAGAAATTCTTTTGTTAATGTTCCAGATTTGAACCAAGAATATTTTATACCTCAACCACTCATCTTTACTCTTGAGACTGTCAACACTATGATAGAAGTAGAGATATATCTTTTTAGTAAAACTGATCTTGAAATTGTTGCAGTATCAAGAACCCTCAGTACTCAATATGTTGCCTCTATTACAACCATGTCTCAAAGGCTGCTGACGAGAGCAAGTGAGGTTGATCATCTTAATAATCAAATATCTAAATTGCATCAAAAGCTTACAACTAAAGATAAAAAGAATAAAAAATTAAGATAAGAAAATAAGGAGCTGAAGAAATTTGTAGACTAGTATTCTTGTGACCTGAAACCATGAATAGAAGAGTTGGAACGACAAAAAGCTCAAATACAAAGTTAACAATAGCAGCTAACAGCAGAGGTTCAATATTTACGAGAAAAATATGGATAACTGCAATTAATCTCGCTGACTTTAATAAATATGCATCCATCATATCTTGTAATCTTAAATGAGTGAGATTTGAAGAAATTATGGTTTGTCTTATTCTTATTTTTATCTCTATAAGAGCAGGTTTCAGTTTTATCTAATTCGCATCAAATCTTCTTCTCATCTCTACAATTCATCTGCATTATCATTCTACAAATTTTTAATGGCTCATTAGTTTTCTTTTAATATTTCTCATGATTAATATATGAAGTATTCTTCACCTCAGTTGCAAGTTGTTTCTGCATCTTCCGTAGGTGTCATGTTGCAGCAAGCGAATGATCTGGCTAAATAAGCCAGATTGTGAAGCCGTTTACGAGCTGGTGACTCTCGAAACTCGATACCCTCCTTTATTATCGGATTTTTCGACTGATTACAATTCAAAAATCGTGATATTGAGGAACTTAACGAGAATGTTTCCATACTTTAACGACTCGTTCAAGAGTCTAACAGAAAAATAGTAAACTTAAAACAAGAGAATAAGGATTTAAAAGCATTACTTGTCTCTTCATTTCGACTGCCTAATCCTTTAGATAAGGATGACATGTTGATTTTTGAAAAGTAAATGCATTTGAGAGATGAGGCTGGAAGTCTTAAATTTTTGTAAGTCATCTAGCATTTGAATAACAAGATTTTTCTTTTTCAAATCCATTTTTTAAATATATAGCAATTCTTGTGATCTCTTCAAGAGTTCTAACAAGATAAATTATCAACGTAAACTGCAATAATGACAAATTCAAATTCTGATAAAAGCACATAGGCATATAGGATTATTTTTAAATCTTTCTTTCAATAAATACTCGTTAAGTCAATTATACCACATGCGTCGGGATTACTTTAACCCATATAAAGATCTTTGAAATTTGATAAAATATATACTCTTAGATGTACTTGGATTAGATGCTTCAAGCATCGTATATCCTTATATATGTCATAATCTAATGATCCTTATAAGTATGCAGTGGCCACATCCATCAACCGCATATCTAATCCTTTTATAATAACCAAGTCAATTAAAATCTGAATGTGGTTGCATTCATAATGATGAAATATGTTTTCTCATAATTAATTTCGGGTTTCTATAGGAAATATTGTGCAACAAGTCGTGCTTTGTACCGCACAATTTCATTTTTCTTATTATGCTTTCATATAAATATTCACAAATATCCAACAGACATTATACCTTTGGTGTTTGGACAACAGGTCCAAATACATTTCGTTTTACTAGCGAGTTTAATTCAGTTTCAATAGCTGCTTTCCATTTTGGTCAATCATTTATACGTCGACATTCTTCGACGATTTTTGACTCACTTTCTTCATTACTTCTGGTAATGTCAAGGGACATCTTATATGACAATATGTTGTCGATAATATTTTTATTTCTATCTAGAATTTCTCCAGTACTTATAAAATGTATTAAAATCTCATTATTTTCAGATACTTGTTCCTCTTTAGGAAAAAATATTTCAGGAAACACCTATTCAGGAGGTACTCTTCAGAAGTTTTCTCTTCAGGAGATTTGTACTTTTCAAGAGTTTTCTTTTCAAGAAGTTTGTACTTTTTAGGAGTTTCCTCTTCAGAAGGTTTTATACTCTTCAGGAATTTTTTTTTCAGGAGGTTTGTATTTTGTACAGTAAGTTTGGATAGATCTTATTGCTTATTTTGTGGATACAGTCTCTTCAGAAGTACTGATTTCTTTTCTTTTTGCTTTTCTCTTTTGCACAAATAGGTCTTCAACACTTCAAGTGTGCCTTAAACTCATCTATTTTTATTTTAACAATTTGTCCTTCAGAGACTTTAATTCTTGCTTAAGCATTAACAGTAGAAGTATATGATTTTACAACACTTTTAGTATCAGTAAATACATCCGATAATTGATTTACAACACTTTACAAATAAATAATCTTCTGAACTTTTGGTTTACATTTATTTGTAAGAGAATCAAATTCAGATAGGGTTTTATTTTTTTAAGTAATTTCTTGTCGTACTTCAAACACCATTTTTTCGTTATTTCAAAACATGATAAAATATTAATAAGCTCTACTATAATATATATAAAAATTTAGTATAAATGAATCAAGTGTTTGGTCGTACAACATGTATGTGGCCAATGTTCAGTCATACCACATCTATGACAAACATCTTTATCTTTCTATGAAGAATTATTCTGAAAGTCTTTATCTTTTTCTGAATTTGATCACTTCTAGTGATACGGTGTATTTATATTATTACCTCATTTAGTGTTGTCACTTCTGGAACTCACACTTCTATAATTTTTTTACCACGTCTACACATTTAGTTCCTTTGAAAGAATGCACCGTTCACTTTTAAGAATGGTGTAAATCCAGTATCATTCATTTCAGAAAATGATGTAAAACTAATAGAACGTAACTGGTAATTTATTAACAAAAACTCATTATTTAACTCAATCACTAGAAGATAAGATAAAAGTTCAGAATATTTGTTAAACTTTCACTCTCGATATTGTTGCTACAAGAACATATTTGAAGTATGAAAAATAATATGTCTTCTTTATCATGTCATCATCAGTGACTTTTTAATTGCATGATTTTAGTATTGAGCTAATTTTAAAAAGTGCAGAATTATAGTCACTACCACTTTTAAAATCTTACAACTTCAGGGGCAATAAGTCATAATAAATTTTTGGAAGGATTACATCTTCTGGTACTCGTATACATTCATTAAATCATTTCACAAAGTAAGAAGATTTTTTTTCACTATGAGATACACAGCACGATTTTACAGGGACACGTAATTTTTTTCTTTGATTGTATCTTTCAAGTTTATCACGTCTAAATGGATCTCATCAAAGATCCTGAATAAATAATTTTTTTCAGAAATGTCAATAGTAATAAATTTCAATTTTATAAGATTTGATATTTTCTATATATATGAATAGTGAAAATAAATATGTAGATTTAAGAAATATATTTACATGATTATGAGAATAAAAGTAAAATTTTATCAAGTAATATTCAGTAATATTATCTTTTATATTCATATCGAGGATTGCAAATAATATATTGAAAAACTTACTTGAAGTAGAAGACCACTAGTTTCAATATCGACAAAATTTCGTGTTGATAACATGTTATAAAACTAAAATGAAATTACTATTACAAGAGAATTTATAAGAGAAAAGATTTAGAACTCTTATTACTTAAAAACTGAATTTTCTCTATTTCTTTTCTTTCGTTATTTTTACAAACTGATTAAAAAACACTCATATATATAGGAGTGCGATGATCATTCAATAATGCAAAAGAGGGAGAACATGTTTGCATGAAATGTAGAGAGGTGGGGATACCGCCCTCTATTGTTGACTTTCATACCATTTTTAAGTTTTCGAAACAAAAAAGTTAAAAGAATTCTAATTTTTTTTAAAGAAAAAGTAATTCATTTTTAAAAGTTAAATAAATTTGGTATATTACATAAAATTGTTTCAGTTTAAATGCATTAGCTCGTAAATTCATATGTAGAGCTGACACTATCTAACAAAATATAATTTTATATTACATCTTATAACATCATTTGAAAAATTTAACAAACTAGCAAAGTTTGAACTTTTGTAAACATTTTTATATGCCTTATACATTAACCCAATATATATATATATATATATATCACGAGATTAAACAAACGCGCACGATATCAAAGAAATGATTATATTTAATATAGTCTCATCATAAAATTAAAGATAATTATATGAAATAATAAATATTTGAATTTATATAAATTTAAATCAGTTTAATTAAATTTTATACGGATTGTATTATTTAATAATTAATTATAATTTTATATTCAACAGAAATTTCTTTAAAAAATTAATAGAGTCGAATTAAAAAAAATACTATTTATTATTATTTTAAGAATCATTCTCTAATTTCAAACGAAATTATGAGAAAACTAAGAAAACGGAGAAATGGCGTTTGAGTATTGATTCCAGCCGCAGCAACAGAGTAACAGTTCAGGCCACAAACAACGAAGCTACGGCCTATAACCTTCATCTTCTCCTCCCTACTCTATCTACTTTTCTCGAGTTGTAAGCTTCATTTGAGTTGTAAGCTTCATTTCACACCTTATTATCTCAAACCGCCTTTTTGCCTCTCATTTATTTCTGACATGTTCATGTTCACCTCCAAATTATTTGTTCTTGTGATACTGTTTATTTGATTTTTTTCCTATACTTTCTGATTGTTTCCGGAGAAAGCGTGAGGACAAATGGGAAAATCTAGAGGAAAACAGAATTCTGATACGTTTCCTTTTTGTCTTTCTTAAATTGTTCACCAACCAAACGTCGCAGTAGTTGCACGTGCTACTTAGTAGTCCTCCGATTTATAGCTTGCTTGGGCTTGAAATATGCTGGAAATTAGTAACAAGGACTTTAGACTCAAGCACTGTTCTATTATGAAATGGCTTTGAATTTTGATTCTATTGACTCATTATGTTTCTGTGTTCAAGATCTTAGCATTTTAGTTGAAAATAATGGCAAGGATTTAAGAATTGGTTACTCTGGAAAATCTAACGAATATTGATTTGATACGTACGTGTCTACATAGTACATGCGTGTTGTCGGAGTATATATCGAATTTTATGATTTTAGAATTTTAATAAATCGGAATTGTTCTATGATGTTACCCTAGAGAATAATATAAACGGTTAACCATATTGCTAAAACTGTAAAAAAGGTTACATGAAAGATGACAACATCCACTTATTTGTAAGAAGGTTTGTGAGGAGATCTCCGTTTATTAACTGTGGTATGATTTATTTAGCTGCAAGCCTGCAAAAGCATGCATGCAGTATACAATTTTGGCATGATGGTCGTTCTTTTGCTATTGTTAGTAATTCAGTGAATATTGTTGATTTTAGTTTTTTCACGTATTAAGGTTACTTTGCCCGTTGGGCTGCTTTCCGGATGCTTCTATATCAGTTTCTTGATTGTGAAAGAAATACGGATGGAAAGCATAATGAAACAGATATTGTCACTTGGAGCTGGCTTTGATACCACATATTTTCAGTTGCAGGTTCCTGAGTTTCTTTGTATTCATTCTAGCAAGATCCAATCTTCTTTGTATTCAGTTGATAGTTAGCCATCTGTCTAAAAAGGTAATGACAGTTTCCTACAGCTTGATGTATTTCACTAAATTTATTTAAATCATGCAAGAAAGTTGTATGGTCCTCTTTGGATGAGTGGTTCTGTAGTCTTTGATTGTTAGGTAACGAGTAAAAGGGCGGAAATAATTGAAAGTTATATTCAGTTGAGACTGAGAGACAAAGTTAGTGGAGCAGCATCACTCTCTAGAAGTAGCCCTGTGCATTCGTGATTGAATTTTTGCTTAATGGGTTTTATCTGTTTTGAAATCACATAATTGCCCATTTCTTTTATTGTTATGTATAACATATGGTAATGACATGGTAAAAAAGGGGAGAAAATTGCAGGAAAATGGCACCCTAACATCTGTGTTGACATATTGCCATATAGATTGTTTTCCTTTCGAGAAGAGAAAAAGAATATTTTTTAAACATTTTTTAATGGTTATAAAAAATATAAAAAATCAAAATATTATAAAACTATATATTTTTAATTATTATGTAAAAATAAAAATAAAAAATAAAAAAATGTAAATCCCACAATCGGATTCCCAGTCGGGATTCCCGTTTGTGGGACTATCATTTCTCATTATCAAATAAAGTCATCTGCCACTCATTAATTGCGACTGTGAAACTGAGTTTGTACCGGACACAGATTGACTTCTGGGCCTCTGGCCTCTCACTTGGAACTTGAGTGCCGATGTGGAGTTATGTTATGTGATCTTCTTTAGATATTATCAAGAGAGAAATATTCATTGAACTGACTGCTGAAGACAAATAACAATTTGATGTTTGAGCAACTGATTGTTGAGAATCTGTATGAATCTTTAAGTGGCCCCCAACAAAATTATAAATATGACTAATTTCAGCGATGGAAATTTAAAATTACCTCTTTGCAATACATTAGCTACCAAAGACACCAAAATGGTGGTCATGAGTTCGTTTGATCTTGAGTGGAAACTAGATTTGTGTTCACTCATGTTGCACTTTTCCCATATTAGCTGACCGAATCTGCGTATGCCATTGGACTTCCCATTTGTTTTGTTATGCATTGGTGCTAAGTGCAGAGAACTGCAGTGGCTTTTCAATCAATCATATACTTGTTGGAAATGAATTGCTGATTCTATTTTATGATTTTCTTCTATACTTACTGTGGCTTAAGCTCTTTGTCGGACACATACAATTGGGCATTTAAACTGTTCAGCTAAAACTAATGTTCATATCTTGCTTTGCAGAGAAAGAGAGGGGCTTAGTCTACAAGCTACTCCCCATTGATCTGCGTGATATACAAAAATTAGTTGATATCATAGCTGTGGCTTATATGGATCCCAGGTATGATGCAGATAAGCTAATTTCATCAAGCCACAAAGTGTGGAGGAACCCTCGAAGACAGACTAGAGAATATAACATAAACCCCCATGGCACGATGGTTCTCACCATTGGTAAATAATGATGGGAGTTTTGAATCTTTGATCATTACATGAGCAAAACAGAAGAAGACAACAGAAAAATGCTAGTAGATATGAACTGCCCAATTTTTCAGAAGCATAAAACACAGGCTTTTCTTGACCTTAGGTTGCCAATTTTTCTTGGCACTCCTGGCTTCTTCTGATTGCATCCATGATCATAGTATATATGGTTGCTTAAAATATTATGAAAAATACGTTTTCAAACAGTTTCTCATTTTTTCCCCCAACATCTCATTCAGACTTCATATGTAAACATCCAGTATTATATTTTCCATCTTTGCACCTCAGTAATTGTCTTTTTGCTTGTTTTGTAACTGGTTTTTGACATGATAAAGTTCTGAAAGTGAGAGTTTTACAGAAATTTAACTTCTGCGGATCTTCCTTTGTTGCTGCAATCCAACTGATCCTACTTCAAGTAACCAATTTGATGTCAATTCTTTGTCATGTGTCTCTTAACAATGAAATTTGAGCAAGGGCCTTGTATTACATGTTTTTTTCACATGTAATAACTTCATATTATATTTCCTGAAAGAAGTATCTATGCTTCCTGCCCTTAGGAACTTTTTGAAAAGGAGAATCTCTGCCTCATGCTGTTAAGGAACCTTTTTTTTTTTCGTTTCTAGTAGGACGTAAAGGGTACTTCTTTCCCTCTTTCTTTCTCTCTCTTCTTTTTTCTACACTTTATAATAAAACTTTCTTGAAAGAGGCTCATCTGTGACGTTTGTAAATTAGGATTGAACGGCTGGATTTGTTAGATGAAATGAGGAGTGGCACATGATGCAGGCTATTCAACCTAATGAAGTGGTTAGGCCTGGGCCAAATAGAATTGGTCCTCCTTCTCTCATGTGGTCCAATGTGTAGGCTTGGTTGTACCCAACGGTTCAGTTGTTGGAGCGCTAGCTCACTGCTGTGGGTAGGTTAGCGGTTAGCACACCGCTTAATACAGTTGGCTGAGCGCCCCATGCTGCCTACCTCTGCTGCCTACCTAGCCAGTAGCCACAGGAAAGCGGGATCGTACCTCTTTTTCCAGGCGGACATACGGTTCCCATTTTTTTTTTTTTTGAGAGTAGCCACTATTCTTGTTTCTAACTAGTTTTGTTATTTTCAGTTATTGTTTTAATTTTTGTTTCAATTTCTGATTTGCAGGAGCACTACAGTCTACCGTCTTGCTTACGCAATCAACAATGTAATGGTACGGCTTAAACAGACTCCAAAAGCTGGTTGGGCATTCTCTCCGATCTGGATTTCTGTGAAATCACATGTTACGAGAGGATAAATTATGAAAAAGACGTGGATTTTATTTACTTTATATCTTAATATTTTTTATTATGTGTGCGCCAAGCCATCTTTATCATATATGGATTAGATTCTCCTTAACAAAAATATATACTTATTATTAATTTACAATCTTTTATAATTTTATAATTTTATTTTTAATTTTATTTAATGATTAAAAATATGAATATTAATAAAATTATATTTTTTATTTTTTCTTAATAATTAAGAATGTTAAAAAATATTTTAAAAAATGATAAAAAATAAAAAAAACTTATTTACACTATAAATTTTAAAAAATTGTAAAAATTATTATACATATATCACTCTTTTTTCTTAATGAATGAACTCAATACATGAAATATTTAAATAAGAACTCATTATTCTACAATACATATTTTATAGTTTATATATTATTTTTTTATTATTTATAAAAATAGATTATTATTTATTCTTATTCTTATAAAACTAATTAAATTGTTCTACTTATCATCACATATTTGTTAAAAAAAATAAAAACAAAATTAAAATAAGTATGGCGTGTAGCATGTGAGAATGATAAGTAAAATAATTCTTTAAATAAATATAATAAAGTGT
Source organism: Platycarya longipes (assembly GCA_036559045.1). Taxonomy (NCBI): domain Eukaryota; kingdom Viridiplantae; phylum Streptophyta; class Magnoliopsida; order Fagales; family Juglandaceae; genus Platycarya; species Platycarya longipes. The sequence continues at coordinate 3,041,426 of CM071802.1, read as the reverse complement.
AGAATCATGATTTAAATTCAAGACCTCTATTTTAATATTAATATTGGATGGTCATTGGGCTTTTTTAATCTTAAAAACTATCTCAAAAGATAAGATTTTTTTTTACGCTTATAAACTGAGCAACCATTCTTTCTATAACCTAACAACTCCGATAATTGGCAGAGTGTTTGTATGTTTTTTCAACCTCAAAAGTTAATTAAAATTTTTCTCACATTTTTAAATTGCATCGAAAAGTGTGGCATTTATCCAATACAACTGTACAAGCGATGTCATTCTTGTTTTGCCAAAGATCAGAATCTGGACTTATTGTGGTAGTGGTATTTTCTTCCGAATCAAGTTGATATTTCTTAGGGCAAGGATCGATACTTATAAACAATGCCGATTAGATCAAGGGTACGAAGAATCGAAAGAAATTTAAAGAAGATAATTTGAGCTGTCAAGCTAATAGAGATCACAGGAGCAAGGCTTGAGGTTGAAAAAAGGAGCTGCACGGGACAATAAAGTGGAAGATGAGGCATAGTATGATCATTTCAAATCTTCACTTATTTTTAAAAATTTAAGTTGATAAAAAAAATGAATTTTATTATTTATTTCATATCTAAATACTTTTCATCTTCAACCATATGATTTTCCTTAAACTCCATGGATATTTGCTATCACGGATATGCATGTGATATTTGTTATTTTATGAGAAATATACTAACGGAAAAAATTGCATCCTATTTATAAAGGTCATGTTTAGATAATGAGATAAGATGAGATAATTTTAGTTAAAAAATATTATTATCGTTTAAAATTTTAAAAAATAAATTATTTATTATTTTTTGTATAAAAATTTAAAAATTTTATAATAATAAAATAAAATGAAACCAAACCATCCCTCTATCCAAATGAGAAATTACTTAAATGTCCATGATATTTAATTTTTCTGATATATTGGGGAGGAGAGTCCAATCCAGAACCTCCATTTTGAAAACTTAGGTGTAACGACATCTGGCCATAGGTTTTTGGCGTCCATGATAGTTTTTGAACCATATTACTGCATATAATGTATTATCAGAAGCGTTCAATCAAGGATCGATCTCGGAATTTAGTAAACAGCCTGCTTGCTAGAGGATGGTTCTGATTCTTTTATGATGGTGATGTAAGCTAGATCATTATATTTTTCTCGTCGGCTATATACATTAAATATTTGGTGAGGTTTGACTCTTTTTATTAGATGAGAATTGATATATATAATTATGCTTGTTCATCGAGGTCAGATTGTATCCAGCCCGATTTGAAATTTTAATATATTTCTTAATATTTTAATTTTAATTTTTAAAAGATTGAAGGAAATTTTAAATTCGAGTTCCTGATTCCCAGATCCGGAATCCGATAGAACATCCTTACATATAATATATATTATAAAATATAAAACAATATTAATTTTATAAAATAATTTATAAAATATTTTTATTTTATAACATATATTTGTAAAATATTATGTAAAATAATGTGTGTTTAGTATTTTTCTTGCCAGATATAGATGGCTAGATATATTATTGCTTGAGAAATATTAGAGTGTTATAAAATTAAAGAAAGAAACTACTATTGCAAGAGAGAAATATATAAGAAACTCTTTGGAACTCTTAAGAACTGAAACTTTATTCTCTCTCTATATTTTTTTATGAATTTTATAACAACTGAAACCCCTATTTATAGATTTTGAAATTACTATGCAAGATTTAAAATAATAGTAGTGGAATCATTCACATAATTTTAGTGGTGGGACAGGGGCGGCAGCAGTCCCATCAATTCCGTTCTCGTTTCATTACACTCCCCCTTGAATAACCACCCATAAAGAATCTGCCTCGTTAAAACCTTGCCAAAGAAAAACCCAGTGGGAAGAAAAACTAATGGCTAAGGAATAAGAGTACAGTCTTCTTTTGTATCTACAAGTATTTTAAGATTGTCTCATTAAAACCTTGCAGAGGAAAACCTAGTAGGACAAAACCTCAACGAAGAAAAAAGAGTACAATCGGCACAAGTTTTCATGACATTTACTTCTCCTAAAAAGTGCATGACAATAGATTTTTGAGTTTTCGCATTCCAATGTTATGCACAATCTTCTTAAATGTCGCAGTTGGTAACGTCTTTGTGAATAAATCTATCAAATTATCACTAGATCGTATTTGCTTGACATCAATTTCACATTTCTCTTAAAGTTCATGAGTATAAAAGAATTTAAGTGAAATAAGTTTAGTTCTGTCACCTTTGATATATCCTCATCTGATTTGAGTGATACAAGCAGTATTATCTTCATATAAAATTGTTGGGCTATTATTGATCATAGGAAGTCCACATTTTTTCTGAATATGTTGAATTACTGATCTTAGCCAAATACACTCTCGACTTGCTTCATGAATAGCAATGATCTCTGAGTGATTTGAAAAAGTAGCAGATAGTGTCTGCTTAACAGATCTCCATGATATGGCAGTATCTCCATAAGTAAATAAATATCTAGTTTGAGATCTACCTCTGTGTGGGTCTAAAAGATAACCTGCATCTGCATACCTAATCAATTGTGGACTTGATCCACGTTGATAAAATAATCTCATATCAACCGTACCATGAAGGTAACGAATGACATGTTTAATGCCATTCCAATGCCTTCGAGTTGGTGCATAACTATATCTTGCAAGCAGATTAACTGAGAATGTAATATCTAGTCGAGTGCAATTTACAAGATAAATCAAAACTCTAATTGCACTGAGATATAGTACTTCAGGACCAAAAATTTCTTCATCGTCTTCACAAGGACGGAATGAATCATTCTTCACATCAAGTGTTCGAACAATCATTGGAGTACTCAGGGGATAAGATTTGTCCATATAAAAATGCTTCAGGACTTTTTCGGTATACATGGACTGATGAATAAAAATTTCATTTGGCAAGTGCTCGAGCTACAGGCTGAGATAAAGTTTTGTTTTACCAAGATCTTTCATTTCAATTCATTCTTTAAATATGTAGCGGTTCTTGAGATCTCTTCAGGAGTTCCCACAATATTTAAATCATCAACATAAACCGCAATAATGACAAACCCAAATTCTGATTTCTTAATAAAAACACATGGGTATATAGGATTATTCTTAAATCCTTCTTTCAATAGATATTCGCTTAAGTGAATATACCACATGCGTCCGAATTGCTTCAATCTATATAAAGATTTTTGTAGTCTGATAGAGTACATATTTCTAAATGTACTTGTAGATACTTTAGGCATTTTATATCTTTCAGGGATTTTTATATATATGTCATGGTCTAAATATCCATATAAATATGCAGTAACTACATTCATCAACCACAATTCTAATCCTTTTATAACAACCAGACTAATCAAAAATCTAAATGTGATTGCATCCATAACAGGAGAATATATTTTTTCATAATCAATCTCGAGTTTCTGCAGGAAACTTTGTGCGACAAGCTGTGCTTTGTACTGCACAATTTCATTTTTCTCATTACGTTTTCGAACAAATACCCACTTATATCTAACAGGCATTACACATTTTGGTGTTTGGACAACAGGTCCAAATACTTCTCGCTTTGCTAGCAAATTTAATTCAACTTCAATAGCTACTTTCCATTTTGGCCAATCATTTATACGTCGACATTTTTCGACGATTTTTGACTCACTTTCTTCATTACTTCTGGTAATGTCAATGACAATTTTATATGAAAATATGTTGTCGATAACAGTTTTATTTCTATCAAGAATTTCTCCAGTATTCATGAAATGTATTGAGATCTTATTATTTTCAGGTACCTGTTCCTTTTCAGAAAAAACATTTCATAAAACACCTCTTCAGGAGGTCCATTTTTAGGAGATTTATACTCTTCAGGAATTTCCTCTTCAGGAGGTTCTGGAATAAAATATTTGAGCTCTTTAGGAGCACCGATTATATTTGTAACCTGTATTGTGGGTACGTGTTCTTCAAGAATACCAAATTCATTTTGTATTCTTTTCCTTCTGAGAATTTTATCTTTTGCACCAATAGGTCTTCCACGTTTTAGGCGTGCCTTAGACTCACCTATTAATGTTTTGACAATTTGTCATTCAGGGACTTCAATCCTTACTGGAGCATTAATAGCAGGAATATAAGATTCTACTACACTTTTAGTGTCAGTAAATATATTCGGTAATTAATTTGCAACATTTTGTAAATGAATAATCTTCTGAACTTCCAGTTTACATTCATTTGTAGGATGATCAAATTGAGACATGGTCTTATTATTCCAAGTAATATCTTGTCGTGCTTCAGGCACCGACTTTTCTTTACCCATTAATGGAAAAGTGGATTCGTCAAAGTGACAATCCTCAAAACGTGTTTTAAATATATTTTCTGTAAGAGATTCAAGGTATCTAACAATAGATGGAGAATCAAAACTAACATATATCCCAAGTTTACGTTGATGGCCCATTTTTGTACGTTGTGGAGGTGCAATTAAAACATATACAGCACATCCAAAAGTACGAAGATGAGAAATATTTGGTTGTTAACCAAATGCAAGCTATAATGAAGAATATTTATGATATGCAGATGGTTTAATGCGAATTAAAAATGCTGCATGAAATATAGCATATCCCCAAGCAGAAATAGGTAGTCTTGATTTCATAAGTAAAGGTCTAGCGATTAGTTGAAGCCTTTTGATCAAAAATTCAGCTAAACCGTTTTTTGTGTGTGTATGGGCAACAGGATGTTCAACATCTATTCCTATTGACATGCAATAAACATAAAAAGCTTGAGATAAAAATTCACTTGCATTATCCAATCGAATAGTTTTAATTAGATACTCAGGAAATTGTGCTCGTAGTTTGATTATCTGAGCAAAAAGTCTAGCAAATGCAACATTTCTAGTGGAGAGCAAACAAACATGTGACCATCGATTAGATGTATCAATCAAAACCATAAAGTATCTAAATGGTCTACTTGATGGATGAATGACTTTTGAGGGAGATAGTCTGATAATCAACTTATCTTGAGAACATGCAGAGCACGGAGATTCATTGGGTAGAAATATCTTTTGATTCTTTAAGGGACGCCCATGCGAATTTTTAATAATTCGTCTCATCATTATAGATCCCGGATGTCCAAGGCGATCATACCAAGTCATAAATATTTTGGGGCCAATGCACTTCTGGTGCATTACCATATATGATTCAATTGTTCTCATTTTTGTATAATACAATCTAGAATATAGAGCAGACATTTTTCTAATACGAGCTTCTGGCCTAATATTGTTTTAGTAATAAGAAGATGCTCTTTACTGCCTTCATTGGTCGTTTCAATATGGTAGTTATTACAACGTATATCTTTGAAACTCAATAAATTTCTTCCGGATTGTGAAGAGAATAGAGCATCATCAATACAAAATTTCGTACCATTAGGCAACACAATATAAGCTCTTCCGGAGCCCTCAACTAAATCTGATGAGCCTGATATGGTATGGATATAGGCTTTACTCAGTATTAGATTTTGAAAATATTTATTTTCTTTAAGAATTGTGTGAGTTGTAGCACTGTCAGTCAGACATATATCTTTATAATTCAACTCAAAAATAAAAAAGCTCATCATTGTGATCCATGATTTTACAAAAATATATAAAAGTTTTATTACAGATAATAGAAAGAAAATACATTAATTGAGTGGAATACTTCCATCTCCAATTAAGTGGTCAATACTACCTTTAGGATGATTAAAGAAATCAGAGACATCAAGATGAGTAACATCTACATCTACTGAATCTAGTAAGTCATCTGATTGTTCTACTAAATTTGTTTCATGCATTTTATTCTTTACTTTAATAGATGCTTAATATAAATCAGTTAAGTGCCTGGCCGTACGACAGGTACGTGACCAATGTCCAGTTATTCCACATTTATGGCAAACCTCTTCACTTTTTTTTGAAAGATTATTCTGGAGATTTTTACCCCTTTCTGAATTATACCACTTCTGATGATACGGTATATTATTATCCCTTTTAATGTTGTCACTTCTGGGACCAACATTTTTATAATTTTTCTTACCACATCTACGCCACTGATTTCTTCTAAAGGATGCACAATTTACTTCTGAGAATAAAGCAAACCTATTACCATTCATTTCAGAGAATGATATTGAGCCAGTAGGGCGTAACTGGTGGTTTGTTAATAAGTGCTTATTGTTCTGCTCAGCTATTAGAAGACATGATATAAGTTTAGAATATTTCTTGAACTTTCTCTCTCGATACTGTTGCTGCAGGAGCACATTCGAGGCATGAAATGTAATATAAGTCTTCTCTAACATATCATTATCGGTGATTTTCTCACCGCATAATTTTAGTACTGAGCTTATTTTAAAAAGTGCGAAATTATACTCACTAACACTTTTATAATCTTGCAACTTCAGGTGCAACCATTCAAAACAAGTTATTGGGAGGATGACAATCTTATGGTGTTCATACCTCTCCCTTAAACTGTTCCACAAAATATAGGGATATTTTATTGTAAGATATTCAGTTTTTAATTCTTCGTGAAGATGGTGGCGAAGGAAAATCATTGTTTTAGCACGGTCCTACAGGACGTTTGATTTCCTTTTTTAATTGTTTCACCCAGGTTCATCACATCAAGATGAATTTCAACATCAAGTATCCAGGATAAATAATTTTTCTCAGATATGTTAAGAGCAACAAATTTCAATTTTATAAAATTTGTCATTTTCTACACATATAAATAATGAAATAAATATATGTATCTCAGAAAATATAGTTATAAATTCACACAGATAATTATCAATAAAATATATCAAAAACTGCAAATAATATATTAAAAAACTTACAGAGAAATAAGACTACTAGCTTTAGAATTGGTAGAACCGTCGTGCTGATAACGTGTTATAAAACTAAAAAAAGAAACTACTATTGTAAGAGAGAAATATATAAGAAATTCTTTGGAACTCTTAAGAACTGAAACTTTATTCTTTCTCTATATTTTCTTATGAATTTCATAACAACTGAAACTCCTATTTATAGGTTTTGAAATTATTATAACTTTGAAATTATTATATAAGTTATTATGTAAGTCACTATGCAAGATTTAAAATAATAGTGGTGGGGTCATTCACATAATTTTAATGGTGGGACAGGGGGCGACAGCCGTCTCACTAATTTCGTTCTCGTTTCATTACATAGAGCTACATATGAGATTTTCGATTGAGATTTTCGATTGAGATTTTTTATTAAGATTTTTTATTTTTTAATTAAAAAAAAGATATATTTTGTAATAAAATTTTTATTCTTTTGAAAATTATAAAAGTGTTTTTGTAATAAAATTAAAAATTAAAAATTAAAAAAAAAAAATTTACATATGCGGATTCTCAGTGGAAATATCGGTGTGTGAGTCTAGACTCTAGAATTACTCTTATTGTTTTTCTCTGTCCTTTTCTGTTCCTTTTGGGGATTGGGGTATCGGTATGCCGGATGGTATACGTTGGTAACTTGATGGTTGGTACGTTTGGCCTGACCCTTTTTCTATTTGGTTTTCCTTTTATATTTTAGGGTCTTTTTGGAGATTTTAGTTTTACCCAAGAATAGCAGCACGTCCTTAAATCCTCAGGTCACCAGCTCTCTCACGAGATATAGAGACGTGTAATATTATATATATAATTGTAGGTTTATAAATAATATATAATTATTTTGAAAAAAAGTAAGATTTATTATAAATGTTTTTTCATATAAATTTTATATATATTTATTTTTATTTTTATAAAATAACTGTATATTATTTATAAATTCACATTTATATCTATCATTTCTTTTTAAAGATACATCATAAGACATATTTTTATTGACAAATTTGGTTAAATAACACTATCAATGAAGCACTTGCGACTGGCACTTGTCAGTACACCAAGTTGGAACTTGTCAGGTAAAGAAGGATCTCTCTCAACTGGTATTTGATCTGAACACTAAAGTCTCAAGAAAGATGATCAATGCGTTTTTGTTTTGTTCGACTTTAGAAAACAGATCCCATTTTTTTGCCATGGCTATCAGCCTATCTCCTGTTTGTGTCTCTTTTCTTCTGTTTTTTTTTAAGCCTTCTCTGCTAGCTGTTTTGCAAATAAAACGTGGTGGGCTCCACACAGCACCGAAATATGTCTCAATTTAATGGCTTTGTGGGGTCTGGGCCATGTGGAGAAGTAGAAATATAACCTCTGCATTGGTTTGTTTCTTTGCTACTTTTTACTCTCATTTTCTCTTCTTTTCATCTTATCAGTTTACTCTCTATTTCCGTTTAAGGAGTTTTTTTTTTTTTTAATAATAAGTTGAATTGAGATAAAATTTGAAAATTAAATAAAATATCATTTTTATTTTAGAATTTAAAAAATTAATTTTTTCTATTAAATTTTGTTTGTTTGTTTTTTTAGATTATAATAATTAAATTAAATAAGATAAAATGAGATAATTTTTAAATACAAATAAAGGCCTTAAACGCCAATTGTACCAAAATCGTTGCGTAGCATTGTGACCAAAATCGTACTATCCTGAGTAAAGAAGACTCAAATTCCACTCAGATGTGTTGGCCTAGGTGTAGAAAGTGCATAAGATAGGGTAAGAAAAAATTGACTGTTCAGGTTGGGGTAAGAAGCACTCAAAGGAGAGTTTTACAAGCAATGCTACTTCAAGTTGCCAAATTTATCTTTTTATTTTTTTATTATTTTTAAATATTTTTAAAAAATATATAAAATAAACATCTAAACATTAATAATTATTTTCTTAATTATTAAATAAAATAAATATATTTAAAAAACAAATAAATATATAAACAATCAAAATCAGAATGAGCGAACAAAATAGTATTTCTATTAGAATTTTTATTTCTATAGTTCCTTAAAGAATATGCTTTCTTTTTTCGAAAAATGATAAACACACGTCATTTTACACAACACAAATGATAATGTGAGGGTATTTTAGTTGAATGATGTTAATTTTGTAAAATAATTTACAAAAATGCCCTCATTTTATTACTTATATTGTATAAAATATTGTATGTATCATTTCTCTTTTTTATTCCTTCTTGATAGGAAATGTTGGCTCTTTCTTTAAAAAGGGGAAAAAATGGCCATTTGTTACTTCCAAGGATAGTAAAATGTACAATATCTTAAACACATTGGAAATTTGGCATGGATCTTGATAGGATTTATTTTTTATTTATTTATTTATTTATTTTTTTTTTGGGGGGGGGGGGGGGTGTTGGGGTTGTTAATGAAGATGTTCCATGTGAAGTTTTGTGCTCTCCTGCCACATTTTTTTGAAGCTTCTTATATGAACATCTAATGCCAAATTAGCCATGATTCTTCATACATTAACTTCAACAATGTCCCAGCCTCCATTGTATCCCGAGGTAAATTGGACCAACAGCAATAAAAAGTTCATCACAAAATAATTGGACGATTTCATAGTCTAATGTGAAATAATGGACCAACCTAGATCTTTTAGTACTAGGAAAATACTACTGTGTCTACTTTATTTGACACTTCTATTTGACACTTCTTGCATTTTTTTTAAAATTTTTAATTTTACTTAGTAATTAAGAAAATGAATATTAATGTATTGATATTTTTTTTTACATTTTTTAAAAATATTTTAAAATGATAAAAAAATATGATAAAAAATAGAATTTTTATTATTATTTTTCTTTTCATATTTTTTTAATGTATTTAAATATTTTGAAAAAATTATCAATATATTAATAATTACTTTTTTAATCATTAAATAAATTAAAAAATTAAAAAATATATATATATAATATCTAATAAAAATATCAAATAAAATAAACATTGTAGCATTACTTTTTTAGTAATTTACCATAAAATGTGCCCACTGTCGTGCCAACTTTTAGAAAATAACAGTTATATTCCATCATTTTCTTTGGATTACCGCCCCTCAGTTACAATAATCATCATAAGTGTCTGCTTGGATTGAATGCTTATAAAACCCAAAATTTAAGGAAAAGGTAACTTACTCGTTGCAGCTATCAGGGAACCGAAGCTTTTGTTTACTCTGTATTCAGACTTCAGAGTGGCAGATAATGGGCTCTGTCACTTTTATATTCCATTTTTTTTTTTTTGACAATATATTCCTCTTCAAGCATTGGAAAACCTTGTGACTCTGTGAGAGTGAATTGTACTTGTTTATGGTGATATCTGAGGTATGTTTGTCGCATTACTCTATTATATTGTTTTAAGTGATTTTGCGGGGCTACGGCTAGCCACACTAGGGCAAGGAATCTGCCCTCTCTTGGTTTTCCATGGAATGAGTTGAATTGATGCTATGCTTTGTTTATTGCTTGAAAAAGGGGGCTTAATTTCTGTTGAGAGATGGTTTTAATTTCTATTAAAAAAATGTCTCTATAGATTGTTCGCTCGAGCGGTGTATTTGACGCTTGAGCGAAATTTCAAACAGATTGTTAGATTGACAATTGCTCAACAATTAACTTGAGTGGGATGCCAACTCATGAGTTTACCCGCTATTCATTTGACACTTAGTTTGAACGAGACATCAACCTGTAAGTTAGCTCGACATTCTCTTGACATTCAGCACAAGCGAGTGTCAGCCCTAATACTTGCTAGAGCTAATGTTCAAATTCAAGAATTTCACACTGTTTCAATATAGATACATGCTATATTTCATTATAAATCACTTTCAAGCAACAAAATACACAAAGTGTGAAGGTGAGGTTCATTTACAAGAATCTCGAGAGTCTACTTGGTTTTAGGGCTTTAGAATTAGAGATTTTATAATTGATTTATTATACTCCATTTTTGTTGAGAGTAAATTCATTGAGATCGACTTTGCTAGTAGACATAGACACGCATTGTTCTTTTTGTGATTATCGACTTTTCTTATATTTTGCTTCCACTGATTCACTTTAATTTAGTCATTGGTAATTAACCCAACAAGTCGATCTTGAGTCTCACTTTGATATTAGGGACTCAATATCAATGCAGCCGAATGTCATTGGTATGTGTTAATTCTCTTCCAAATGAATAGAGATGTGAGTCTAGTATTTGAGAAAAATAATAAAGTTGAAGAATTTCACTTGTAGATAGATCAATTTTGTGAAATTATCAAAGAATCGGATACCCTTCAAAGTGAACAGGACTGGTTGGAGTGCACTCCCCACAATGACTGGTTTCAAGACCAACATGAAAATGCTCAAAGAGTCAAAAGTCAGGAGCAGCAAATGTCCTTTCACACCGTTAAGTTTCCTGTCGATTTTAACGGCACAAGTACAAAGTTAGAGAACGAGAGGTTTGGAAAATGAAATGGAAAGCTTGGGGCCGAAAGGTAAATAAAATATAAACCCCTTTCACCGATTTCAATCTATGCCTTTCATCTCCCTCCCCCAATCTTCTTTTCTTTTATTTTTTCTCATTTGCTTTTTTCTCCAAAAGATCCACTTATGGGGGAAATATCTATTGGGGTATCTTGCCTTTTTATGCTTTTCTCTTCCCTTTTGTACAATAGCTACCATTTATTATTTATTAGACATGAAAAGGAAAAAAAAAAAAAAAAGAACCTTCGGGGTTAGTTTGATATTATGTGTTTTTTATATTCTACAATCCTTATTTACTCTAAGAAAAAGAAAAAAAAAATCATTATATTAAGATTGCAGAAGGTGTTAAGATCTCAAGAATGGCCATTTGACAGTGCATATAGGTTTGATTTGAAGTTGGTTCTAGTTGTTGATAAGTGCCTTGGATAAAATCAACAACTAGAAAGAAAAAAAAAACTTAATTCTTTCACTATTTAACAAGCACTGTTAGATATAAAAATAATTAAATCTCAATTTTTTTTTTCAAAAGGTTTGTACAAAAAATTATGCAGTCTAAAATTGCCCAAATAATTTTATAAAAACTATTTTATAAGGCAAACATAAACTATATATAAAGCAAGTTTGAAATCTGATTGAATAATGTTACTCATAATCTCTTTTTTTTTTATCATCATATTTAATTTATGAATTTATTATTTAATGTCAAATTATAAAATAATAAAAAAATGACAAAAAAATAATAATAATAAATAGGCCGATTTGTTTAGTAAGCTTAATTTTACTATTCACAACTCATTTTGTACTTTCAACTCATATTAACCACTTATTAACTTATTTAATTCATCTTAATTACTTATTTTATTACTATTCATAACTTATTATATTATCTAAATTCAAACGAGTACTCAATCTGATTTCCTAGGCCACATGATTAAAAACTTACTCAAAAAATGAAAAAATACCAACAAGATGCCAAAAGAGAAACAAAATTCCATTCCCTTCCACTGTGCACTTTACCCAATAATCAAAGCAATAGGCCCACACACACACAATTTGGTAGGAACATCATCTTCTCTAACATCTTACCCTTCAAACCCAATTAAGCACCAAAAAGAAAACCATATAAATAAATAAATAAACTCCCATTTTTAAAAAAATTAATTTAAACAAAGGCATCTAATCTCCCGCCTTCCAACATTAAATAAATAAAATTTACCCACTAAACAACCCATCATTAAATTAGACTAATTTCCCATTGTTCCCATCACTAAAATATTCGGTGCACACTTCACATACAGTAAAATCTAAAAAAAAAAAAAAAAAAAGAAGTCTCCTAAAAAGAAAAGGCAAAGAAAAAGGTCTCCACTATCCACAGTAGACCAGACTGAGAGTCCAACGATAACACCTCTTCCTGTCTCTCGCTCTCGCTCTCTCTCTCTCTCTCATCACTCGTTAACCGAATACCACCATTTTCAGCACTTAGACCTGTGTAGTTCGTTTTTGGCATTGGACATGCCTATACTATATAGATAGAGAGAGAGAGAGAGAGAGAGAGAGAGACTTATATACAGAATGGGTTGCGCGACGTCGAAGCTGGACAACGAGGACACGGTCCGGCGGTGCAAGGAGCGTCGACGCCTCATGAAAGAGGCTGTTTACGCTCGACATTACCTGGCCTCGGCCCACGCCGACTACGTCCGTTCCCTACGACTCACCGGTTCCGCCCTCTACTCCTTCGCCCAAGGTGAATCCCTCTCCGTCTCCAACCAAACCCCCGCCGTCTTCCTCCACCCATCAAACCCCGTCCCTCCACATGTCCCCTCCCCTTCCCCTTCCCCTGCTTTCCATCAAACACCGCAACCTCCTCCATTGTCGACCAGTATTCCCAGCTCCAAGCTTCCTCCCCACACTCCTCACCGAACGACCTCGTTGAGAATTCCAAAACCCAAACCCAAACCGAGGCTTCCTCACATTCTCTCCGAGTCGAGCTTTTCTAGTTCCTCTCCACGAAGCGATTTCTTCCCCAGCGCTTACCAGGCCAATTCCACCTACTCCAGAACTCCGTCCCAAGCTTCCTCCTCTGTCTGGAACTGGGAGAACTTCTACCCTCCCTCCCCTCCCGACTCCGAATTCTTCAACCAACGGAGTAACCAGTTTCACAATGGAAGAATCGACCATCCGCAGCAACACCATTTGGACGTCGACGACGACGAAGAAGAAGGAACCGAGAAATCGGAGTACGACTTCTTCGACAAAAGTTATAGGGAGGAGGAGGAGGAGACAGAGACGGCCACAGAGGCGAAGCGGAAGCGGGAGCGAGAGCGAGAGCGGGAGCGAGAGCGAGAGGAGGTGCAATGTAGCGAATGGGAAGATCGTTACAGCACCACCAGCTCGTCGGAAGAAGAAGAACTGGCGGGTGAAGGCGACGGGGATTCGAGATCCGAGATCGGCACCCACTCGAACTTCGGCGGGGCATCATCGGTGGCGGCTCCTGAGCCACTGCGGAACTACTCGACGAAGACGAAGTCGGAGGGCCCGGGATCGTCGGCAGGAAGCTATCGGACCGGGGAGATCTCGTCCGACAACATGAAGATAGTGGTGAGGCACAAGGATTTAAAGGAGATTGTGGAGGCCATAAAGGAGAATTTCGGAAAGGCCGCCACGGCCGGCGAGCAGGTCTCGGTGGTGCTCGAGATTGGCAGGGCTCAATTCGATCGGAGCTTCAGGCAGCTCAAGAGTGAGATATTTGCCCTTGTAATTAATTATTACCCATATTCTTTTGTAATAGTTGTTTGGGGGATCATCGACCGAATTTTGGGATAGTTGGAGAAAAATCAATATTAAGGAAAATCATTTTCCTGCATTTTCTCTGTAGCACCCAAACAGGGAATTAAGATTCCAAAATTAACGGATATTGACAAATGTGAATTTGCAGAGACAGTGTACCATTCGAATGGTGTGTTGAGTAACCTTAGCTCGACCTGGACCTCAAAACCGCCACTGGCGGTTAGGTACCGGCTTGACGCCGAGTCGCTCGATGAACCGGGCGGTCCAAAGAGTCTCTGTTCCACCTTGGAGCGGCTCTTGGCTTGGGAAAAGAAGCTCTATGAAGAAGTCAAGGTAAATAAATTTCTCCAGAATTTTTTTTTAAAATATTTCTTTTACGTTAGTAGGATATGTAAATTGACAATAATACCCTTATTATGTGGGAATTCTCTAAATTATTCAGCCTTTTCTTTTTGCTCTTAATGACAGTAATGCCCTTCACCATCATGTTCTTATTTTTACTGGTAATATGCCCCTAACCATTTATTTACTATCATCCCCTCACCAACACATTAAATAATTGGTGTCTATTTATTGCGTTTGATTTTACCTACCAATCATTTAATATCACGTCAAAAAATATTGAGAGAGTGATAGTAAACAAGACGTGATTCAGTAACACTTGTTAACCAAAAACCGTCCACTCACAAAAAAAGTTGCTCAATGGGGTTTTGTAATAAAAATTTCTCAACTTTGTAGTCTATTACATTTTTTTCTTCTACAAAAAGCTTATGCTCCCCAGAGTTAGAACCATGAATAACTAGAAGTTTCTAATGAGCAAAAGCTGGGAACATGGGGGTCAAAATTTGCACAAGGTGTTACATGTTGCATTCAAAGGGGGAGAGTAGATTGAAGGATGGATTTCTATTTTCTGTTGCAATCTATTTATGTTGAAAACATGTGGTTTTGAAATTATTGAGTGCTGATGGAGTCAACAATTCTATCTTTGGATTCTTAGGCTAGAGAAGGTGCGAAAATTGAACACGAAAAGAAGTTGTCCGCTCTGCAGAGTCAGGAATACAAAGGGGAGACTGAAACCAAGCTAGACAAGACCAAGACTTCAATAAAGAGGCTACAATCACTGATTATTGTCACTTCTCAGGCTGTCGCTACCACCTCAAGTGCCATCATCGGTCTTAGAGATTCGGATCTTGTTCCCCAGCTTGTTGAACTCTGTCACGAGTGAGTCTTTTCTTTTCATTTGTTTTAGTGGGTTTATTTCTGTGCATAGACTGATTTGATGATGCACATATCAACTGTTATATCAAAATGTAATTGTCATGTGACACTAAGATAACCGCATAAATTGTTTAAGAATGATGTTCAAGTTGTGAAGTAAAAGAGTATAGTTGTTAACAAAGGTTTGATTAGTTCTAAATATGGATTATGTGGCTCAATTGGGTTTCTGAGTGTAAAATTTAGCCGAATAAAATTGTTGGGACTTTCAAAATATCGAATTTAAAATAGTTGTGTAATCTGAGATACAAAATTGAACCTACGGTTTTACACTTTCTCAAAGTGACAGATGGCCATCGTATACCTATATAGTGTAGTCTAAAATCATGTCATTATTTTGCATCGACAATGTCAAGGAAGTATGTCTTAGTTTCACATTTTGCTGATGTTCATGGTCTATGATGATAGAGATCTTCTATGATGGCAGAGCTGAAGAATTTTTTTCTCCACACTTTACTGCATTGGTTTTCTGCCATTGTATTAAATGGGATGTTCATGATTTTCTATCTTTAATTTATCGCTCTTAGAATGTATTTAAATGTTCTTTTATATACTCGTTGTGTACACGGACAATGCTTGTTTCATTGATATAAATAATATTTATCTCTTACCTAAAAGAGAGAGAGAGAGAGAGAGAGAGAGAGAGAGAGAGAGAGAGAGAGAGAGAGAGAGAGACACTGCACCTTCCACATCGAGGGTCTGAATCTTGACTTCGGTACTTGGTAGTTGAAGCATTATGAACCGCTGCTGTCCCATGTGCCACTTGCTTCATCTTCTATGTGACTACCTTTGCTTTATTGTACTGGACCATTCAATTGCTGGGCTGCATCTTAAAATTTGACGGTGGCCCCAACTCTGTCTTTACAACAATTTTGTTTTCTTTCAGCTGTAAGCCCTTTTGGGGCTAAACGTAATTGATGAGTGGAAGTGGGTTTGTCAGACTTCACTGTCATATGGCACACATTTGTCTGTTTCTAGATGAATGGACTGGTTGGACGACATTGATTAATAATTGAAAACTTTCTTTTTTGGTACTTTGTTCCTTTGGGTAGCTTCTATAAATTGTAATGGGCTTAGTTTCTATTATCTCTTTGTCTCCTTTCCCATTCCTTTTCAAGCATTCCCCTTGTACTAATTGTGTACTTAGGCTATGTCTTTTAGTTTTTAAATAAAATCCTCAATTACTTATAATAAAAAATTATCATCACTATTCCAAACTGTTTAGTGGGCTGAGATGGTGGCATTAGGATAAAGCATAGGACCACTGTAAATAACATGATGATTGCGAGATAATTTTTGGTTGGAGCAATGTTGTTTGGCTATTAATTATGTATTTCTTTTATAATTATAATTGGTGCAAATGACCGAAGAGTCACAGGTCATGCTGGTTGGGACACCTAAAGAAAAGAATGAATGTGATACTCATGTTATACTGTGTGCAGGTTCATGTACATGTGGAGATCAATGAACCAGTACCATGAAGTTCAGAATAACATTGTGCAACAAGTCCAGGGCCTCGTGAACCGGTCAACCAAGGGTGATTCAACCTCGGAATTACACCGTCAGGCAACTCGTGACCTTGAATCGGCTGTCACTGCCTGGCACTCCAGTTTCTGCAGCCTTATAAGGTTTCAAAGGGACTTTATTCGATCCCTCCACGGCTGGTTCAAGCTCTCCCTTTTACCGGTCAACATCGACAACAACTTCAATGGCAACAGGGAAACCTCTGATGTATTTGCCTTCTGTGATGAGTGGAAACTTGCCCTTGATCGTGTTCCCGACACGGTTGCTTCTGAAGCTATCAAGAGCTTTATCAATGTCGTTCATGTGATAACTGTAAAACAAACTGAAGAGCTCAAGATAAAAAAACGTACTGAAACTGCATCAAAGGAGCTTGAGAAAAAGGCTTCATCTCTTAGAAACATAGAAAAGAAGTTCTACCATTCATACTCCATGGTAGGTATTGGTGTTCCTGATCCTGGGCCTGACAATGGGCAAGCATTGGATGCGCGGGACCCACTTGCGGAGAAGAAATCCGAGCTTGCAGCCAGCAAAAGACGGGTGGAAGATGAGATGCTGAGGCATTCGAAGGCAGTAGAGGTGACGAGAGCAATGACACTAAATAATCTTCAGACAGGCTTGCCAGGCGTTTTTCAGGCATTAACAAGTTTTTCTGCCTTATTCACAGAGGCACTCCACTCTGTATGCAATCGTTCCTATGCAATCAAATAGGTTACATACTATTATGCTGCTTGAGTTTCTAAGGTAATTTGGATTCAACAAGGGCTAGTTTTTTTTATTGTTTTTTTGTTTAGGTAGGCAGTCTCTCTTATTATTGTAACTGTTATTAGTTTTGGGGGTTCTTTTGACTTTGTAAATATGAGGAATTTTGTGATTCCATCACTCGTTTCATGGATATGAGAATTTCTATGTATAGGAAATTGCTGGGATTGTTATGTCAGGAATTGACAAAATACTGCCAATGAATAATTATACGCCTTCTCTCTCTCTCTCTCTCTCTACAGCAAACATTGTATCTGTTTTAATGTTAAGGAGGCAAAAAATAAAGATACATGATTATAATTTATGGGATGTTATGGATGAAGTAAAAGGAAATACCTTTACTGAGAAAAAAAAAAAAAAAAAAATTATTATGCCACAACTCCTGCTATAAGGTGTTCATATTATGACACCAATGTGAATTTCCAAATTGAAATTATAGGAACTATTTGTGGACTTAGCATTAGAATATGGTAGTACTGGGGACGTGGTGTGTCGGATTGTGAAAAGCACACTAAAGTACGTTTGGGTAATGATATGAGACGAGAAATCCTTAGCTCTTTGGGCCTTTATCTCATAGCCTTAGCTTCTGAGATAGTTATGACAAGGTTATGACTAGAGTAGCAACTACTTGGGCCTTTATCTCTTTGGGTTGGTCATGATAAGCTTACTACATCAACTGATCCTGAGGTGGCCGATTATCTTCTGGCCGAGTGCACTAGATCGTTAGCTATCATTACTTAATCAATATAATTTTTTCAAACTTTTAAATAAAATATAAAATAATTCATATTTTTCAAATTTTAAAATAAAAATATTATATTCTAACAATATTTTAAATTGATAATTTTTTATTCAAAATTTTCTCTCATTTTTCAAAATCCCATAAAACATTTTAACTCAAATTATTTTATTATTATTTAATCTCAACATCTAAATCCATAAGAATTAATTTTTTTTAGTAGGTATAGTTTGGTCTGGCTGTCACTGTCATCACTAAAAGGTAGTAGTAGCTTTCAGAAACCATTTTATGTTGAAGAAAGAATAGATGGTTTTATGATGAGTAAATTGTTGTAACAATAACAAGGCTGAAAAGACTACACACAATGAGGTGCAGGTTCCGCATGCATGTAAACATTTGTGTTGAGTGGAGAAATTGGGGACCGACTGAAATGATGAAAATAAAGCAAAAGAAAACTCAATATTTGTGGGCCTCAGTTCTTTATAATCATGCTAACAGCTTTTTTACTTGGAGTATCAATTAAAGGGTTATCATTTCAGGTTTGTTGGTCTCCCTCTTTTTGAAAAAAATTACAATCCAATCTTTCAAAAATTTATTTATTTTTTCATGTGAATTTCAGAGATAGTAGACGAGACTTTCACGTTAAGACTGCATATATCATTTCTCATTTGATTATATTTTCCTTCCAAATTAATCTATATTTTAGCATTTGGTCATTAAAATGAAGAAGTTGGTATGCAAAACTCATTCATAAAGTTGCTTAATGTAATATTTAACGTAATCCATCAAGCCAAGTGCTCGTGCACAAGTTTATTCTTTGGAAATAAAACTAATCAAGGTTCCTTACTTGGGAACAAAGAAAAGGCAGGGGCTGGGAGCCTATATCGTGATTTTGAGGTCACGACTCGAAGTTTCAAGAACATGGATTCTTTCTGTCACTTCCTTCATGCCCACGGGCCCACGACCCTCTCTAATTTTATTGTAAAAATAATTGGGAACATCCACACTCATCACTCTCATCTTCACATGAATAGTAACATATTACTGTTTATATGATGGTGAGTATGATGAATGTGAATGCTTCTTAGCAATGCTCAATTTCACTGTCAAGAACATGTAAATTTGCTCTGGCTCCATTGCCTATCTATTTCACTGTTAAGGTTGTTTTTTTTCTAATTAGTCTTGAAATTAGTTGTTTTCTTTACAAGTCATTATATTATTTGTCTAGCAAGGTAATGGAAGTACTCATAGTCATTATTTGTATAAGCAGTATTTTGTACTAGCTGGCATTAACTTGCTCACATTTTCCTCATTTTGGCATAGTCAATGGCAGCAGTCTCTCAACTCTGCATGTAAACCTTTATTCCAACACTTCATTTTGGATGAACTGATGATACTAATACAACAGTGTCAATCCTGTATTTAAAAACTAGAAGAACTCGAAGTCCAGATACTTACCCCCAGATTTCATGTCTGTCCCTACCATCCTTTTACTGTCGCCACGGACCCCAATTCTATCTACAGCTCCGAATTTCCCAGGAAGTTCAGTTTCCATTGGTCTTGGCACTTCTGGCGGTGTGCTACATCTTATCAGAGCCCAATTAACACCTTCAAAGAAGGGGTGCTGCTTGATCTCGGTTGCGCCCCTCTTCACCCCAAGCCGGTGCTGTGGCTCCTTAACCAGCAAGCCCCGGATGAGATCCCGGCTTGCATAACTGGTTGATGGTGAGTCTGGGAATTTGAGTTGCTGCCCCACCACATTAAACAGTGTGGCACGGTTTCCTGATCCTTTGAATGGCGTTTTACCATATAATAATTCATGCAAGAAAATGCCAAATGTCCACCAATCAACTGCACTGCCATGGCCTTCTGCCTTGATAATTTCTGGGGCTAGGTATTCATGGGTTCCAACGAAAGACATAGATCGTGCCGCAGTAGGCTCAGCAACAAGCTCTGGAAGAGTTCTGGCTGGCAATCCAGGCTCAGCTCGAGGTCTTCCAGTCTTCTTCTTGCTTTTTTGAGGGAAGAATCGTGGAATAAAACAGGCAGGCTGTATGCATACTGAAGAAGGCTCAACACAGGCAGGCTGGACACAGAATGCACTGCCAGCAGCCCGTTTTGAAGGGTCAGAATCAAATGAAGTTCTTATCAGGGTTGGTGAGACAGCACATCTTAGGGAAAGGTCAAAGTCTGAAAGCATTATATGGCCATCATCACGAACTAGCACATTTTCAGGTTTTAAGTCCCTATAGACAACTCCAAGCATGTGAAGATACTCAAGGGCCAAGAGAACCTCAGCAGCATAAAATCTGCAAATGCCAAGAAAGAAAATGTTAATACTTCTGTCAACTGGAAAATACTTGTGCAAGTGAAATGCACGTGCTTAGGTCAGCATAATAAGAACACCACTATTGTCTTACAACTAAAAGAGCACCCCCCTGATGAATCGATGATAGTGCGGCTAGTATTTTCAACAATTG
Organism: Platycarya longipes; assembly: GCA_036559045.1. Classification (NCBI taxonomy): domain Eukaryota; kingdom Viridiplantae; phylum Streptophyta; class Magnoliopsida; order Fagales; family Juglandaceae; genus Platycarya; species Platycarya longipes. Next base: position 3,020,503 of record CM071802.1, on the reverse strand, counting down.
ATAATAATCATCCAGCATTTTTCTAATAATATTACAACAAAATTAATCAAGTACAACAAAGCATCCTATAAATATCATAATGGCAGCAACAACATCAATGCCTGTATAAGGAAAAAGAGAACTTTCACACTTTCATCCCGCCAACGGAAGCATAGGACCGACAAATATTAACTTTTACAAAAACGTATATACTGGATACATAGGACCAGTCACATCCTTTTTTACCATTTTTGTTTTATCTAGCCTACATATACTTCAATTCTACGACCATTCAGAAAAGAGGTAATTAAATGGAGAAGATAATCATTGCATAAAGTCCTCCAATCCAAGATGACTAACCAACCAATGCAAGCCTCAAATTTATCTTTGTTCAGCCCCTTGCCTATTTTGTGCCTTTCAAAACATTCACATCTTATGTTTTCAGTCGAAGATGATCAAACTAGTTTCTCAAGTGCAGCCATGGTACACAACCCATCCTCCTCGAATAGGACTATGGTACAGAACTGATTAAACACCAAACAAAATTAAGCTGCCATTTGGCCATGGCAAGTATTAGATTGCAGCAGAAATGTACCCACACTCTGTTCTGGTTTCAGAACTCAGAAAGGAGGGAAAACATAATGATCATGCATAGTAAGTATACTCGAACCTACTAGTATAATTTACAAGACAATTTTTGCCTTTCATTTCCTTAAAGTGAAACTTCATTAAGATGAGAGACACAATTTACTGAACAAGTTACAAGCAATAATCGGACATGTTGACATGAAAGAATTAACCTTCCCGTGAAACATAATGGACTGAAGTAGCAATAAGTATGACTTCCACCGTCTAACAGAGATACCACTTTGTTGAGCAAGACTTTCCACTGGCTAATAGCCCTTATGCATGACATATAAAGGCGTGACAAATAAGAAATAAATGTTAAACAGATCGAAGGGAAAAAGTGTCTGCATTATAAGACATACCGTGCAGCGTACTCGGAGAAATGTTTCCCTGGTTGCCGTTGCCTCAAAGCGTGCAGATCACCCCCAGGACAGTATTCCATGACTAAACAGGAGAATCTGTCAGTCTCAAAATGTGTATATAAAGTAGGAAGAAATGGATGGTCCAGCAGCTGTAAAATCTCCCTTTCTGTTTGAGCTCTAGTCAGTTTCTTCCTACTCGCAAGGGATGCCTTGTCCATTACTTTCATTGCAAAAGAACAGCGAGTTCCACTCAGCTCTGAGAGATACACGCTGCCAATATCACCACAACCAAGTCGCTTGAACAATTTAAAATGACTCATGCCCAAAATTCCGTCCCTTGCCCGGATGGCAAGAATAGCCTTCCACCTAGGATCATCTCCTTTGTGAGGTTTATTAGCACTCCCAGTAATGTTGCTCCAATTGCTATCATCACTAAGGCCACTGCTATCACTTGCTCGACTGACACTAGCTTTTGCACTTTCAAGAAAATCCCCTCTAACACTCCCTTTTGTACTCTCACAGTTCCTCTCCACGCTAAGCATTCCATCACTCCGATATGTACTGGCACAGCTATTGACAATGTTCATAGCCGTCACAACACCAGTACCATCAATACCACTATGTGGGCTTACATTGCCGCTTGGAGGCAAAGAAGCATCCCAAACACATTCCTTCTCCTCTGACTCAAAAGGAAGGAGAGAGTTTCCTGTATTTTGTGATGGACGAGGAACTGAAAATGGTGAAGGCAATGCACCCACGTCATTCGGTTCTTCAACCAAACTTTCAGTAGGTGAAAGAACGGATGGGCTTGGTTTCTTGGGTGGAACCCGGATTGAAAGGTCTTCTAGAAAAGCACCCTTCATGGACATGCTCTTCATTAAGCATCCAGCATCATGCTTGTTTTGACCTATTGGAACGTAAACTGTTCTCATTAGATCCGTATCAACAGGTTCGAGGGGATGACTAGCACCAGAAAATGAGCTTGGACCACCTTCCTCAAACGAATTCTCACTGGCCTTAATCGTAATGGAATCGGGCATAAGTTCTTCATGTTCAGCCAAATATGTCTTTCCTTTCCATGTTCTTACTGGCGCATGCAAGTCTAAATCTTGACAGTCTCTTGCATCAGATCTGCCCACATCTTCCCTTACCAAAACCATACGCACATTTGGCATCTGACCCACATCTTTTACAGAAACCATTCGTACATTGGATAACTGACTCAATTCTCTTACTGAGACTGTATGTGCATATGGTAACTCCCGCGTGTTTGACAGCTGACCTACATGGCGTGCATTTGATAGCTGAACTACCTCACGCACGTTTGATATCTGACCAAATTCTCTTACTGGGATCATATGTGCATTCAAGACCTCACCAGTAATTGACACCTTGCCAGTAAGTGCCCTTGCTTCTGGAACCCTCTCCATGTCCTCAAACCGTGTATCATTACAAAGAAGATATTTTAGCGAACAAATCTGCAAATAAGAATCAGACTTAGTTCAGTGGGTTCCAGATAATATATAACCAGTGCAATATCATATATTATCAAACTTCTCTGATTCCACCCTATGCAAGTATGCAGGCGTAACATGATATAGCATTTTTCTTACATAGCTTAGGCCACGAAAAGTGCAGATATCATTAATAAATAAACATTTAAATGAAACTCAAGAGGCACACACAAGCAAACATACTGTCTAAACCTCCATTTGATTGCTAAGAAAGCTTTTTGCAAGATGGAAATCCAAAATCAGTCTATCTGAATGTGGTTTTCTAAAATTACAAGATACACATTTCAACTAAAACATATAGTAACTCCACAAAGCAAACAGAGAAAAAGAATCCATGAAAAGGCGGCAACAAGACAACAATGGTACCAAGCAATTATAGAATGTAAATGGACTTGTAAAGCATGATAGAATATAAACCCAAAAACAATGCTGACCCTTTACTATGAGAAACTTTAAACGCAAAACCCAGGAGCAGAAAACCCCAATTCGGAAGATTCTCAGTAAGCCGACCAGATCAAGCAACTAAAATCAGATGAAAGACACGTCGTGTCCTTTAGTTTCGAGCGCAATCAACCATATTTTTTTTCCTATTCTATATAATACAAAAAACATAGGCAGAACACAAAAAAAAAAAAAAACAAATGATTTAAAAAAATAAGTAGAGGAAAAAATAAAACCCAGAAGCTGAGAAAAGCAAAAAATGCCAAATCCCTTGATATCTTCGCTACTGCATTAGAGCACATTCCCCACATAATCCCTTCATTTCCTTGCAAAACCTCCAAAAAAATTCCAAAAAAGAAGAGGGATGAAGAGGAGGAGAGGAGTAGACCAGAGATGGAATCTGTTTTCTAGTTAAAAAAAAAAAAAAGGCGGAGGAGAGAGCAGAGAGAGGTCTCCATGTTCCATAGGGCCAGAAAGCAATCTAATCAAATATTTCCAGAGAAGAGAGAGAGAGCCCACCTGCAGTTAAACCCAAAGAACCGAAATCCGTACAGACGAGACACATCCTGTACAACGACAACGACAAGAACAAGTAGGTAGTGTTCGTTCTTCCTCCTCTTCTTCCTTATTCTTTAACTAAACTAGCAGGATAGTGAAAACTGGCAACAAGAATAATTTTTCTGCAGAGCTCGAGCGGTAAGAGATCGCCATGCTCGAGCTCCCCTAATCAATGTTTGTTGTAACTTGTCTCATCCAGTACGACTACAATGCCCGGCCCTGCAAGCATATAAGCGCCATTGTTATGGTTGTAACGTTCTCAATGTCCTCCTCCTTGTCGTCGTGTTTTATGTTTTTCATCTCCTAATTTTCTATTTCATCTGCAGCTTTTGCTTTTTTGTTTTTTGGTTTTTGTTTATAGCAGCAATACCACTTTCGCAACGAGCAGAGTTGTGTAACAGTGTCTCAGAGAGGGAGCGAGAGATTTTTCTTTTTCCTTTTATTTATTTATTATTATAATTGGTCCAGAGGGCGGGGACGAGTGGCCTCCGCAGCGAGATAATTTTTAAATTAAATAAACAATTTATTTTATAAAATAAACAATTTATTTTATTTTAAGCATTCTTATCTTAGAATTTCTATTTAAGAATTTTTATTTGAGATATTTTTTTTTTAATTTTTAATTTTACATGATTTTTATATAATATTTTAAAAAAATGTTGTGATTTTTTTATATTTTTGAAAAATAGTTTAAGATGTTAAAAAAATCATGTAAATAAAACATACATATTAAAATATTTTAATTTTTAATTTTTTTACATGATTTTTTTAACAATTAAAATATTTTTTAAGAATATAAAAAAATCAAAACATTGTTTTAAAATACTTATATCAAAATCATGTAAAATAAAAAACTAAAAAAAAAAGTCTCAAGTAGAAATTTTTAAGTAGGGATTCAAAAATAAAAATCTGAAAATAAAAATCTTATCATTTTTCAAATAATATTACATTATAACTATTTTATGAAATATATTAATATAAATGAATGATATTTATCATTATAGAGTATGTAAATCATGCATTCATTTTTAAAAAAATAGATAATTAGGATTTGATTCTTTTGAAAAATGTTTACATTATGAGGCGAAAATATAATAATCAAAACGATTATACTATTCATAATAAATATATATAAGATTATTCTCTCAATATATATATATATATATATAAGATTACACGACAAAGATTCTAAGTTTTCATTTATGAATAAAGAAACGGGAGAACACAAATTGCAAACAATAAGGGTGAATCAGTTTCATCCAACACTGAAAACTGGATGTATATTACTGTTATGTATTTCGGTTTTTCCTTATTATTTGCCTTCTATTTTTGTTTTTTTATTAAGTATAATAAAAAATTAAAAAATACATTGTCATTAAGACTCCTAATTTGCAGAGTATTTCTTCTTAGATTTTTTGTGTGAAGGGTGTATTTCTCATATTCTGTCTTAGAATATGAAGGAATTTATTTTTAATTTTGTTTTAGATAAAATTGAACTGTCTCTCAAATAATAATTTGGAGAGATTTATAATATTAAAAAGCTATAAATTATTAATTAGTTAACTTGTAATATATATTTTAAATTTAATTATAATGATGGTTATTAATAAATGTCGTTTGTTTTAAAAAAAATAAAAATACAAAAACAAAAAACAAAAATTAAAAATAAGAACAAGATCAAGAAGAAGAACAAGAATGAATAAGATGTCTGCTGCCATAGGGCAGTCGAGTCGAGGTTGAGTGTTTGTATGTGCATGATGGGTCAACCTCTACTGCGTCCCCTGCCCCCCGCTGGTCCCCTTGTGTAGCCGCTTAAGACAATCTCTGCTGCCTCCCTCTAACATCATTTCACCTGGTTTGTTTTTTGCTTTAGTAGTTTAAAAAAGTATTTTTAAATGTCTAGTTTTTTCTTTCAGTAAAGAAAAAAAAATGTCTTAAGCATTTAAAAGAACCAAAAATCTATTTTTTTAAAAAAAAATAAAAATTACCAAAATTACAGCTTTGATTGAAAAATCCATGCTGAATAGTAAATAGTGAGATAGCATAATCTTTTAACAAAATTCTTTAATTTAAAACTATAGTTGAAAAGCTCTACTGCCTATAACACTCCCATATAGACAAATAATCTCATTATTTGCTATGTAAGTATCAAATCGTATTTGCAAATTGATATAATATATATATATATATATGACACACGCATGTTGACAATTTTGTTGGATTGCATATGAAAACTCGTTTAAAAATTGAGTGTCAAAAATCTTGCTCGACACTTGGTTCGAACAAGATTTAAATAGAGAGTTTCGCTCGATATTTCACTCACGAGAATATCATAGAAATTTTGAAATTAGGGTTTCAACGCCATTTTACTATAAATATGTTATATTTGACTTGTTTTACATCACTTTCAGCATATTTTAAGATGAAATAATTTTCACGTGAATGCAAATTATGTAAGAGAACAAAAAAATTTAGAATGAGTTGAGATTGAGTGATTATAATCTCCTCTAATTAATAAGATTTCTGCAGTTTTGTGAATGTAAATAATTTACCGACCCACGTATATTACATGTCGTGTGTTTGATCGTATTTACTTTTATTTTTTATTTTTTATATTTTTGTCGTTGGTGTATATTTTGCACAACAGACTCTTCTTTAAAAAATCGTATTTGTAAATAGACCTGTTCGTCCAGACTGGATAAAACCTGACCCAATTTTAAATCTTTTATTTTTTATAATAATTTTGATATTTTCATTTAAAAAGTTAAAAAAAATCTTAAATTTGGAATCCGAATAAAAATGCTTATTTGCAAATTGATATAAACGACACATTACTTACGTAGTTAATATGATATGATTCAACTTTCAAGAGAACTATTAAATTTTTTAAGCTCCTCTTAGAAATTAAACTTTATCATACAAGTGATGGAAAACCATCACACGAAACATGCACGGTGCGCCAACTTTTATGTGGAAGAATATACTCATTCTAACACCAGTTGATCAATGGTGTTTACGAAATCTCTATTAGAAAATTTTCTCGAAAAGTTTTCAATACTCAAATTTAAAATAATTTTCTATATCCTATCTCTATTATAATCAGTATCATTAATGTGAAATCCTATTTCTAAGATTTGTAAAATTCATTTCCGACAAGGTGACACATTTAGATTAATTAATTATAAAATAGGTAGGAAAAGAATAGTAAAGAAATAATAGATATATTGTTACAATAATTTATTTTATGAATAATATTAGATACAATTACTAAGTATACAAATTTTGTAATTTTCTTCTGAGAAAAATATGATCAATTATTTTAAAAAACTAATAATATGATTTCAAAATATATCTTTTAAAAAAAATTGCACAAAATTTATCTTATATAATTATAAATGCCATTAAGGTCGGTTTGTTTTTATAGATGAAATGAGATAAAAATTAAAAAAAATCTGTTGTTATAATTCTTTTTAATATAATTAGTTTTGTTTTGAAACTTAAACAAATTATTTTAAAATTTGAAAAAAATATTTTTTATTTAATTTTATATAAAAAAAAATTAAAAAATATAATAATAAATTTGAAATAAAATTAGATGATTTAAAAACACAAATCAACCAATAATTAAATTTGACCTTTTATCATTATAAATATTCAAGAAACAAACAAGTCACATGAAGAAAGTGCTACTATAATAAATAATCGAAAAAAGTAACCAACAAAATTTGACCAAGACTAGTCAAATCATAAGTTTCTGATTTTTATTTTTTTTTTTATTAGTTTTATTTTTTGTGAGTATCATAAGTTTCTGATCGATATCAAACTTAGCCCAAGAAGAGCATGGACCTCCAACCTGCCTGTAAGCTGTATCCGCACTTTACTGAATTCCCAAATGCACTGACATTTCCCCTAATTATTAATGTGTCTAGACAAAAAAATTGAAGTCCTAACTTTGGAGATATAATTTAACATATCATGCCACGCATAAAAAGACAGAATCCAATGACACAGAAAACAAAATTTCCTTTCTGTCAAAATAAATTCTTATTTTTTTTTTTAGGAAAAAAATGGAAGAGATGACGTGGCAACAATGTGAGTCATGTTTTTGTTTAATCTTTTGATGTTGATGGTCAATATCCGTTGGACAGAAGTTGTCGTGTGAGATAGATTGATATCTCCAATCCCATGAAAGTTCACATTAGGTAGTGATGAAAATGATTGCCTCAAAATCTCATTACTCAAGTGCTAAAATCCCACACCCACATCTCTGAGAAGAGATTTATTTATTTATTTTATTTGTGTTTGTGGGGGCCTTGCACTTGCACTTGCTCCTTGCTTTTTGAAAAGTTGGCAAAATTAGATAGTGTTTTGGGTCTTGAAATTAGGAAAAGATGTAAGGCATTCAAAGGTGGGTGGGTGGTTCTTTCACGATTCCTTTTCTCCCTTGAAGTTGGTCCACAAAAAGGCTTTTTCAGCAAGTGTCCTCAGCTATTAGCTGTGACTATGCAAGAGCATATTTTGTTCAATTTCCCCCCTCTTAGATGTGAGATCGAGGTGGTAATAATATATGTGAGGTTTGTATATTCTAAATATATATATATATATATATAATGAGTCTTACAATATGAATTATTCATGTGAATTTATTGAGTAGTATTAAATACTCAATAAATTTTGTGCGATCTACTTAATGCATATATATTTTTTCGACTTTAGATTTAGAGTAAAAAACCTAGAAGATTGAAAAATGAGAAGCTCTTATAGTGTTTGAGATGTGGTACAGTAACAAAGAGATTCTATATATAAAAGTAAATCTATAAACTGATATGTCTTCATATGATACATTAAATCTATTTTATGATCTAACGTACCACATCCAACCATATTAGTTTATAAATTTATTTTTGTGAGATTTTTTTACAACCAAAGCGTTTCTCATAACATTTATGATTAGTTATTTTCGAGTATATGCACAAACAAAATGCTTTGAAGCGTCCGATTGCTTTTTTTACCTTAACACCCTTCAACGAGAATTTGCCACATCAATAAGTCTACTCATGAAAACATAATAAAGCTTATACATCAAATCAATTCGAGAGCTCCTTACTGTCTCCATGGTTACCCGGCAGCAAAATCTCAACCTTGCTCTCTAGATTTTCCACCAATATGCTTTCATATTCCACCCCACTTTTTTCTAAAAAATTAATTCACTTTTCATGATTTCTTTCTCTCTATAATTTGTGCTATATGTGTATAAATGGTTTAGCCTCTTACATATTCCTTTATTGTTTTTTTTTTTTTTTCTTGCTTCTTTCTTCTTCATGTGTGGTTTTATGGAGTTTCGTAAATAATGATAGGATCCATAAATATATGTTTGGCCTGCTGAATTTTTTAAAAATCCATTGAAATAATAGTGATTTTATTTTATGTTAAAAATGTTTGAATTGAAGGTGATTTTTTTTTAAAGAGTTTTTAGTTCCCAAACAAGGCCTCAGTGGCCCAACACTAAACACAAAGACAAGCCCCAAACTTTGCCGTGGAAGAGATTTTTCAGCAACACGTACAGTACTTGAAAATGTTAGGATTGGGCTATTTAGCTAAGCTAGGGCCCACGCCCAACCCATGCACTTCCTTGTGCACCCTCAAGCCACCTATATGCTCTGGCAAGAATGCAGCATACCCCAGTATTCTCCCATTGTTCATGAATAATTGACCAGCTTGATGACTTTGAAGTTGTGATCCATATCCCTATGTGTGTGTGTGCATATTATATATATATATATATATATATATATATATATGTATTATTCTAGTGAAAGAATATTATTGCTATTTTAATCTTGAAGACCTTGTCTTGATTATGGGCAAGTTTTATTGCCATTTTAATCATAATAATATAAGATCATTATGGTTAATTGGAGTTGGACGGCTAGGGAAAACAAAGGCTAGCTCTGCAGCAGTAGTGATGTGTCTCTATATAATATATAGATTAATGCTACTTCACCCAATGCTTGTATCTTCGATGCAGTGTAATTTTATTTTTCCATTTTTTTTAAATTTTCATATATGATTAAATATTTTTATTATAAAGAATTGATAACATCATTAAAAAATGCTTTCTTAATTATGAAATAAAAAATCAAATTAGAAAGAAATCCAAGAAATATTTAACATTTCTCATATATATATATATATATATATATATATATATATGCATGGGTCGAGGGAAAAGAACAATAATATTAATATTGCATGCATGCTTGATTTGATTTGACACATAGAACTTGTCACGTTCGTATGGCATGCAGGCCCGGTTCAATGATAAGTCATTTAGGTCGTTTAAGGCCTCTATTCTATACAAGATCTGTAAAAAAAATAATTTTTTTTTTTAAATTTCTTTAAATTAATAAAAGCTATTTTATTAAATAAATATTTAAATAATTTTTAGATTTTTAATGTGTGTAAGACCTCATAATATTAAATTTAATATTTAATACAATAAATTATTTAAGGCTGTAAAAAGACCAGATCAGACCGGTGGACCGGACCCGACCGGTTGTCCTGGACCGAGACCGGACCAAACCGAATGGAAGTTGGTCCAGTCCGGTCCAAATTTTACATGGACCGATTAATTTCGGTCCGGTCCTGGTCCAAAAGATTTCTCTCCCTAGACCGGATCAGACCGAACCCCACATATATATATATATATATTTATATATGTATATATAAAAATAGTATATAAATTATAATATTAATATTAATATAAATTAATATATAATATATATTAACATATTAATATATAATATATACTCTTATAATATTAACATATTATTATTTATTAGTTGACTAGTTGTAGTATAAAAATATAAATTATAATATATGTATATAGAATATTAGTAATAACTTATAAGTAATAAATGTATTATTATTATTTAATATATTATTACTAATTTATCACTATTTACTAATATATAAATATATAATATACTAATGTAATAGTGTTATTAGTTATAATTTACTAACATACTTAATATATAATATATACTCTTATAATATTAACATATTATAATTTATAATAGTTAAATTTGGGCCAAAAAAATATTTGATCATTGTAGAATGTTAGATTAAATTTAGCCCATTAAATCATATGGGGCATCCCTAAATCGGACCGGATCGCTCCTAGACTAAATTGGACCGGACTGGTATGGACTGAACTCCTGTTCGGTCCGGTCAGGGTGAGAAAATTTTTGGACCGAATGGAATCAGTTCACAAATTTCTCAGACCGGACTGGACCGGACCATTTACACTCCTAAAATTATTTATATTTTAAAATTTTATTAAATAGAAGCACAAAATTTGCATTGAAGTCTCATTTTAAGTTATTTTATTAAATTTAAATTTAAAAAACTTAATTTATATATTTTAAATAAATTCTCATTTGATTAAAGATTTTAAAAATATTTTATATAATAATTTATAAATTATTATATTATAATCATGGATAATTTACTTAAGTTTCATCTTAGACTTCAATAATTATTAAGCCGCCACTGATGACATGTTCTTGTTGGAACCATACAATTCTCATCACGAATGGCTGGCTAGCTAGCAGCTAGCTCGCTCAGCAGTCAGCATCAAACGTACATTATTAATATGGGAAAACCTTTGGTCCGGATGTTTTTAATGCTGGTGGTTCCGCCATTAATGTATTAGCTTGCTTTCAAAGCCAACAGCTCGAAAAGTTCTCTGTTTTTTATGCTGGTGGTTCCGCTATTAATAAAAGCCCCACCCCCCACATTCATGACTAGCTTAGTAGCTACTTCTTCCATGGCTGACTTAAGGGGTCTGAGAGCTTGCTTTGTGCTTTACTTTGTGTTTGTTGCAGTGTAAGAACTCTTCGGTGTTTGCGATTTTGGACAGACCAAAAATAAAAAGTTAACCCTAACTCAAAGAAGACGATAGCCCGTAATTAGCCAGGAACTTTGAGGTCTATGTTGAACGGAGATAATGGAGATCTAGAGTTCGTCGAAGGGAGGCCGGATGGCGTCCAGCGTTTGTCATCGTGGGAGCAGAGACGGCGTACACAGTTTGTCGTTCGCGGTGGGGCAGGAGATGGAGTCTCTTCCCGGTTTGAGTGCAGAGATTCGAGACTGAGATAGGTTCGAAGGGTGGATCCCATACACGCGGTTTCATTTGGTGTTTATCTAGAGTGCCTACGTGGCACATTTTGATTGGCCGGTGTAAAATTAGTTTTCACACCCATTGAGTCCCAACATCACTCTATTAATATAATATTAATATATATATATATATATATATACACACATACTAGGGAGGAGCAACGTGCAAAACACGTTTTTATAATTTAATATAGTAGTTATTTTTAAGAAATGATATAATTTTTATAAATAAATAAATTTTGTTTAATAATATAATGCATAGAGCCTAGAGGGAAGAAAATGTAAATCATGACAAAAATTTGACGGATAATAAAAGCTGACTAAATTCACGAGGAATGATTTTACTGAAAGTGCTGGTATTTTTGACTTAATACATACCAACATTAGTGGACTTTTGTCTTCTACCATATATGAAAATAAGATACTTCATAATTTTTATTGACATTTTCTCTCGCTATGGATATATTTATCTGGTTAACAATAAATCTCTTAGTTTTGAGGAGTTTAAAGTATTCAAAATGGAAGTAGAGGAACAATGTAGGAAATGTATTAAAGATGTAAGATCTGGTTGTGGTGGTGAGTATTATGGGATGTATGATGAGATCCAGAATTCACTCCTGGTTAAAGAAGAATCTAGGCAACAAGAAGAACTTCTAACAACAATTGAGTCATATTATAAGCGACAAGTTAGAAGATTTCCAAAAGTATGACTTGGGATTACTTCATGAGAAGAAAATGTTATCTGCTAATTTTGAGATATGAGATATTTGAAAAAAGATTGAAGATTACATACTCACATTTCAGCGTTTAAATCACCTTGAGGTGGTAGGCTACTCATATTCTAATTTTTTGTTGGATGTCAAGATGATTTGAAATCAATTTTAAGTTATGTTTTTATGCTAGCTGTGGGTGTTATTTTTTGGAAAAGTGCTAGGCAAACTCTGGTGAAATTTTCTACTATACAAGCTAAATTTGTGACGTGTTATAAAGCAACAATTCATACTTTTTTGGTTAAGAAATTTATTTATGGATTAAAAGTTGTTAATTCTTTTTTTAGGCTAATTACTATTATTGTGCATTGGTGTTCTTCTAAAAGAATAATAAGGTTTCTAATGGATCCAAGCACATTGACATCATATTTTTGATGGTTGGAGACCAAGTTAAGGAACTAAATAGTAATAGAGTAGGTATAAATACAGAGGCAATGATTATAGATCTTTTGACTAAGAGACTTGTTCCTAATGTTTTTAAGACGTATTTTACTAATATGAGTACTGTGAAAATTTTTGATTTTTTTTAGTTAGTGGAAATTATGAAAAGAACTACGTTTTGACTTGATCCCTTTATGAGATACGTAGGCGACCCATATATTTTTGGGTACAACTCTTTTCAATGATAAAATATATATATCTCCCCTATTTGTAAATTATATTTTAAGCATGTATTTGGTTTATGTCTTTTGTTATGATATCATTATGATCTCAAGATACAACGAATAAAAGACATAAGATGTGTCTCTTTTAGAGACATGTGGCTTTATTTTAAAGCATTATGAGGACTTCATAAGACTTCTATATATATGGTTAGGTCCACTCCCATCTCTTTGTGTGTCTATTGGCTTGCCCTATTGAAGGCCAATACTTTGTAAGGAGCAAGGAGAGAAAAATTTGGCTGTTATTATTTTAAAATTACAAGAAAGATCATGTCTTCAATAGGTATTTTTCTAAACTATGATTTTTGATGTGATTCGTATTCTTAAGATAATTTATATTTATATAAAAATAAATCATAAACGGTGTGAAGTGATGAAAGATATCTATTTAATTATTATTCTAATTTTATTTCTAAAATATTATTATTTGAATTTAATGTTTCATAATAAATTTCAATTAAAAAATAAATAATATTTTATTCAAATAATTATATTTGCAAATGTAGTTGACAAATAGATTTAAACTTAATTATTTTACATTTATATATATATAAAATGAATAGAAATTTTAAATCATATATATATATATATTTATATATAATAGAAATTATAATTTATATAAGATAATATTATACTATAATTTATAACATGAAGTCGGTTTAGTAATGTTATAATGTTATATTATAATTTGCATGTTATATAATTTATTACAAATAAAATATTAGTAATTTATAATTTGCATATTATATAAATTATATAATCTTTACTATTTAAGGTACAAAACACTTTAAGTAGTCGTTAAATAGCTACTTATTATAATATAATAGATATATGTGTGTATTTACTCTTTTTGTAATATATATAATATTTTAGAATCGTATATAAAACTTGACAATGAATCTAATCATGAGTTTCACTTTACTAAATTTGTAATAACTAATTCATGAAATTAGGAACGACTTCTCTAAAAAGAAGTTTCGTTCTTTTGTTAATTTGTATTTTTTTTTTCCGGAAAAACCCTAGATATTAATACAAACTTTTGTAATTTTGTTTTTCATCAAAAGAAAACAAATCTTATATATATATATATATATATATATTATAGTTTCCTTATAAAAATAAATATGATTCAATTTCAAATCAAGAGAATAAGAATTTTAAAGTGTTTGAGTTGAGATTTAATTTTAATTTAGAAGTCTAAAATAAATGATGATTTTTGAAAAGTCTAAATTATAATAGTTTGGATAATGACTATATAGTAAAACATCTAATTTAAAGAATATTATTATCAGTTTCAAACTGAGAATTAATATCACTTTAAAAATGATAATAATAATAATGAGAAAAAATATTCACAATAATATAACTCATGATTCTCAATATATTTATTTATAACAATGCATATGATTTTAGTTCTTATAAGTCGTTTAAGCTTAAACTAAGATGTAATAAAAAAAATTTCACTTTATGAAAACATATTAGAATGATATTAATGCATATAATTCTCCAGATATTTATTTTATTCATACCCTAATTCTTACAGTACAAATAATCTTGTATGATTAAAATATAGGGATATGATTAATTAAAAATTAAGTAGACTAAATTGTAAGAATATGACTAAAATGTAGGGAATAACAACATATATTATATGCATGAGACAAATATGTTAAATTTCTATGTTAAGTGGTCGTTAAATTTAATTAAAAAATAAGAAAAGTTAACGAAAAATAGAAAAATTCGTTAAGTGATCGTTATATAGCCACTTATTATATTTATATATATTATTGCTCATGTTCTCCTACTTCTTTTGATGCAATTTGTATTTTGTTTTTCTTCCATCCATTACTATGACTTATGATTATTTGTTGTGGTAGATCAAAACATAAGTTTTCTATAAAATTCTTAGAATACTGCAAAAATTTAGGAGAATATGATATATGGTTTTTAATAAAAACTTTCCCTCAACAGTTTTTAATTATATATATATATATATATCGATTTTAAATTAATATATGATATTTTAAATTTTGAAATTAAATTTTAGATATAATAAATGGCTGTTAAATTTAACGGTCACTTAATGGAAAAACGGTTAGATAGTCACTTATTATAATAGGATAGATATATTACAAAAACGTTATTTGTATATGATTTGTGTACTTTTTGTTATATATAAATATAATTCTTACGTATTTTTTAACTTAATTATTCGTATTTTTTATTTTTATTTTTCTCTCATCATGTTTTTATTTTTTTAATATATATTTTTTAACGTATTTTTATAATAAAAAAGTGCTACATATATAAAAATAAATAAATAATATGATTTTATATCAAACAATAAATTTGATATTCTCTTCACTTTTTTATATGTAACTAGTAGTTGATATGAACAAAAGAGAGAGAGAGAGATATATATATATATATATATATGTATACACGTATATAATTTATACTAATTAAGATGCGGTGTGGGACTTGTTCATTGGATATATAGTAATTATGATTCAAACCAAATATTTTATAGCAAGAATGAACTTTTATGATTACTAGAAATTATAGCTATACTAATCGTGCAAGCTCTTCTTTAGCCAAGAATATATAAATATATATATATATATATAAATATATATATATATCAATACTGCTATAGGAAACCGCCAAGTGCGAAATCATGCAAAACCGATTGACGTGGCCGATTTTTTATTTGATTTTATATTAAAACACACGAAATGACGCTTGTATGTATGGAGGGAACATAGCGTGACTTCTTTCGCAAGCCATTTCCATGTATTGCTTGTGAGGAAGTTTGCAACGGATTGGACCGGTCGCCGGTGAGGGAGGTTGTCGACGTTGACGATTTGCACAGAGACAAGGTTGGTCGTCTGTGTCGGTTTGGATAGGTTTGGTCAAAGAGTAGTATTGTTCCTTATTTCTTTTCAAACTAGTTTCTCATTCTTTACACATTGATGCTCGAGTATTCAAGTTTCAGTTTAAAAAATCTTCCCTTAAACAAGTTATAAGTAATGAAATTTATTTAATAGACCAGATTTAAAATGATGGTAACCGAAGGATACTAAGTGCACTCCGACATTTCCGATTTACATCCAAGTCACACAGAGCACCTTACTTCCTCCTATTTTCACACTTCCAAAAAATAAAACCCCAAGCTAGACCCCTTTCTTAATCCTATGAAAACCATTAATACAGCATATGTCTCCTAGTATTTTGCCACTAATTAAACAAAGAAAACAATCCTAGCATACCATATACAACTTTTGTGGTTTGATTTTAACCTCATGAATTAATGATCTTGTTGTTACGCCTAGGATGAAGAACTGAAACTAAAATGGTTGCAGGCATCAACTAGGGCACTTAACGAAATGAAATAGTCTTAGCGTGTATTACAAGAAAAAAATTGTCAGTTTCAAGAAACCAAAACTAAACGTCCCATAAATATGTTTTAAAAGAAAACATACTTTCCTAAAAAAAATAGAATTGGAAAGTAATAAGTATTAAAAGAAAAGAAATCACAGCAATTCCTAAGAATCTTGAAGGAGTAATTTTTAATTTGATAGTCAAAGTTGACTAGAAGAAGAAAAGAAGTTTCCAAATAAAAGAAGTAACAAAACCAGGTTCATATTTTCCTCTTCATGTTTGTGACCTGATTTATTATAATGCATTTGTCTCCTTCTCGGGATGGGAAACAAGAAAGAGCACCTATCTACGTCAAGACCATCTAGCTCAAATTCTCCATCCGCGATATGTTAGATCATTTAATATAAATATCTCAATATTGAATTGAGATTAATTGATATTTTACTCTGACTAATTACTGTCAATAACTTGTCCAATTGCATTAGGACATACCATCAACATGTCTAAACATCCTAAATGACATGCACAGTTACTATGGACTAGTGGTTGCATGGTCATTGCTGCCAACCAATATCCAAGCAACTTACAGGTGGTGATGTCATGTCTTTGAATTAATTTGAATAAGTTGGTTGTTTATAAGGATAATTTATTATTATTGTTATTATTATTATTATTATTATTATTATTATTTTGTAGAATGCTGGTTACCTAATAGAAATTCCGACTCCGCTCACCAATACAAGTGCCATTAGAAGCAATTCTCTAAATGACGTGTTTTATACATACTATCCAATTGAAGAAAGTAATGACAGCTTTCTTGGTACATAGGATACTACACCTAATGTTGGGGAAGCTGAAGCACCATGTACATCCTCTTCAATTGCAGGAAGCAATATTGATGTACCTGATGTAGAGAAAACTGAGTATGCTAGTGCCGGAACAACTGAGAATGTGCAAATGGATAATGATGACGAGCCAAGGTCGGGGATGAAGTTTAATTCTTTAGAAGATTTAATGAGTTATTATAAGGAATATGGTAACAAAATGAGGGTTTGGGATGATGACAAAAAGGAGCGAAAAGTGAGATGATCAGACCATTAGATATGTCACCCTTGCTTGTGCCTGTGGTGGGAAAGCCCGAAATAAGATTTTGAATGTCGTCAACCCATGTCCGACAGGAAAAACGAAATGTAAGGCAAAGATTAATGCCTTGAAAGGAGCTAATGGAAAGTTTAAACTAACTACAGTTCATAACATCCACAACCACAGCCTTAGTCCGAAGAAATCTCCTTTTTTTCGATATAATAGAGAGGTGAGTGAAGTAGTAAAAAGAGTCCTAGATACAAATGACATTACTGGCATACGACAGAATAAGAGTTACCAATCTTTTATGGTTGGTGCGAGTGGATATGAGAAATTCGGGTTTACGAAAAAAGATATTCGTAATTATATCAACAAGTCGCGACATCTACGACTTGGCGCAGGTGGTGCTGGTGCCCTTCAAGACTATTTTTTATGGATGCAATACAAAAATTTGGGTTTCTTTGCACTAATAAATTTAGATGATGATGGGAGGTTGAAAAATGTATTCTGGGCAGAACCCCGTAGTAGAGCAGCCTACCAATATTTCAATGATGTGGTCACATTCGACACCACATACCTAACGAATCAATATGGGATGCCCTTCGCATCATTTGTCGGTGTGAATTATCATGGGCAATCAATTTTGTTGGGGGCAGGCTTGATTTCCAATGAGGATACTGAGACCTTCGTGTGGCTATTCAGAACCTAGTTGCATTGTATGGATAGTGTAGCGCCGAAGTCTATTATCACTGACCAAGACAGGGCAATGAAAAATGTCATTGCAATTGTATTTCCAGAAAGCCGACATAGATTTTGCCTATGGCATATAATGAAGAAAGTGCCTGAAAAGCCTAGCTCCTATGATCCTACAAAACTGGATTGAAAACTGCACTGGCAAAATGTGTGTACGACACCCACTCCCTAGCAGAGTTTGAGACATGTTGGGATCAATTTATTACCACGTACAACTTGGGTGAGAATGCTTGGTTGTAGAGTTTATATGCTGAGCGTGAACATTGAGTACCAACATTGTTGAAAGATATTTTTTGGGCTGAAATGAATACAACGCAGCGAAATGAGAGCATGAACGCCAATTTCGACGGTTATGTTAGTTTTAAGACCAGTTTGAAAGAATTCGTCGATCAGTATGATAATGCATTGAAAAAGAAAATTGAGAATGAAAATGTCGCGGACTTCCACTCATTTAATGCCACAATTCCATGCATCTCTAGATCTTCAACTGAAAAAAGATTTCAAAATTTGTACACAGATACAAAATTTAAGGAAGTGTTCAGCTGCAACTTACTGGCTTTTTTGACTTGGACTCAGTTTTGCTTAAGGTGAATGGTGCAAGAAAGACCTATATGGTAGAGGATGAAGTTCAACACGAAGATTTCACTAAACTGGTGACACATTCTGTGAAATTTATTGAGGAAGATGCAGCTGCCAAGTGTTCATGTGGTTTATGGCAAACGAGGGGAATAGTGTGCTGGCACATGTTTGCCGTGTTCAAATATAACGACGTTAAATCGTTGCCAGATAGGTACATTTTAGACTGATGGAAGAAAGATATTAAAAGAAGATACACGTTAATCCAAAGCAGTTATGATACAGAGGATCAGCAAGAAGATGCTAACAGATATTCATGTCTGTTGAAGGCATGTTATAAGATGATTACTAATGCAGCAGGGAAAAAAGAGTATACTGAGGATGCATTGGCTAACTTAAGCACATTGACTGACTTTATTAAGCAAACCAAGAACTCCCATCGGTGACCCAAGTTGGTATCAATGTTGGCAATTTGGCAACTGTAGCTACCACAGCGGATAGTTCAAGGCAAGTACGCAGTCCATGAGTTGTGCGAGGGAAAGACAGACCCCTTTCTCTAAGGAAAGCACCCACATTAAAGATAGAAATGCGACAAGTTAAGGAAAAGACGAAAAAAGTGCAGGGAAAGGGGAAACGCAAACAGGTTCAAATTTTTAAAGTTATTCTGATTATTTAAGTTTTAGAAATGTTAACTAACAAATTTATTATTTGATTATCAGCGAGATGGAGAACCCCCATCGGTTGTGAATAATTGCATAAATTTATTTGGCCCTTCTGACATTTGTGGAACCCAGCCCCAAGAGACAGTGATTCAAAGTCAAGAAAGTGTAAGTTCATCAACTATTTTCACGTTATAGTTGCCGTGTTCTTTTTCATTTGGTTCTTGTCATTATTTTTCATAGATCCAACTGCGTTTAGATGGATCAGAGCCGCTACATGTTGATTTGGAAGGATCACAAGCAATGCACACAGATTTTGAAGGATTACAAGCAATGCATAATGATTTGGAAGGATCACAAGCAATGCAATGATGGGATTATCTTGGTATGTTCGTCTAATACTAATTAAAAATTTTAACCTTCACAAATTTAAACTGGATGGAAAATTAATATTAACTATTCTCAAGTTATTTTTCAGGTTGGAAGATTTCCATCTATCATTGTTGCTTATTATTAGTTTGGAAAAAAAATAGGTGTGTTTATTATTAGTAAATATAAAATATATGTACTTCTTACATTAATTTTTAGAAAATGTGAATGTAAGCAAATCAATGTTTAATTTAACCTGAAGTAACATTTTTCCCTTGTGTAGGAAAAGAGAGGAATCCCAGAAAAACTTGGCGGCTTTGTGGGCAAGATCTTGCTGATCAATTCCCTGTTGTGGCTTTAAATGTTAAGAGGAATAGTGAAAAGAGATTTATAATGAAGGGTTTTAGTTCGGGGAATTGATTCTTGTTGAGCACTTGTAAAAGTTTTTTCTGCTGCAATATGGATTGTTAATACTGTCATAATGTCAATAAGATCAATCATGTAACAATTTTATTTCTGCTGCAATGGTTCAATCAGATCAATATATATATGACTACATTGCACTTTATAACAATTTAACCATTCAGGCTTTAGTTATTTAGTTTTCAAATAAATGGCATTTTCTTCCTAACTCAATCATCTTCAGGTTTTTAATTTAATATTAACAATTCAATATTGAAACAAATAGGATGCAAGATGGTTACAAATTTGACCATCGAAATGGTACAGTTGTAATGTCAAAATTTTACCATGTCTGCTTAGTTTAACCATGTCTGCTTGGCAATATTCACCTAATTAGCATTCTGATCACAAGAAGCTAAAAGTGATCAAACAACTTGCTTTCACCTATTGCTACTTTCAACCATATCAAAAGTGATCAAACAACTTGCATTGGTAAATATACAATATCAAAAAATGATTTAAATATCCACATTACCTTCACCTATTGCCACTTTCAACATATCAAAAAGTGATCAAACATTACTGGCATTGGTAAATATACACAGTCAGAAAATGCCAAGACTTAAATTAATATGCGGATACACATGTCAAAGTCCAAAATAAATACACGGCAGAAATTACTTAAATAATACAAGGTAACATGCAACCACAAAGGCAAAACTCCAATAAATTTGAAACAATGGGCGTGATTGCCTATTTTCAGCTTATTGTGCTAAACGTACCAACTCCTTCAAAACCTTATTGTAGCTATTGGATAGCACCGTCGGCAACTTCTCGAGCTGATCCGCTATTTTATGTAACTCAATTGATGTCTTCTCAAGATGCTCGAGTATCTTCTCGAGCTTTTTCTTCTTCTATGGAACTTCATTAAATCTTTCTCGATGCTGGAGGCTAGTCATTGGATTAATATCTACCCACTTGAAAAAGTTGCAATATGGTAATCCCTAAGCATCTCATGCATACAAACGAAATGTATTAGAAGACACAACATATTAATGAACACATAAAAAATGTTTAATATAAGTCAAACTAATGTAGTTACCTTTGTGTTATACTTTGCACATTCTAAGAAGGGCCGTTCGGAATTTTGTGCATTTGTTATGTATTTTAATTGGGCTTCGACCTCATCGAAGCATAATGGTTGATCCAAGGTACGTGTTGCATCAGATGAAGAAGACATTGCTGAAGATGAGGACATTCTAAGATTTTTCCAAATAAACAATTAGCCAACTCTTTTCTTTTCTCTTATAAATTACTCTAAATTATAAGTACCTCTGTCAGGCTTGCTTATTTCATTCAACACTAAGAAGCAGTTTATATAAAAAAAAAATTAAATGTTTAATTCACTCAAAACTAGTTTCTAAATCCAAAAACTGAAGAGGAAACTTTGACATGCAGTTGAAAGTTACCTGTCAGCCTTATCAAATCCAAATCTAGCATCAAAGTAGAAGGCAACAGCAAGTAGGCATGAATCGCTATGGTCAACAACTAAATTACTCTAGTCAGACTTGCTTAATTACTCTAGTCAGACTTCCTAAATTACTAAATTAGCCAACTCTGATTTTTTCACTCTTAGTTTGTTACTCTAATCAAGCTTGCTTAATTCATTCAACACTAAGCAGCAGTTTATAATTAAAAAAAAAAACTAAATGTTTAATTCACTCAAAACTAGTTTCTAAGTTAAAAACAATAATGAACAGTTTGTATAAGGAATTGATAG
Organism: Platycarya longipes; assembly: GCA_036559045.1. Taxonomy (NCBI): domain Eukaryota; kingdom Viridiplantae; phylum Streptophyta; class Magnoliopsida; order Fagales; family Juglandaceae; genus Platycarya; species Platycarya longipes. Next base: position 2,998,406 of record CM071802.1, on the reverse strand, counting down.
TACCTAAGGATCAATTTGTTTTGTACTCAGTAATTTCTTAACAGTGATGTACCTAATAAATAAATAAACCATGTTAAGTAATAGAGAATTTTGTTTTTCATAATAAGTGACTCATGCATGGCATTCAAAGTAATTAATAGATAAAACTTTTAAAAATAACTGATATCACTATAAGCAATTTTCAACTTGCACCGATCCTCCACTTGCAATTGTATGGCCAGCATAAAGACTTCACACAACATCTAATTAAGAAAAAACAAACAAAATAACGATTAATTAATAATTGTATAAAAATGACATTAAAATTCAAATTAATTAGGGATAATGAGAAGACAGCTAATTCATATATAAAAATGGCTTTAAAATTTGAATTAATTAGGGATACCTGCTATTTAGCTTTTACCACCAAAATGTTGAGGATTAGGGTTTGGGTTTGAGTTAGGATTAGGGTTTGGATTTGGGTGAGAAAACGACGGGGGGCTAGGCTTTCGATATGGCTTTGTCACTCTAGACCTTTGTGAAGAAGATGAAGAACCGGCCAAATGAGGGTATGGAGGGAAGATGACCACGACAACCGACTGGTATCTTAGGAGAAGATGCCGACGTGACCTACGAAAGGGAAGAACACAACCACGAAATTGCTGACGTGGGGTTGGGAGTGGGACGAAGCTTGTGAAAGGAAGGAAGGAATGGGGTTGGCACTTCTATATGGAGGCTTTGGGAATTGGGTTGCAGACGTCGCCTGTGAGGAAAGAAGGGGGCTAGGACTCGAAGACGATAGGAATGTTACAATAATCCAGCCCTTTCTTCTTTTGAATTTGAAATTTAAATTTAAAATTCAAAACGGTGAAGTTTTTACTTATGCCACGTAGGACCGGTTACACTGGTTGCGCAAAGGCCGGTGGTAAATAACATTTTCGTGTATATATATATATATATATATATATATATATATATAATATCACCACCAAGAAAATTGAAAATGGGACGGAGCTTTTAAGGTTTGAGATATTTTGGCCGGCATATATTATATATATGCAAGATCTTCTCGTTTTGTTCCATGAATTCGATGAGGGTTGGATCGAAGGATCCACTACTGATCATGTACATCCTTCGACTCATACAAATTATCATTGCTCTAAAGGATGAACAGACAAAATCAGATCAGCAGCAAAAGCCTCAAAGATATGCATTGAATATTTGAATGTGTCAGACGCTCTCTTGTCATAAAAAAAATGTTAGGAATTCTTATTTGTTCTGATTTTATTTATTTTTGAATTCTGATTTGTTATGATTTTATTTTATTTTTTATTTTTTTATATGATTTTTATATAAATACTTTTAAATAATATTATAATTTTTTATATTCTTAAAAAATATTTTAAGATATTAAAAAATCATGTAAATAAAATTAAAAAAAAATCACAATATTATTTAAAAATACTATATAAAAATCATATAATAAAAACAAAAAACAAAATTAGAACAAGTAAGGATCCCAAAATAAGAATCCCTAACATATCTCCTTATCATAACCCGACGTACGTTTAGGCATATTCTTCATTTTTAAACATCACTTTCTATGTATCCATTTTTTTTTTTTGCAACTTTTTTGGCCATCATGGTTTGAAAGATAGAGAAATATGTTCCTTTCACATTAAGTTAGGCATCGTTAAGAATACGATATAGATAATTAAATTTTATATATTTTTATCAATTTTAAAATAAATAATAATTTTATATAATATAATAATAAATATTTTTGTTGATGCTATAAAAATCAGTCAATATGTCGGGACGGGAGAAAGAGTTATTCCCGACCCACTAAGGTGAATCGAGCTTCATTCGGTGTCGTTTGGGAGTCCCGATAGCATTTCGGTGCGACTATACGCTGACAACGCGTACATGTGTATTAGATGAAATAAACAGAAAATGGACATGCAATTTACATGATTTGGCATAATGCTTACATCACGGGCTTTTGGAGAGGAGAACCCACTATAATAAATATTTTACAGTCTCTCATTTCTCAATGTACAAGAAAAAGTATAAATTTAAAGAAATATGTCTGCTGAGGAAAAATAAGTCCTGAGAAGAAGAAGTTGAAGGAGATGAAATCGAGAGAGTCCGTGGTCATTTGGAGACCCTTTTATACTACTCTTAGTCTGCGGCAATTGGACCTTTTTCTTTGCGTGTGTCAGTTGGTTTACTTTCTTTTTTCTCCGCCATTTGCCTTTCACCCAACCCTTACTTTCTTGCACACTACCCTATGTACCTGCACCTACCAGCCCTCTTTCTTTTTTTGACCACTCCATACCTTCTAGTCCTATCATGTCTCTCTTCTTGTATCTTAGTGTAATAAATGGTTGTCTTAGGCCCACTTTCATTTCCTCCCTCATAGTACCCCGCAAATTCTCAGTAAAGGTACTTTGATGAGAATTTTCTTGAAGTATTTCTTCTCTCATTTCTTTATTTTTTTTTTATCCCGTGAATCATCACCACAGCGAAGGTGGTGAAAATTCTGTCTCAACATTCCGTATCCCGAACTCCGAGTTGGTTGATAGGAATCCTATGTAACAAGAAAAAAATAATAAATCTGGTATTCAAGAGCTTACGACTGCTCAAAATGGGAGCACGTAGCTCAAGCATGGCGGGGAATGGATTCGACCACAAATTGTGGGTGCACGAAACTCAATCATGGCGGGAGATGGGCTCAACTTCGAATGTGGTAGCGCGGAGCTCAATGGTGGTAGGAGATTGACTCAATCGTGAACGTGGGAGCGCGTAACTCAAGCATGATGGGAGATGGACTCGATTGCGTACGTGAGAGCGAGGAGCTCAAGGGTGGTGGAAGATGGGCTCGACCGCAAACATGGGAACGCAAAACTCAAGGGTGGCGGGAAATGGGCTCGATCGCGTACGTAGGAGCGAGGAGCTCAAAGGTGGTGGAAGATGGGCTCGACCGCAAATATGAGAGCGTGGAGCTCAAGGATGGCGGGAGATGGGCTCGACCACAAATGTGGTTCGCAGAACTCAAGGGTGACAGGAGATGAGCTCGATTGCGAACCTGGGAGTGTAAAACTCAAGTATGGCGGGAGATAGGCTCCACCATGTATGATTTTTTGGTGTCTTTATTTTGATTTTCGTTGCGAGGGATTACTGAGGCTGGAAGGCGGTGCCCAACCTTGACCCCGCAGGAGTAGCCATAGCATGGGTGAGTTGAGGGTGTGCGCCTGGTGCCCGGTTGTCACCTCGCGAGATGAGTCATTGTGTGGGACCTCGCAAAAGTAGCATCGTCAGGGACCCTACGGGAGGTGGCATCATGTGGGTGAGCTGAGGACGCGGGGCTGGTGCCTGGCCGTCACCCCGCATGAGGTGTCATAGCGTGGGTGAGCTGAGGGTGTGGGGTTGATGCCCGGCTATCACCCGGCATGAGGTATCATCGAGTGGGTGAGTTGAGGGAGTGGTGCCCGGCTGTCACCCTGCATGAGGTGTCATTGTTAGGGACCCCGCGAAGTGGCATCGTTAGGAACCCTACGGAAGGTATCATCGCGTGGGTGAGCTGACGATGCGAGATTGGTGCCCGACCGTCATCTAGCGGGATGAGTTATAGCATGAGACCCCGCATGAGTAGCATTGCATGGGTGAGTTGAGGGTGCAGGGTTGGTGCCCAACCGACACCTCACAGGAGGTGGTGTCGATGGAGTCTCTTTGTCCGTGTTGTGTTACTTTAGCGGCCGTGCAGCCGACATTCCATACTGTAGAGCCCAAGATTTCAAGTCTCGTATCTACGTATAGATTTTGATGATAACAAATAAATTCTAAACTCAAGCTCAAGTTGTCTACATATGAAGAGAGTTAAGCACATCAAGAAATTAAGCATGAGTAAAAAAAAGAACAAGTTTACAAATGAAGCTCATAGAGTAATTTTATACATTTCTTAAAATTTGAAATTGGATTAAGTCTTAAAATTAATATTTTCTCATAAAGTATCAAATTGCATTTTTTACATTTGCATAAATTTATTAAAATATTTAATTTAAAAAATTATTATTATTTTTTCACATATGCATAAAGATTTGAATTTGTAAGATGATTGATTATCATCTTTAACATATGCATGTGTTGTTTGAAAATCTTGAAAAGTGGTTGTGTGTTTTTTTGACAAATACAAAAGATAGATGATTTTGTTTGAAAATCTTGAAGGGTGGTTGTGTATTTTTTTGACAAATACAAAAGATAGATGATTTGTTTGAAAATCTTGAAAGGTGGTTGTTTGTTTTTTTGACATATGCAAAAAGAAGATGATTTGGTTTGAAAAATAAAACATGTTCATTTTGTCATGTATGAAAAGTAAAAGATTAGTTTTGATTTCTTTAAAAAATGAATGGAGTTGTCTTTGACAAATATAAAAATGAGATGTTTTTATTTGAATCTTTTGAAAAGTGAATAGTGATCTTATTTGATATGTGAATATTTTCAAATTTAAATATGAAGACTCATTTGCCTATAAATAGCTCACTTGAATTTTGTAAAAATCACAACAAGAGCTTACACATCTATTGCTAAATTTTACATCATTCTTTCAAAACTCTCATTCTCTCTTTTCTAAAGTTTTGAGCCTTAATTCTTGTTCTTTTTTAGAGAGATATAGGTTTCGCTGTATTGTTTCTATCTCACTCATTGAGGAGTATACTTGATAATCTATCCACTATCAACTCTTGTATTAGTAAGAGGATGCGTATAACCTTTGTGTGTGTAGAAGGTGTTCTACACAGGAAATAGTTGAATCACCAAGTGTGAGGTGATTGGAAGTGTAGAGGGTGTTCTATACGAATTCTTTGGAGCGGTACTGCTCAAAAGTGTAATAGGTTTCTATCTCCACCTAAAGGAGATTGAATAGTGAATTTGGGATCCTCAAGGGGTAGCTTAAGGCGAGGACGTAGGTAGTGGGGCTGAACCTCGTAAAAATACTGAGTTTGCTTCTTTTTACCCCACTCTTTACATTTCTTGCTGCTTTATATTCTGTTTATATTTTATATTGTGTATTTGATTTATAAGTGTTAATTTTTATAATATAACCCAATTTACCCCTTATTGTATTAGTCATCTGGGCAATAAATGATATCAGAGCAAGGGCTCTGTTATAAGATTAACTATCTGTTGAGTTAAAATCATATGGCTAACATTGCAGCTACTTTCGCTGAAGGTCAATACAGTAGTCGACCTCTGCTATTTTGTGGAGATAATTATATTTTTTGGAAAGCTAAAATGAGAATATTTTTTCAGTCTCAAGGTCGAGAAATTTGGAAATGTATTGTAAATGAACCTTATATTTCAACAAAAATTGTTGATGGAGTAAAGGTCAAAAAGGAAGAGGAAGAGTTTGATCGCAAAGACAATAGACTTTATACTGTGAATGTAATGGCTATGAATTTTCTATATAATGCTCTCAATGGTAATGAATTTAACAGAATAATGACTTGCAGGACAGCAAAGGAAATTTGGGACAACTTGGAAGTAACCTATGAAGGAATTTCGCAAGTCAAAGAATCAAAAATTTATGTTTTTACGCATGAATATGAAATGTTCAAAATGAATGATGATGAATCTATCTCTTCTATGTATACTCATTTTACTAATATTATAAATAGTTTGACATCTTTTGGTAAAGTTTATTCTAGTTTGGAGATAGTAAGGAAAATTCTCAACTCCTTGCCAAAACGTTGGGAATCAAAAGTAACGGCGATTTTTGAAACTAGAGATCTTAAAAAACTTGAAGTAAATGAACTCATCAGGTCATTTATTACCTATGAGTACACATTGAAAAGAGGAGAAGAAGAAGTAAAGCAAAAGAAGAGTTTGGCACCTAAAGCCGTTCCTCATGAAAGTGAAAGCGATGAATATGAAGAAAGTGATGACGAAGAGATTGCAATGATCACAAGAAGATTTAAGAGATTCTTGAAAAATAAAGCTCCTCCAAGAAAACCTTCAAAAAATCTTCCAACAAAAATATAGGTAAAAATAATTCATTAATTTGTTATAAATGTAAAAAGTCAGGATATATCAAGGTAGATTGTCCCCTGCTAAATAAAAATCGATACAAAGGCAAGAAAGCAATGAAAACTACATAGGATGATGATTCAAGTAGCTTAAACAGCGACGCAAGTAATGAAGAATATGCAAATCTTTGTCTTATGACTAAAGATGATCTTAAAGTAACAAATTTTGAAAATCTCTCTTATGAAGAATCGCAAAATGCTTTGGAAGAGGTATATGAGGAATTTGAAAAAATGCTTTAAAAAAGAAAAATTCTTCTTTAATAAATGAAATTGATGTTTTAAGAAAAGAAAATATAATTTCAAAAGATGAAAATGATGAACTGAAAAAGAAAATAGCTAATTTAGAAAAAATTATTATAAATTTCACAAATGGAAAAAGAAATTTCAAAAAAATTCTTAGTAATCAAATATGTATTTTTGATAAGATAGGCTTGAGATACATACCAAAAGAAAAACTCAAACCCTATAAAAATTTCTTTAATAAACCCATTAAATCAAAACCAGATTTTCAACATTCTTTTCCTAAAAATAGATTTGTCAAAGAAAGACATTATTACAATCACTCAAATTCTTCAAGTATGTTACATGTTATTTGTAATTTTTACAATAGAAATAGTCATAACTATCATACTTGTCCTATTGGAAGAAGACATACAATGACTATTAGGGCCATATGGGTATCAAAAAATCTTGTCTCCTCTAATACTAATAAATAAAGGACCCAACGAATATGGGTACCAAGAAAAATTATTTAAATTATTTTTGTAGGTATGCATGAAGTCCTCCATAGGAAAAACCAAATGGTTTTTAGATAGCGGATGCTCAAGACACATGACGAGCGATAAAATTAAGTTCATTGACCTCACTGTTAAAGAAGAAGGACACGTAACATTTGGAGGCAATTCAAAAAGGAAGATCGTGAGAATAGGTAAAATTGGTAATAAGTCTTCTCTCATAATTGAAGATGTTCTACTTGTTGAATGTCTAAAATATAATCTTTTGAGTATAAGTCAATTATGTAATAAAGGATTTACAGTTACTTTAAAAAAGGATAAAGGCATTATTTTGAATAATCATGATTGTAATATTTATTTTATTGCTCTTAAAAATAATAATGTTTATACAATTGAATTTAAAGAAATTGCCTTACAAGATACTATTTGTTGATCAGCTTAACATAAAAATAGTTGGTTATGGCATAGAAGGTTAGGTCATGCAAACATGAAACTTATTTCCAAACTTTCAAAAAATGATTTTGTGATAGGTTTGCTAAAAGTAAATTTTTTTAAAGACAAAATCTATGATGTATGCCAATTTGGTAAATAAACAAAAACTTCTTTCAAAATCAAGAAACATATTTCCACTACTAGGCATTTGCAACTAATACATATAGACATTTTTGGATCAAAAAGAGTTGCGAGTCTGGAAGGAAAATATTATGCATTTGTTATTGTTGATGATTTCTCTAGATATACTTGGGTCATCTTTTTCTAGATATACTTGGGTCATCTTTCTCGCTCATAAAAATGAGGTACATAATGTCTTTACCAAGCTATGCAAGAGAATTCAAAATGAAAAGGACTATACTATTTCAAACATCCGAAGTGATAGGGAAAAGAGTTTGTCAATAAAGATATTGAGTCTTTTTGTGATGAAAATGGTTTTCTGCATAATTTCTCTGCTTCTCAAACTCCTCAACAAAATGGGGTAGTAGAAAGGAATAATAGATCTCTTCAAGAAATGATAAGAACAATACTTAATGAAAATAGTTTACCTAGTTATTTTTGGACCGAAACGGTAAGTACTGCATGTTATGTTATAAATAAAGTTATGTTAACGTCTAAATTAGATAAAACCCCTTATGAGTTTTGGAATAAGAAAAAGTCCAACATTGCTTACTTTCATGTATTTGGATGTAAATATTTTATACTCAATGATAGGGATAATTTAGGAAAGTTTGATGCAAAATCTGATGAAGGTATCTTTCTTAGGTATTCAACAAATAGTAAAACTTATAGAGTATTCAATAAAAAGATTTTGACTGTACAAGAATCTATGCATGTAGTATTTGATGAATCTAACCCTCTACTCTCCAAGAAATCTATTGATGAAGGATCAGAATGTACAAATAACACAAATAGTTTCAATCTTGATAAAGAGAATACAATGGAAGAAGTCTAACATGGAGACATTAGGAAAGATCATCAAGATTTAGTACAAGATGCAACCAAATAGTGGAAACATATGAAAGATCATCCAGTGGAACAAATTCTAGAAGAACCTTCACGAGGTATAAGTACTCGATCATCTCTTAGAAATATTTGTAATCACACTGCTTTTCTATCTCAAATTAAACCCAAAAATATTGATGAAGCACTTATTGATGAATCATGGATTCTAGCTATGCAAGAAGAGCTAAATCAATTTGAAAGAAATAATGTATAAACACTTGTTCTTAGACCAAAAAATCATACTGTTATTGGAACAAAATGGATTTTTAAAAATAAGAAAGATGAGTTTGAAATCATCACTAAAAACAAGGCTCGACTTGTAGCCCAAGATTTCAATCAAGAGGAAGGAATCGATTATGATGAAACGTATGCACCTGTCGTAAGATGAGAAGCTATTCGAATGTTACTTGTATATGCATGTTATAAAAATTTCAAACTTTTTCAAATAGATGTTAAAAGTACTTTATTTAATGGTTTTATAAATGAAGAGGTATATGTTGAGCAACCTCCAGGTTTTGAAAATTATATTTCTCCTAATCATGTTTTTAAACTCGCAAAAGTATTATATGGACTCAAACAAGCTCATAGAGCTTGGTATGAGAGGCTTAGTGGTTTTTTGATTGAAAAAGGTTTTTCAAGAGGAAAGATCGATATAACTCTTTTCATCAAATATGAACATGATGATATTCTTCTAATTCAAATTTATGTGGATGATATAATATTTGGTGCTACTAATGAAAATATGTGCCAAGATTTTGCTAAGAGTATGCAGAAAGAATTTGAAATGAGCATGATGGGAGAACTTAATTTCTTTCTCAGATTGCAAATCAAGCAAGTAAAAAGTGGAACATTTATTAATCAGTCAAAATATATCAAAGAGTTACTCAAAAAGTTTGAGATGGAATGTGCGAAGGTAATTAGAACACCAATGAGTCCAACCACTAAACTTGATAAAGATGAAAGCAGTAAGCCAGTTGACTCAAAGGTATATCAAGTTATGATTGGTAGTTTATTATATTTGACAGCTAGTAAACCTGATATTATGTTCAGTATATTTTATGTGCACGTTTTCAATCATTTTAAAAACAATCTCATTTGATTGCAGTCACGCAGATTTTTAGATATCTTGCCGGTACCATTGACCTCGGATTATGATATCCTAAGCACATTTCTTTCGATCTTATCAGTTATTCAGATGCAGATTATGCTGGTTGCAAAGTTGATTAAAAATGTATTAGTAGAAAATGTCATTTTTTAGGTCATGTACTCGTTTCATGGTTTAGTAAAAAATAAAATTTTGTTGCATTATCTACTGCTGAGGCAGAGTATGTTGCTGCAGGTAGTTGTTGTACTCAAGTTCTTTATATGAAACAACAGCTTGAGGATTTTAAACTTATGTACAATTACATTCCAATCAAATGTGATAATACAAGTGCTATAAATCTTTCAAAGAACCCGATACAACATCCTAGGACCAAACATATTGAAGTTATATATCATTTTTTTAGAGATCATATGCAGAAATGTGATATTGTACTAGAATTCACAAGCACACACGATCAATTGGCAGACATTTTCACAAAACCCCTACTAGAAGATAGACTATGCATAATTAGAAGAGAAATAAGAATGATGCATGCCATGAATATCTACTAGATACTTTTATTCCTTTATCTTAATTGACTTACAAAAACTTGAAGCTTCTAGCCTCATCTTTTAACTGCATTTGCTCTTCATAGATCGACATGTTATTCTCATCTAAAGGATTAGGCAGTCGAAATGAAGAAGCAAATAAGGATTTTAAATCCTTATTCTGTTGCTTTAACTTTACTATTTTTTTGTTTGACTCATAAACAAGTCGTTACAGTACAGAATCAGTCTCGCTAAGCTTATTAATTTCGTGAGTTTTGGACTGCAACCGAGCGAAAAAAGTAACAATAGATGATGAGTATCGAGTTTCGAGACCTACAAGCTCATAAATGGCATCATGATCTGATTTATTAGCTAAATCAGTCTCTTATTATTTCATGGCACCTACGATAGAAGCAGAAATAGATTGATCACGAGAAGTACTGAAAGAAAATTGACGAGCCATTACAAAATTGTAGAATGAAAATGCAGACGAATTGCAAAGATGAGAAGAAGATTTGATGCAAAATAGATAAAACTAAGGATTGCTCTTATAGAGACGGGAATAAAAACAAGACAAACTATCACACCTTCCATTCTCTGCAATATCTTGCTTGTTAATAACGTCAAGCGGATTTGAATCTCCTTTCGCACCGAATTGCTAAAGCTAGACCTCCAGCCTTTGCAGGTTTTGTCAGACACGGGTGACTCTAATTTTTCAACTCTCTACAAAGTCTCATTCCGCACCAAATTGCCAGAACTAGGCCTTTTGACTTTGCAGGTTTTGTCGGACACGGACGTGAGAAGAAATCTCCTTCCGCACCAAATATCGATAATGTTTTATTTGTCAATAACATCAAACGGATCTTTGTACCGATGGGGGATGAAATTTTACTAAAACCAATTGCGGTTCCTTTTTAATGATGTCAAAAGAGGGAGAAGTCTTATACTAGTATTATACTACTCTGTTATATATGCTAGAATCATGCCTATATTTTATTTAAAAAACTAATGCATATTTTCAGGGGAAACTTAAGTATTACTGTAGGTCGCAAATTTCTACTAAGTATTTGTCATCATCAAAAGGGGGAGATTGTAGAACCCAAGGTTTCAAATCTCGTATCTACGTATAGATTTTGATGATAACAAATAAATTCAAAACTCAAACTCAAGCTGTCTACATATGAAGAGAGTTAAGCATATCAAGAAATCAAGCATGAGCAAAAAGAAGAGCAAGTCTACAAATGAAACTCATAGAGTAATTTTATATATTTCTTAAAATTTGAAATTGGATTAAGACTCAAAATTAATATTTTCTCACAAAGTATCAAATTGCATTTTTTACATTTGCATAACTTTATTAAAATATTTAATTTAAAAAATTATTATTATTTTTCCACATATGCATAAAGATTTGAATTTGTAAGATAATTTATTGTCATCTTTAACATGTGCATGTGTTGTTTGAAAATCTTGAAATGTGGTTGTGTGTTTTTTTGACAAATACAAAAGATAGATGGTTTTGTTTGAAAATTTTGAAGGGTGGTTGTGTGTTTTTTTGACATATGCAAAAAGAAGATGATTTGATTTGAAAAATAAATCATGCTCATTTTGTCATGTATGAAAAGTAAAAGATTAGATTTTATTTCTTTGAAAAATGAATGGAGTTGTCTTTGACAAATATAAAAATGAAATATTTTTATTTGAATCTTTTGAAAAGTGAATAGTGATCTTATTTGACATGTAAATCTTTTCAAATTTGAATATGAAGACTCATTTGCTTATAAGTAGCTCACTTGAATTTTACAAAAATTACAACAAGAGCTTACACATCTATTGCTAAGTTTTGCATCATTCTTTCAAAACTCTCATTCTCTCTTTTCTAAAATTTTGAACCTTAATTCTTGTTCTTTTTGAGAGAGATATAGGTTTCGCTGTATTGTTTCTATCTCACTCATTGAGGAATGTACTTTGATAGTCTACCCACTATCAACTCTTGTATCAGTAAGAGGATGCGTATAATCCTTATGTGTGTAGAAGGTGTTCTACACAGAGAATAGATGAATCACCAAGTGTGAGGTGATTGGAAGTGTAAAGGGTGTTCTACACGGATTCTTTGGAACGGTGCTGCTCAAAAGTGTAATAAGTTTCTATCTCCACTTAAAGGAGATTGAATAGTGAATTTGGGATTTTCAAGTGGTAGCTTGAGGCGAGGACGTAGGTAGTGGGGCTGAACCTCGTAAAAATACTGAGTTTGCTTCTTCTTACCCTACTCTTTATATTTCTTATTGCTTTATATTCTGTTTATATTTTATATTATGTATTTGATTTATAAGTGTTAATTTTTATAATATAACACAATTCACCCTCCCTCTTGTTTTAGTCATCTGGGCAACACACACTATAGAAAATAATTTTGTTAGTAGAAATAAATTTACACACTGAGAAAGACAAACCGAAGTGTTTTCCCGGTGGTCTCTGCGCATGTTTGCCGAGTCTTGTTGGGAGCGAGGTGCCGAACCCATGTGGGTGAGTTTGCTGAGTCCTATCTGAGTCCAGTGCTTATGTTTGTCATTAGTCCGAGCCCGTTATTTTGTCAAGCCAAATGGTTGGATTTGATTGGGAAAGGTGTCATTTGAATTAGTCCATGCACTTCTGAGTGGCGAAAAGTTTCCAAGTGGCAAGTCAAGAGAGGGAGTTTTGAGCTACTTGGTCCAAGTCCGCAGCAATCATTATGCTTGGTCCGAGTCCACGTGCCGAGCTCATGAGGGTCTCGAGGTGAGGGATTCTATGTGTCGAGCTCATAAGGGTCCTGAGCTGGGGGAGTTTTTGTGCCAAGCTCATAAGGATCTCGAGCTGAGGGAGACCATGATAGGCGAGGTGATCGACCAGAATAGGAAACCCTCCTAATCGTCGAGCTCACGAGGCCCGAGTTAAGGGAGTCTGGGCTCGAGAATGAATCATGAGTGGTGCATGTGAAAAGTCCGAGTTGGTGGTGAGGTGTCGAGTGGAGGTTTCCTAAGCTTATGCCTTCCTGATCGAGAGTGGTTCGAGTCTAGGGGCTCGGTGTGGTTGTGGGCTAAGTGGGTGGGTCCGAGTGGTGGCTCATGGTGGAGTTGTGAGTGTAGTGAGGAGTCCGTATATAGGTGAGTTGAGGGAATCCCAAATAGACGGCGCCATCGAGCTGAGGGAGCATTGTGAAACACGGCCTAGTTATTAGACATGAACTTGTGAGAGGAGAGTCACCGTGAGTTCGAACAGAAACTATTGGCGGTCCACGTGGTGGCCGTTGGTAGGTCCTTGAACCCTACGATGGCGAATCGTGAGGCTTCTAGTACAAGATTATCCCGTGGTAGTGGTATTATGCGTCATAGACTCCAGGACAGGGGCCATGGTTGCCATCGGGCCAGAAAAAGCCAGTGGTCGAAGGGTGATCACTGGCGAGTCAACTAAGCCTATGACATGGTGGTTTAGAGGGGCCTAGGGTACACTCTGGCGTGTTCCCAAACTATGCATGCACCCAATGATTGTGCACGACACTGTAGACATGCATGCACTTCCCATGTATGTATGTCAGGGTCATTTGCAAAGTAACGTGCATTGTGTTGTGTAATTAAGTACACATTGTCGAGACGTGTGCTGATTGTTTATCGCGCGGCTATTGTACACTTAAGTGTACAATATTCGCCTATGTAAGCGTCCGGGAATATAAAATTATCGAGCAGTGTGTTTCAAAATATAAATTTCTCTTCTTCTAGGAGGTGACTCAAGTGCATGGTGATGAGTTTGGTTCCTCTCCCAAGTGCGAGAATGCATAATGTTTTCTCATTGTCGACATATTTGCAAAAGTTAAAAAAGGTAGAGGATACTCATCTGGGTGGTGCTCTTTGTTCGTATGGCAATTTATTCAATTTGTCGAAAAATTGTCATTCTCGCACATCCGGCTTAAAAAGTTTTCAAATCCCACAAACGTTGCCACTGTTAAAGCTAGAAAAATCAGTCGATTTGGGGTTGGAGAAAGAGACATTCCCAATCCACTAAGGCGATTCGAGCTTTGTTCAATGTCGTTTAGGACTCCCGACAACATTCCGGTGCGGGTGTACGGTGATGGCGCGACAAGTATAATAGATAAAATAAATTGAAAATGGACGCAGAATTTATATAGTTCGACATAATGCCTATGTCTACATACGCTTGAGGAGGAAAATTCACTATAATAAATATTTTATAGTCTCTCATGCCTCACTATACAAAAAGAAGTATAAATTACTATGAATAAAATCTATTTAAAGAAATATGCCTACTGAAGAAAAAAGAGTCACGGGAAGAAGAAGTTGAAAGAGATGAAGCCGAGACAGAGTTCATGGTCATTTGGAGGCCCTTTTATATTACTCTTGATCTGCGGCAATTGGACATTTTTCTTACGTGTGTCAATCGATTTACTTTCTTTTCTTCCACCATTCGCTACCCTATGCATCTTGCCTGCACCCATCAACTCTCTTTCTTTTCATGCACATTCCATACCTTTTAGTCTCGTCATGTCTCTCTTTTATATATTAGTGCAATAAATGGTTAGCTTGGGCCCACTTTCATTTCCTCCCTCACATTTCATCAACTCTACAAATGATGATTTAATTAAATATTTCAAACTAATTCAATCTAACTTATATTCTCATTTATACAAAAAGAGTAATATTTGATATAGTGATAAGGTGTGTAAATCTCGAACACTTTATTAAAAAAAATTAAATACATTATTTAAAAAATATTTTTTATATAGATCCTAAATTTACTCAGTTTCTTTAAATGGAGTACGTACTAAACTTGCATGCCATCTAATTGTAAATATTAGTTCTCATAAAATATATATATGTAAAACATGAGTAAGAAAATAGCAAAAGAAGATAGAGGGAGAGAAAGACTTTTTCCCTTTCGATAATATTTTCTCGATCTGCATGCAACATTATCATAATCATCATCTCTGTGTTCTCCTATGCATATAAGGCTTTTTCCTTTTTCTTTTTTGAAAGGGAGAAATCCCAACTTTCATTAGAAAGAAGACAAGAAGGGACATTACACTACTGGATTAACAACCAGTTCAGACTCACCTTCAGCTAGCAACCTGGATAAGCTTGCTAGACAATGGGTCTCATTATTCCCATTTCTACTAATAAAGTCTGCTTTCCAATTTTTACAAGATAATAGAAATTTAAAATATGAAATTACAAGACCAATCCCATTTGCCCTAACAGATTTACCCTAAAGAAGATTTATAAGCGGCAAGCAGTCACCTTGGATAATAACATTTGACAGGTTCAGCTCTACTGCAAGCCTTGCAGCTTCAAGTGCACCAGCTGCCTCGGCCAACAAAGGGTCCATGTGGGAAGCTTTTGAGACTTTCTTTGTGGCCAAAACAATTGCTTCATGATTCATAGCAATTAAACCAACCCCAATTCTGTTCATATCTATAAATAAAGTTGAATCCCAATTAATAGTCACAACATCTCTTGGAGGGGGACACCAAAAGTCCTTATAATCATGGCGCTTGGGTTGGGGTAATTTGAAAACATAATTTGCTTGGGCTAATTTAAAATCTTCAAGGGAAGACTGGGCAGATTTAGCCACCTGGTTTGGATGCACAAATGTTTATTCAAATAGCCAATTGATTATAAGGCCTCTTGGATTGGGAAAATAATATACTATAAGTTCCAATGAATTTTAAGAATTCGTTTGGATTGGAAGATGAGATGAGTTTAATTTATTTTTTAATATTATTATTATTTTAAAATTTGAAAAAGTTGAATTAGGATTTGAAAAATATGTATTGGAATTTGAAAAGACTGTATTGGAATTTGTATTTTGTATGAACAATTAAAAAAATATAATGATAAAATAGAGATGAGTTGAGATGAACTCACAATCTAAACAGAGCAATTTTCAACGATTTTATATATGATCAAATGGGAGGAAGACACATAAATTTTAGAAAAGTAAATTTATAAATATATATTGTGATTTCACATAATTTGTTAAATCTATTTGATAATAAAAATAATCGTACAATTTAATGATATATATTAAATCATGTCAGCTTATAAACTTGCTTTTATACAATTATTTTGTGGTTAACCAAATTCAATAATTAGGGAACTCATTTATTTTCTGTACTCCTTGTAAAATGAATGTTATGCCCACCAAAATTAATACAATCACCGACAATATTAATTCATGAGGAAAATATGTATTTCTTCAAGTTATTGTGATCTATGACTGGTTCAAGTTGGGGGGAAGATTATAAACATATGAAGTAACTTTTACAATAATTATTATTCATTTAATGCTAGTTAGCCGCTCAAAGAAATATTGTATGGCCATTTTAAAAGGCTATCTCTCCCATTTAAAATCATCGAATTCAAACAAAGAACTTAAAAGCATCGCGAGCTTTTAATTTTTATTTATTTGAATAATGAGATGTGATGAGAAAAGATAATTTTAGATAAAAATTAAAAATTGAATAAAATATTATTATAATATTATTTTTTAATATTATTATTTAAAAATTTAAAAAAATTAAATTACTTATTATAATTTATGTTAGAATTTAAAAAAATTATAATGATAAAATGAAATAATTTTCATGCAATTCCCTCTCCAAAAATAAGTTTACGAAATGGGAAAAGATATATATGCTCATTGAGAAATATCTCCGATAAAATTTATCAAATTTTTTTATATTTAATGATTAAAAAATTATTTTTAATAAATATTTACAATATTTTGGATAACGCATATTTAAAGTTTTTTAAAAAAGTACGCTATATATCCATAATTTTTTTCGTAATTCAATCTCCATGTATAACACATGATACTAACAAATCTTTAGGGATCCAGCTTTTTGCATGCATTATCGCCACGTACACATTATTAATTATTATATATTATTATTCTTATTTTATATATTATTATAATAAGTACGTCCTACCTACCGCTCAAAAAAAAAAAAGTACGTCCTACCTACCTAGCTAGTTTAATTTCAAACATCGGTTCGAGGGTACGATCAATGAGCTGTGGGTTCTGACTGAGCCTGATTTGACTTGGCGGATAAATACATCATCTTCTTATATATATATATATATATATATATATATATATATATATATATTATGTGGATGAGAAATTATAGAAATTATCTTAGCCCGGTTTGAATTTAAAAATATTTTTAACTCATTTTAATTTATTTTTAATTTATTATTATATTTTTGTAATTTTTTTTATAGAAAATATACATTTTTTAAATTTTAATATATATTTTTTAAATTTTAAAATAATAATAATATTAAAAAATAAATTAAATTCATTTTAACTTATTATTTTCGAATCTAAACAAAATATAATCTCTAATTTATAAGCACTTGTGATATAATTACAATGCATGTTTAGAAAATCGAACGAAAATTCTTAAATAAGTGATTTTCGACAAATAAGCCAATTAATTAAGGAATTAGCTAGCTAGTGCTAGTTAAAAATGGTAAATGCCATCATAAGTGTACTTCAATTGTCGGCACTTCATTACCCAATCGTATTGTGAATATTTAAGGTATCATAAAGAAAAATGTGACTAATTATTTAAAACAAAATAATTATTTATGATAAAAAAATTATTTATTTTAGTTAAAAATAATTATTTTAATATTAAAAATAATTAGTTGCATGCAAATGAGCAAGTGTAAATGATTAATTAATTAAACTATACGTCTCTAAAAATATTTTTTTTATATTGATGTCGAAAAAATCGATCAACATATCGAAAGAAGAAAAAGAGTCATTTTCAGACCATTGGTACAATTTGAGTTTCGTTCAGTGTCGTTTGTAACCCTCAGCGAAACTCCAGTGCGGCTGATGCATACGTTGATAGTAGATAAAATAAATAGACAGACATAATATTTATATGGTTCGGAATAAGGCCTACATCTACGAGCGTTCGGAGAGGAGAATCTACTATAATAAGTATTTTACAATTTCTTACAGCTCACTGTATAAGCAAAAATATAAACATCAATGAAAGAAATTCCTCTAGTTAAGCTCTCGAGTGCTTTTCAAGAAGAAGGAAAAACTAAAGGAGATGGACCACTAATGAGAGAGTCGATCGTTGGTCTGAGAGAGAGCCCTAATTTATTTATTTGAGGCCTTTTTATATTGCTCTTGTTCTACAGCGATGAGACCCTTTGCGTGTGTGCCAGTCCGCTTCTTTCTTCTCCATCTTTTTCATCTTCTGCTTTCACCCATACTTTTTGCTCACTTTTTGCATACACATTTATTTCACCTCAACTCATTTGCCTCTATTCTCTTATCACTTCATTCCTAACAATGTTTTAATGGCTGGGCCCTATATGTAATTTGTTCCCCTCACATTCTAAATATACTAATTTGATAATAGAATATATAATTCACATATATATAATATTGACTATGTTGTCATTTGTCTTAGTTGCTTTATTATATATATAATTCACATATATATATAATTCACAAAAAAATAAGCTCAAGAAAAATATCTACTTGTTTTGGAGTTATGTGTTTAATTAAGCCGGTAATGCTAGCCATCAAACATCTTTTCTATACGTACGTACGTCCGTCGACGTCACAACATTATTTGCCATGCTACCTCGGTAGGCCCTAACACAGCCAATGCCTGTCGGGCCAATCACACAATTTTTATTTTTTTAAAATTATATCTACACAATATTTTTAACAACAAATTTTACAATAATGAATTAAATAGAAGACAATTTTATAAAATAATTTATAAAAATAATATTATTTTACAGAAATTCCTTCATCTTATAATATTATTATAAAATGTATTATACGAATTTATTATATGTATATCAGTACCTTTTTTTTTTTTTGAGAAAGATAAATATTACCATTAATAAAAACTGGAGTACAAAACATCCATAGGCAATACAAAAACTAAAATAGCATAATACATAATTGAATATAATCTAATAAAATAAACGCTAATCATGAGCTAGGAGGTCCTTTTCCTCTGTAGAATTGCAGAAGACAGAGAGGTATTTGAATGAGAGGGATGTCATTAAGGGCTTGCGTAGTAACAATCCATTACACCAAGTCGTACACACGTTAATTAGAATATCGATGAATTTTTCTCACGGTCTACCTTTAAAAAGTCATTAAAAGAGTCTTGATGTCTTCAATAATCATAATTATAGTCCAATCCTGATACAATGAAGAATTTTTTGATGTCTTCAATTACTTGGATTATAATGCTGGAGTTTCCTTCAAGGATGATGTTTTCAAGCTCCCTATGTTTCGCTTCCTGAAGAGCTAACAATGCTGCTGAGACTTTGCTTGCATTAGGATGCGTGCTATTGATGAAATCAGTCTTGGAAAAAATTGTATTACTCTGATGGTCTCTGCAAATTGAGGCGGTTATGCTTCCGTGATCACGAATAGGAACATCAAAGGAAAGATCTGCATTTCTGGAGGGTCTTGAAGTAGAACCTCCTTGACACATATGTACGCACAAATGATACATATAAGTTTAAAATGCATAATTTCACACAAATTGTTTATAAAAATGTTAATCTCATAATGAAAAATATATAAAATTTATACATTTGAAATTGATATCTAACATTACTCATACATACATATATACTAACTTTCACTTGTCTCTCTACAGATACATACGAACGAATGTACATTTTTAATATTTGAGTTTTACTACATGCATGCACTAGTTATTTTTATGCATTCTTTGCATACTTCAGTGATTGGCCAAAATAATTATTTTTTTATTTTAAAAAAATAACATAATTAATCACATTAGTATTAGGCCTGCTCATCCGGGCCGGATACAACCCGGCTCGGTTTAAAATTTTATTTATTTATTAATGCTTTTGAATTTTTTTTTAAAAAAAGTTTAAGGAAATTTTGTATCCGGGTTCTGGATTCTCAAATTCGGAACCTGGATGAACACCCCTAATTAGTATACTATAGAATGCACAAAAAATACTCAAAAGTAACTGAAGATAGAATTTCTACTAATATTATTCTTGTAAGTACGTAGATGACGTAGCCTAAAATTCTTCTCCTGTGGCCTAGACTATCACGTTTCTTCTATTTTGGTTGGATTTTCCCATGCACTGGTCTCTTAGGCTGCGTTTGGATGTCGAAGTATGCCCACATAAAACTTGTCCCCTCACGCTCGCGACCTACAGGAAAGAAAAAAAATTAAATGCGCTCACACCATGATTGTCACCAAACTGCACAGAGAGAGAGAAGGAAAAGAAAAGAGAAAATAAATAAAACTGACAGCTATAGTGACGTACACAATACAATAGTGATGTCCTTATTGCTATAATGACATACTACAGTGATGTGCTTTAGTGATGTGCTATAGGGCCTTAATACAGTTTAAAGTGAGTTTAATTTGTATATTTGGATGATAAAATGAGTTTAAAGTATAGTATACTAAGATGACTTTGACAACCAAACAAAACCTTAATTCGGCTAGCAGACTAACTCTAGCAACTGATCATCAGTACATATGATCATTAGCATGCAACACATACTCTATGGAAAAAAAAGTGTATTTGTTGTCAGTTATATCATGTTAAAAGGCCGTTAATTATCATTTCTTGTCAAAATGGCCGGTTTATTCTCTTGACAAATAGTCATCCTCAATACAACTAATAATCTTTCATAAATACTTAATTTTCTCATAATGATGCGGCAACAACCGAGTATTATTATCTATATATCGATCTATATATATATACATATATATATATATACATGTACATACACAGTCTAAAATTAAGCTTAGGCAATCCCATAATCATAGTCTAGAATTAATATTCCATCCTAAACATATTCGTTTTTCACATTATAAGAAAACTATTTATTTGTGGTCAATTATTTTCTACTAAAATGATAATGTTTTTATTACAAATAATCACCATAACCACAAATAAATTGTCACAAAAATGGGCAAGCAGGCCAGGGCAGGAAAATGAGTCATTTCCAGTCTACTGGAGCGAGTTGGATTTCATTAGTTGTCGTTTTGGACCCCCGGCGAGACACAGTATTTACGTAGTTCGGCGTAAGGCCTACGTCCACGGGATTTTGGGGAAAGGGATCCACTATAATAGATGCTTTTACAGTCTCTCATGGCTTTCACTGTACAATGAATAATATATATCAATCTAATGGTACTCGAGTTCCTTTTAGAAGACTGAAAGAGACGATTCTGAGAGGAGCCAGATAGTCAAAGAGATCGATCCTGGTGAAAGAGTCGGCTAGAGAGCCAAATTGTTCCAGAGAGAGAGAGTCCGTTGTTATTAGATCAGTGTCCTTTTATAGACCATTTAGTTACATGTGTAAGTTGATATTTGTCTTCTGTCGTCTACATCTTATTTTCTCCTTAATATCCTACACACTACCCAAAACACATGTTGCTGCACCTACCATCCCTTTTTATCTTCTAGTGCACTACATAATAGGCCTAGACCCTATTTGGGATATTTCACCTTCACAGAACCCCGCAAATTCTGACCAAAGATATTTTGGTGGAAATTTTCACGAAGAGCTTTATTCTGTCATTTCTTGTTTTCTTGCTTTTATTTAACCATTGATTTCCATTTCCGAGTTGTGAAAAGACGATGATTCATCTTCCGAGCCTGAGGTAAGAAAGACAAAAAAGTGAATGTTTGTAATGTGCTGGTGTGATATCCCGTATTTACGTGTATTTTTATTCAATGAGTATTTAAATTATTATAATTAATTATTCTGTTATTTTAAATTTAAAAGTGTTTTTCATTATTTTGTTTATGTTTTATTTTAAGTTATGGAATTTAATTTTATGTGCTTTCTTTATAATAATTAATATTTTGTATTTAAATTGCTCTTTAATTTAAATTAGTTTATTGTTAGATTTTAAATTATGGTTTCATAGAATTTTATTTATTATTTTATTTTAACTAGTTATTGCATTTAAATTAATTTATTCAAGTTATCGTTTTGAAATTCTTTTCGTTGGATCAATTCTGTGTTGTGAGAATTGGATCTCTTTCTTTTCATTTCTTTTTCTTTTTTCTTTTTCCTTTTTCTTTTTTTTTCTTCTTCTTCTTTCTTTTTCTTTCTTTTTCTCCCCTGTTTTCTTCCCCAGCTCCGCGCGACCCCCTCCCCTCTCTTCTCTCGCCCGTTCTTCCTCTCTCCACCCAGCGCCGCTGCTTGTAGTCGTGGCCGTCACCACCCCTCCCATTCTTTTCCCCATCGGCCGGCGACCACTCCCCTTCAATTTCAGCCCAATCCATGCCGCCGTTTGCCCCCACGACCACCTCCAAGTTGCGATCTTTAAGTGCTCTAGCACCGTCGTCGCTCCACCACCGGCCACCATCTCTTTGCCACTTCATCACCGGCCTCACAGCTACCTAATCCACAATTCCTCAGTCTCGATCCACCACTCTTGAGGTCCCTTGAGCTACACCTCTATTTTATACTATTTGGCCTTCTACCGCCGCCCACGGCCAACCACCACCACCAATCACTTAACCAACACCTCTAAGTCATTCCCTAGCCATCTCAAGTCTTAGTTTGTTCCCGCTCAAAAGTTGGGTTTTTGAGACCCACGGCCGTTGTTCGTTTTGCACTATTACATTACTTTGCCGCTGTTGCTTGCACCTTTATGGTCATTTGAAAATCATATTTTAGCACTGTAAGTATTTTCCAAATAAGTTTTGAGATTTAAATATATTTTGCAATAACAACTCAGTGTTTGGTTGATAAATAAATTTATTAAATGTTGGATATTTGTTCATAGTGGTATGCATAGTGTAATTGCACGCTTGTTGATATATATATTTGATATTTGGAGTTTTAATGTGAGACTTGATTTTTGGCATGTTGAGATGATTTAATTGATCGGTTTTAAATGAGGTACTGTAGGGATGGTGGTAAGTAGGGATGGTGGTTTAATCCTGCCTGTGATTTCCGCCTACTGTATTATTGAGTTTATGGATTTTAACAGTTTTGACTGAGTCATAACGGGGACGGCGATACGTAACGCCCGTTATAGTCCGTGTGTGGATGTCATATCGGGGACGGTGTGAGATTCCCCGATATGACATCCCAGATTTACGTGTATTTTTACATATTATTTTATTCTCGTTGTTGATTATTTTAATTTATTTTAATAATATTATTAGTCCTGTTTTATTTGTTTAAGATATTTATTTGATCTATTGATTAGTTGATATTAGTTTTATATTGGTTTTATAATTAAATATTAAGTTACGTTGCTTTTCTTATTAATTTTAATGTGAGGTAATTATTTTAATAATTGAAATTAAATTCTTTTATTTTATTATATAATTTTATTTGATGTGCTTTCTTAATATTAATTAGTATTTTATATTTAAATTATTTTTTAAATTAAATTAATTTATTATTGGACTTTAAATATCTTATTTTATTGATATTGAATGGTAGTATTTTCAATTGACTTTTATTTAATTTATTGTGTTTTTCTTCTAGTTGGTTTTTATTTCTTTTATTTCTCTTTTATTTCTTTTCTTTTTCTTTTCTTTTCTTTTCTTTTTCTCCTTCTCCCCAGCTTCCCCCTACCCAGCGCCGCCGTCGGCCACCCTTCGGCGAAACCGCCCAGCCCAACCTCACCCCCACATGCCGGCGAGTCCAATGGTACCGGTGGTGTCATCTCTGGCCACCCCACCGCCCCTGCACAACCCCCTACCCAAAAATGATTTCTTCGCTTTTCTTACTTTTTTTGGCCACCGCCGGCTACTCATGGCACTAGCGACCTACCAGCAACCTCCCCTCACTCCGGTAAGCATAATCCACTGTCCAAAGCCACCCAGCTCCGCCGTTTGCTCCTCCACCTGAAATGGGTCCTTAAATGAGTCTATCCTCGCTGCGCCGCCGTCCGACCGCCGTGTCTCTCACCTCCATTACCAAAAGACTCCCCTTGCTCAGCCGGTTATCGTCCTAACTCAGTTTCTCCAACCGTGGCCCCACCTTCTCTATACAACCCCAAACTCGAAAATGGGTTTCTACCCATTTTGAGCCCGATCCGCCACCTTTCGGTAGTTGTACCATCACACCACCACCTCCATGAGATTCCCCACATTCCAATGAGTATTTTCCTAAATTTTGGTATCAAACCGAGCACTCTAACCCAACGTACAAGTGACTGTTACGAACGCTGTGGATTGGCATTTGCTCAAGGATTTACGTTTTTACCTGCTGTAAGTATTTTCCACATAAACTTTAAGATTTAAATATATTTTGGCATAAACAAATATTGTATTTAGTTATTGTTGGAATTTATTAGTTGTTGGCAATTTGGTACATGGTCATTTGCATTGTGTATTTACACGCATATTCATGTGTTGGAAATAGAAACGGAGTTTTCATGTGTTATGGTTTTTGGGTGCGTGTGTATCACGATCCCAAGTCGAGATGAGACATTATCTTGGTGGAACTCCTTGGGTCACTCGGGAGCGGAATATATTGAGTGACGTGCCCTGAGTTGTCGCCGAGCGACGACGGGATCGGACAGGATGGTAACGCTCTCGTGTCGACTCCGTAGCTCCTCTGCTAGCAGGGGCTAGGGGATGCCTGGTCATGGTACGTGCTGGGCACGGTTAGCTAGGCATCACCCGTTCCGAAGTCACATGCGTGGTCCTTACTTTCGGTGTAATGATGAAAGCCAGGGTGTGCGGATGATCCCTAGGGAGATCATGGTGCATACTGTTAATAAAATGGATGTTTAGGCCATTTTCTAGGAAATTGGCAGTTTTTAATTATTGGTTTTACGTGGAGCATTTTCTGGGAAAATAGTTGTGATTTTAATGGATTTATGGACATCATTTTCTGAAAAAATGATGGATGATTTTATTGGAGTTTTATTTTGGGCCAAAATGGGATTTTGGTGTGTGTGGTTATTTTATTTATTTTGAGGAAGATAATTTTTAAGTTTCATGCATACGGTATCCTGTTCATGTGTGGGGTTGTTGTTGTGCATGAGTATATTTTATATCTTGTAGTTTGTTTGGGTTGTACTTACCTGCGATGCCATTTCTAGCATCGTGGTTTTTGGATGCAGAGTTTTGTGGAGGCTGAGTTTGAAGAGGCGACTCCGCTGTTGAAGTATTCTTATTATAAATTGTTATCTTGAAAAATTGTTTTCCCCTTTTTATAAATATGTATTTGTTTAATTTATATTTCGGATGTCTGTATTAAATTTCCTGTTGGAGAATATATGTTAAACTGGTTTGTAAAATAATTCTAAAAATTCTGGTACTTAGATATTGACATCAAATATCTGCTACTTTTATTTCTGTATGTCACGTATTCACACACTTAGCACATGACGTTGGGGATGCGTGATCCGTGTTGTCAGCATCCCGATGCCTCGATTCTCGTGTTTATTTTAAAGAGAATTTGGGGGTGTCACAGACGGCAATACGTAATGCCCAATATGATTAGTGTATGGATGTCATAATGAGGACGGCGATGCGTAACACTCCTTATGATTGGTATATATGTCATAACGGGGACGGCGATACATAACGCCTGATATGATTGGAGGGTTTGTGTCATGACGGGGATGGCAATACGTAACGCCCGTATGACTGGTATAAATATGAGGGTAAGCATGGATGGTGGTAGAGTCCCGCATGCGATACCCGTCTATTGTGTTAATTGGTTTTACGTGGACTATTTTCTGGAACAATGGTTGTGGTTTTAATGAATTTACGTGCATCATTTTCTGGAAAAATGATGGATGTCACCAATGAATTTATTTTAGGCCAAATGAGATTTGGGCGTATGTGGAAACTATTTATTTTTGCCAAAAAAAAAATGATTCTTTTTTAGCCTCATATATATGGTATCATGATAATGTATTTTTGTTGGTGCATGAATGTATTTTATATCTTGTAGTTTGTTTAGGTTCTACTTACATGCGATGCCATTTTTTGCGTCGTAGATTTTGGATGCAGATGTCGAGGAGGCTAGCCTGAGGAGGCGACTCCGCTATTGAAGTTTGGTATATAATTTATTATCTTGGAAAATGTATTTCCCCTTTTTATAAATGTATTTTTATAATTTGTTTTTGGGATGACTGTATTAATTCTCCTATTGGAGAATTTGTGTTAAACTGATTTGTAAAATATTTCTAAAAATTTTGATACTTAGATATTGACTTTATTTATCCACTGCTTTTATTTATGCATGTCACGTGTTCACACACTTAACATTTGACGTTGGGAGTGTGTGACCCGTGTTGTCAGCATCCCGACGCCTCGTTTCTCGTATTCTTTTAAGAAAAATTTGGGGACGTCATAGCTGGTATTCCAAAGCTTCTGATGTAATGTGCAAGCAGCCACTGGTGGGCAAATCAGCGTGCGAGGGTTTACGACCCCGCGATTCACAAGTGATCACTGGCGGGAGAACATGTGTGTGAGAGTTTACGCACGAGCCTAGACCCGGGACTCAATCCCGCAATTCGCAAGCATCCATGATAAGGCTTGTCGAGTGTGCTTGGTAGGCAGATCGCAAGCCTCGAGCCTATCCTGGATGTGAGTGCTTGACGAGTGCGCTTGGGTACTGGACCTCAAGCCTCAAGCCCTTGACAAGCGAATCATTGGACTAGTCATAGGCGGCTGGACAACCTCGCAACTAAACCCCACTCTGTATGACGATAGCACGGAGCTGCTATCATTGTGGAATGTGTGCATCGATATTGCGCTATAATTTTGTTAGTAGAAATATGATTTTCCATACCACTGAGTTCGGGTGTTGAGTCTGAATTTGTGGGAGACGCAACTAGATTTGTTTGTGCGTAATTTGAGTGTAAAATTTGCCAACTCCAATATTGATGAGAAGTGCTTGGTTCCCATGCATGGTAGTGTCCGTGAGTGGAGTCGATGGGTGTTTTGGCGAGAGGGCGTGAGGTGTGTACTTCCGTATGTGAGACTAGGCAAGGTTGTGATATGTGGCATGCATGGTGACCTATACGTGAGTTGTGGGCGAGAGGAGGTCCAAGCACATGTGGTGACCGAGTGATGGTCACGAGTTGGTAAATGATAAGCTGTTGTTTTCTAAATGAAGATGTACTGGGCGAGCGCTGTAAATTTGGTGTGCCGTGTGCTGTGATGGTGAGCACAAGGCTACTGTGTGGTGAGCATGTGCACTGGGTGCACGTTGTGTGGGCGAGTGCAAGCATGGCGAGCGCCCGAAAAATGGCAAGAGATAATCATGATTTGGGTGAGCGTCGTGAGCTTTGGCGAGGCGAGGGAGAGTGCAAGAAGTGTTGTTCGTGAGGTGAGGCGAGGGGCGAGCATGCATGGCCAACTGGCAGGAGAAAACCTCCCGAGCTGGGAACACAACTCCCATGGGTGTTAGGTGGTTAGGCGAGCACGGTGCCCATGGGTAAGATGGCGAGCTGGGTGGTGTGAGGTGACAAGTGGGCCAGCTGGGCGAGCCTCAGCTGCCGTGGGCAAGTTGGCGGGCCGTAAGAGGTGGCGGGCTGTATGGAGCCATGTGAATGAACTCAGCAACCAGACGTCCTGGCAGGCGGGCGGTGACCTTGCCCGGGATAGAAGATGCTGGCGGCCACAACAGTAGCCACTAGAGGTCCAGCCGAGCTGCGGTGGCTCTGGGCTTGGAGCTTTCTCCATTCGAGTGAGAAGAGTTCGAAGGAGGGACCTATGGCGAATGGGTGGCCGACGCCGACGTCACCGGAGACAAAAATTGCCGGTGGTCACTACCGTGTCCGCCGACAGGCTTAAGGAGCTCACGGAACCTTGCCGTGAGCTCAGTGAGGAGATACGCCCAGTGTGCTCCCGAGATGAGCTCCGAAGCATGCCCATCTCTCGAGCCCACCGTGGTGGTGAGGTCAGAAATCGCCGACGATCCCGAGGGGATTGCTGGCCGGTTGGCTGACCACGTGGCCGAGCGCCACTAGCTCGTGGCACTAGCCAGTGGTTCGCTGGGCATGGCACGTTGCTGTGCCCGTGTGTTATGCATGGCACATACAGTGCCATGCATTTTGGATGGCGGGAAGGGTGCTCTGCTTGAGCCATGGCGAGCTATGGCTTGAATGGAGGTGTTCCTGGTGGGACTCGTAGCCGGTGATGCCCCACCAGCTACAAAAGTCACCGGTGATTCTCCCAATGGTTGCCAGAGTTCTAGTCGAGGCAACACCCTTGTCGATGATAGAGGATGCCGGCGACCCTCATGGTGGGTGCCAGCATCCTTTCTTCCCCTCCCTCGGGATAATGGAGCTGCACGGAGGGTGTTGCTCTGTGCATCCTAGTGGTGATCGCCGACAAGTTCTCAAGACTCATGGCAGGGCGCCGTGAATCAGGAGTGCACCACGATGTGCCCCAAAGTCATTCCCGTTGGCTACTGTGCACGTGCACAGTAGCCTCGCATGTATGTACGTTATCGTGCATGCATGGCTTGCAGCTTTGCACTGTGCACTTAAGTGCACAGTGCTTTCCTTTCTCTAATCTTGGATATAGGCCCTTCTACAAGTGCACTGGGTGCACGTAGTGTGGGCGGGTGCATGCGTGGCATGCACCATGCACTATGCACTTAAATGTACAATGTTGACTTGACCACACTTCTCTTATTCTAGCTATTTTGTGTCCGTGTATATGAGTTTACAGGCGCTATGTGCACATTTCACTAAAAAAGAGCCATGATTGTGATATGGCTGACAGATGAGATATTTTGGCGAGCCTCTGCCAAATAAAGGAAAATTAATTAAATAAGAATACTCATCTGATAGGCACTCTTTGCTTGTCTAGTAAATTGTTCAGTTGTCCAGTATTTCAGAAAATCATCATTTTCCCACCTCTGGTCTAAATATTCCATAGACGGCGCCAACTGTTGATGCCACAAATCGGCCAACAAGTCAGGGCAAGAAAAAGAGTCATTTTTGGCCCACTGGAGCGAGTTGGGCTTCGTTGGGTGTCGTTTGGGGCCCCCAGCTAGACTCCGGTACAGGTTGTATGTATGTGGATAGCAGATAAATAAATAGATAGAGACATAGTATTTACGTGGTTCGGCGTAAGGCCAACGTCTACGAAGTTTTGGGAAGGAGATCCACTATAATAGATGTTTTTACAGTCTCTCTTGACTTTCATTGTACAATAAATAATATATATCAATCTACTGGTGCTCGAGTTCCTTTTAGAAGATTGAAGGAGACAATCCTAAGAAGAGCCAGATAGTCAGAGAGATCGATCCTAGTGAAAGAGTCAGCTAGAGAGCCAAATTGTTCCAGAGAGAGAGAGAGAGAGAGTCCGTTGTTATCTAATCAGTGTTCTTTTATAGACCATTTAGTTACGTGTGTAAGTTGATATTTGTCTTCTGCTGTCTACATCTTATTTTCTCCTTAATATCCTACATACTGTCCAAAACACATGATGTTGCACCTACCATCCATTTTTGTTTTCTAATACACTACATAATAGGTCTAGGCCTTACTTAAGATATTTCACCCTCACAATAAATACTCATTTTTTTCATAATGTCAATCCGTAAATGGAAATTATAGGCATACATGTTGTAGTACTCTCATAACTTGCACTTTTCATGGAGGAAATTAAGTTCTGCCAAGTGGAAAAAAAAAATGGAAGAGAGCTCTACAATGGAATAGTTGGATTATATTAATATGGGTATGTTTACATATAAAGATGAGATGGAAATCAGCATATTTTATTTTAATTCATATATATTCATTTCAATTTATTTAAACACAATAATTTTATTATTATCGATCACAAATGATCTCAACTTATATCATTTATATCACTATTCAAATGTTTCAACCAATCATCTCTCTACAGTACCCTCTTTCCCGGGCCACAATGCACGTTTTCTACTTAAAAGGACCGTATGTGAGAGCAGCTAATTAGTGCAATTGACTGAGTATTAGCGCCAGTGAATATTTAACACTAATTTTCTCCTTTTCTCTAATCTTTTAAACACTTCGAGCCACTGATCGAGAACAAGAACTGTGACAAATTAAAGCATTTATATTATGTATAGAATCAGAAAGCCTGATCTTTTTCTTTCATCGAGGCTTTCAACGAGATCAGCCGCCGTACGGCCATTCACACAGTTCCCTGCTCAAGTACGCTTCTGCTGCAACACCGTCAAATATAGTACTACACAATCGGCGAGGCACGACAACAAGAAGTTGGCCGAGAATAGTGTTCAAACAATCAAGCACCTAGAGCGCTTACTCGACCCCGTTCACGACACCAGTGCCGGCTCATCGTTCCCGGTTCGGTTCATGCCAGCCAGACCGGCAAAGCTTGGGAAGAAATGGATGGAGTACCAAGGTGTTAGAAACTGGGACGGCTTGCTCGACCCTCTGGACGACATTTTGCGCCGAGAAATTCTCCGTTACGGCCAGTTCGTGGAAGCTACGTATAAATCCTTCGACTTCGACCCTTCCTCGCCTTCGTACGGCAACTGCATGTTCCCCAGAAGATCACTGCTAGAAGGAACCGGCTTACCGGGGACCGGTTATCGTTTGGCCAGAAATCTACGTGTCACCTCCGGTATTCAGCTACCACGACGTTGGATGAAAATGGCACCCAACTGGGTTGCGACCCGATCCAGTTGGGTTGGCTACGTGGCAGTCTGTCAAGATAAAGATGAAATCTCCAGGCTAGGACGTCGAGACGTCGTAATTGCTTACAGAGGCACCGCCACATGCTTGGAGTGGCTGGAGAATCTCTGCGCCACCCTGACCCACCTTCCCGCCGGTGCTGCTGGTTCAGACGATGTCGTGTCATGCGGACCAATGGTGAAGAGCGGTTTCCTGAGCCTCTACACCTCCGGAACCGCCGGTTCACCCAGCCTTCAACACATGGTGCGTCAAGAAATCTCCCGGATCATCCAAAAGTACGGCGATGAGCCCCTGAGCTTGACCATCACCGGGCACAGCCTTGGCGCTGCCCTAGCCACTCTCACTGCGTACGACATGAAGACCACCTTTGAACGGGCACCGGAGCTAATCACGGTCATCTCCTTCGGCGGGCCACGCGTCGGGAACTTGAGATTCAGGCAACTCCTAGAAGAACAAGGCGCCAAAGTTCTACGTATTGTGAACTCGGAAGACCTGATAACCAAACTACCAGGCTTCGTTATCAATGATAGCAATGACGACGTGCCGTTTAATCATAGACTCCACGTGGCATCTGGCCTGCCTAGCTGGATCCAAAAGCGTGTGGAGGAGTCGCAGTTGATGTACGCGGAGGTTGGGCGGGAGCTACGGCTGAGCAGTAGAGACTCCGCTTACCTCAGCGGCTTCAACGTCGCCACCTGTCACGAGCTTAAGACATACCTCCACCTGATCGACAGCCTATCCTTTCAGAGCTAATCTTTAACAAAAAAATAATGTTATATGTGACACTACATAATAATATTATATAAAATATTACATATTTATTATTATTAAATAGTATTAAATTATTTAATAACAATAAATATATCATATTTTATATAATAAAATAAAAATGAAATAGCAGTGTAGTAGTGTATAAAATTTACAATAAATATCACGAAATAGAAAACCGTATATAAGACGTGATATTTTGACGCCGGACAAATAGTGATATTCAACGAGCTTTTGACGCCGGACAAAAGCTCCACCTGATCGGCAGCCCACCTGTCGATCGTATTGTTGAGAGACCTTTTGTTGAAGATGATTAAAGTGGGTGCAAGCATTTCGTTAGAGAAGTAACTCAAGAACCCACAGAGGTTAGGAATGCGTTTGAGAAGATGACCGAGGCTACGAATGAGAAAGGTGTCCAGAAAATTTTGCAGGAAAAGCCATACCAGTTTGGTAAAGTCGGGGGCATATTTTTCAAAAGCCCTTGGGTCATCGACTGATCGTCCAGATGATCAAGATTCCAAGAAGGTTCTTAATTTAATTTTATTTTTTAAAAAATCCAAAAAGTAATTTTTTTTTTTTTTAATATGGAATGATATCAGATTTTTATCTTTATTATTAAAAAATGTTATAAATTCGGATTTATAATTACACGATTTATTAAAAAATATTAATTACACGATTTATAAAATTCGGATCCGAATCCAGTCGCACACCCCTAATTATAGCTCATATTTCAGATTCCAACCATCTGACTACTTTAATGCAGCTCGTTACATATATATTCTTTCAATTTTAAAATTGCATTGACATTTGACTAATTATATAAATGCAAGTGCTCATTTCATTACAAAAAAATTACTTATTTGAAACTAATTAATTTTAGCCAAATGAATATTTATAGTCAAAATTAATCACAAACAATCTTTTTATCATAATTAATTGGTCACAAAAGCTCATTTTTTTTATAGTGTCCTTTAAAAAAAATGTTAGTGCTCTTAAATCATTAGTTATTATTAAAATTTGAAATCATAAGAAATTTTTAGTTTATATTCTAACAAAACTTAATTGAAAGCTAACCTCTAGTATTTCCAATTACATGCCTCGATTGTATATTGAGTCATTGCAATTCATTCGTGATAAATTCTTCTTGGTGCTGGTATGGAGAGCGTCATCTTAATACTATGGGCATATAGTCTATTTTTATGCACTTCTTTGTAGTCCAAATAATAGACAAATAAAATAATCTCAATTTTAGAATAAGATTGACTAAAATATCCTTATTTAAAAAAAAAATCTAAAAATATGAGAAACTCATTTTATTTACTCATGAAACTGGAGTGTTTCACATAGGCTTGGAATAGTCTATAGTATGGAGTGTAAGAAGAATTATTCTAATACTATATACTAATATTGTTATAAAAAGAAATTTATAAATTAATATAATTTGATGTGATGCATTACATAAAAATAAGTTAATTTATAAATTTCTTTTTATGAATCTTTTTGTGCTTATAACATTCATACAAATGTATTAATACTTAGATTTATGAAAAGAATTGAATTAAATTTCTTGCAAATTACTGTATTCTAGCTCCCGACAAGATTCACGAAAAGACGACTGCATAGTGCGTACACTCAGATGCAGTACTAGCAGATATATCTCTCTTCCATATGCTTTGATATTTTTTTAGTTATTCTATTTCAAGTGTAAAGCATATCGAAAATAAATGGGAGGTCTCCTAGCTCTGAAGTGGTGAGGCGATGTGCGATAATCTCATAGCTTGCTAAAGAGGTTTTCTTGCTTACGGCAGGATCTATATCTCAGTTGTTCTCGACTGGAGAGGGTAACGGCCATGGATGATAATTTGTTGCATAAGTGGAATAATCTTAGGCTCATTAAAGCGAAGAAACGAGAGGTTTTGGTGGAGAATACAACAGACGATATGGTGCTCAAAAGAGGTAAAGTCTGTGTTCTAGGTCTTCACTACAAGAAAATTGTAACATTTTTATAGCAGTATTTGAGACATAAAATTGTCACAACTGCATATTTGGTTGCTAACAAAATATCACAACAAGCCAGTTTTCTTGTAGTGCTTTTGATTTCAGATAGAGTGATTAATAAGGAAGTGTTTCAACCAACCATCATAAAGGTTTGGAAACCTGTTGGGGACATCTTGTTCCAACGGGTGGGTACCAATCTGTTTCTAAATGAGTTTAGTAATCAAGCTGACCTGGAGAGAGTGAGATTGGGAAGACCTTGGACTTTTGATCGTAGCCTGATTTGCCTAAAAGAATTTGATGGGATGATGGCTCTAAGGTCTTATGTGTTTGATAAAGATATATTCTGGATACAGTGTCACAAACTCCCGCTGGGGGCGATGACAAGAACGGTAGGGGAAAGAATTGAGAATATGGTGGGTTCTATTATTGAGATGGATGTTGATGCTGATGGGATAGGATGGGGTCTGTATTTGATAATCAAAATTGAGATGAGTATTACTCATCCCCTTATGCGAGGGGTTCTTTTGTCTCTAAATGGTTCTCAAGTCTGGACTCCAATTTCTTATGAGAGATTACCCTCGTTTTGTTTTCAGTGTGGCATTCTAAAACATGAGGCTTCTAAATGTCTAGTGAGAGGGGGATGGCTCTTTGTGTGGAACCCAGGTGAACTAGTACGAGACCTTGGTTGTAGGCTTCTACAGGTGTGGCTAGTAATAGAAGTTCTAAAACCGACAAGGGTTCTTCCTCTACAGAGTTATCACTAGGATCAATGGCCAAAGAAATAGCTAAAAATTTAGACCTCTTTCAACCTGATGAAAGGTAGGGTTATGCTCTTGATTTAGTCCCTGGATCTAAAGGGTATGAAGTAGAGTCTAGAAGGGGAAGTCAATCTTCTCAAGATCAGACTGGTGAGTATCAAGGTTTGACTCTGAAAAGTCATAAAATAGAGGGGAATGTATTAGAAGAAAATGGTCATACTGAACAAATGCCTCCTCTAATGGGTCAGAGGGAATTGAATGTTATTTCTGACAAGAATCTAAATAAAAGAGGCACTAGTCTCCTTAGCTCGAATTGTGGGACTTCTGGTATGCCTCTTAGTCCTTCTTTATCTGTTTGTTCTACCACCACTCCTCTTCTAACTAGGTCTTGGAAAAGATGATCTCGAGAAGCACATAGAAAAGCTTAGCATATTGTTCAGCCAGCGGTTGTTCATGACATTGAATCCTCTCAATCTTTACAAGCAAGGAATGAACATGGGAAGAGGAAAGGTGGTTGGCGGGGGGGGGGGGGGGTTGCTAAGAAAAGAGCAAGTGTGGAATACAAATGGAGGTGGAATCCGCTGCTGTTATGTCAAAGTTTGGTTCCTAGCCCTGCCAATTCAAATGAGTTTTATCAATTGGAACTGTTGAGGACTTGGGAACCCTTGGACAGTTTGAATCCTTAGGATGTTAGCTAAGGATAAGTGTCCCCACTTGATTTTCCTTATGGATACCAAGTGCTCAAAAGAGAAAGTTGAAAAGGTTAAGCAAGTTTTGAATTTCCAGAATTGTTTAGTGGTGAATAGCAGGGGAACCAGTAGTGGGCTAACTTTAATGTGGAAGGATTCTATTGAAGCTGGGCTTATAAATTATTCCAGCTGGCATATTAGTGTCTTCATTTCTCAAAAACTAGGGGATGCTAAATGGATGTTGACAAGATTCTATGGTCACCCACTAGCTTCTAATAGGGTCAAAAGTTGGGAGCTATTGTCTTCATTAAGACCCTCTTATGAAACACCATGGGTTTGTTTGGGTGATTTTAACGAAATTACATGTCAGGCTGAAAAAATGGGGAGAAACCCAAGACCTTATAGGCAAATGGAAATGTTAAAAAATGCCTTAGATTCTTGTGGTTTAAAAGCTGTATTTAGAAAAGTCAAAGGTTTACCTGGCCTAATAAGAGGCATGGCTGTTTCTTTCTTAAAGAAAAGCTTGATCGAGTAGTAGCTACCACAAAATGGAAACACATGTTCTCCTCAGCTGTTGTTACCGCTTTACCAACCATAAAATCTTACCATTCTCCATTACATTTGAATCTATCTATCTCTATGTGCAGAAATCAGAGGAGTAGACAAAACTTCAAGTATGAGGCTTCTTGGCTTCATGAAGATTGTTCCACAACTATTTAGGTTGCCTGGGATGATCCCAGAGAAGAGGGGAATGTTGATTCCTCTTTTAGGTCCAAACTTAATAGTTGTGCAATAGTTTTGAAAGTTTGGAGTTCTAATCAGAAAAAAGTCTCCTCTCAAGATATTCAGTCCAAGATTAAAGAATTAGCCATTCTTCAAGATTCAAATATGGGCTGTAATAATTGTTCTATTGATCAACTTCAAAGAGAGCTAGAGGTAATCTTGAATGAAGAAGATTTGAGATGAAAACAGCGGGCCAAATAGCATTGGCTACGATAAGGGGATACAAACACAAGTTTTTTTTTTTTCACAAACAGGCTACTCAAAGGAAAATGAGCAATTGTATCCATCAGATTCAGGATAATACTGGTCGAATTGTTTTTGAAAAGGGTCAAGTGGGAGCAATTTTTTTAGATT
Source organism: Platycarya longipes (assembly GCA_036559045.1). Lineage (NCBI taxonomy): Eukaryota > Viridiplantae > Streptophyta > Magnoliopsida > Fagales > Juglandaceae > Platycarya > Platycarya longipes. The sequence continues at coordinate 2,962,436 of CM071802.1, read as the reverse complement.
TCTGTGAGCCATTGTTTACTTCCTCAAACCCTTCATAGATTATTGAGTTTCTAGATGGAATGACCCCAAGAGTCACGGACCAAATGAACCAGCATCTGTTACAACCTTTTACTAAAGAGGAAGTCAAGAAAGTTGTCTTTCAAATGAAACCATTGGGATCCCTGGGTCTTGATATTTTTCCTATAAAGTTTTATCAATAAACTTGGGCTGCTATTAGTAAGGTCACTTGTGAATTTGCTTTCAACATTCTGAACCAAGGCTGCACAATTACTTCAGTAAATTATACTTATATTACTTTGATTCCAATAGGGTGACAGATTTAAGGCTGATAAGACTATGCAACGTGTGCTATAAGATTGTTCTTAAGCCTTTGGCTAGTCGACTTAGACCTTTTTTGTTTTTTGTTTTATTTTTTATCGAAGGGCTGGTAGCCCCACTCATAGTAGCCTCGTCCCAAGTTTCTTATTGAACCCTCACTTATGGCGAAGGAATACCATAGTTACATCAAAAAACACTTTAGGGTTACAATAATCATCATAAAAGCCAAAGCTAAAGTGTTTGTAAAACAACCAATAAACCAAGCCAAAACAAACTCTAAAAATGCTTAGACACTTATTAAACCAACCAACTAAGACATTTATTCTAGAACACTATACAAAGAACAGTCAAAGAAATACCAAAAACTGCACTGCCAAATATAACACAAACCAGAACGCTGCAACATATCTTTCTCCTTCTCAAGTAAGGTAACCAACATTTATCCAAGCATAAAATACCTTTAAGGTCTCTTGGAATGTTATCAGGCAAATAATCTCGAGTAACCCCCTTACTGCCACATTTAGCAAGCCAATCCGTTGCAAAATTTTCTTTTTTAAACACATGCTTAAACTGGACATTTAGCCTTCTCATAAGGAGAACTAACTCCTCCCAAAAATTCTCCAAATACTAAGTTTGACACTTTCATTTTTCCAGCCAAAGTCACAACCAGCAAGGAATCTAACCCCACAACAATATTTAGTAAACCCATATCCTTACATTTGCGCAAACCACATAAAACTCCCAGCAACTCAGCTTTTCAGCTTTGGTATTCAAGCCAATACCAATATACTCCAAAAATGCAAACACAAGGTTTCCTTCATAATTCTGAAGCAACCCCCCAACACCTGACTCACCAGGATTATGCAGACTAATCCCATCTGAATTTAATTTGTACCACCCCTGCTTGGGCTTATCCCAAGAAACTACAATGATGCTCTGTAAAGGAACCACAATAGGCAGATTCAAGTCTTCTAGAATAAGTTGATCACGTTTATGCAGATTCCCTGATTTTATGTTACTCCATAGCACATCGAAACCATCCTTCTACCCCTTCATGCGTGCTTTGCACCTCCACATCCACAGGAAGGATGATCACAGAAAATTTGATAGTGGCTTATGAAGCTCTTCACTTGATGAATACTAGAATGTTTGCTAAATTTGGTTTTATGGCATTAAAACTGGATATGAGAAAAGCATATGATAAAGTGGAATGGGTGTTTCTTAAAGTTGTTATATAGAAAATGGGATTTGATGATCATTGGATTGGTTTGATTATGGATTGCATCTCATCAATTTCCTTTTCTTTGTTGATTAATGGTGAAATTGCTTCTTCTTTTAGACCCACTCAAGGGATTAGACAGGGAGACTCTCTTTCTCCCTATCTTTTCATTATATGTGCAGAGGCCTTATCCAACATGCTTATCCAAACTGAAGCAAAGGATATTATTACCTGTGTATTAATTGGGAAGGGTAAAATGCTTGTAAATCACTTGTTTTTTGCATATGACAGCCTTATTTTTTCTAAAGCTAACTTTTTTGAATGGAGTGGGATTTTATCTATCCTAGAGGGTTATGAAAAAGCTTTTGGTCAGCTTCTTAACAAAGAAAAAATAGGAATCCATTTTAGTAGAAATACCCCACAGGATGTAAGGCACAATATAATGAGCATCTCGGGTATACAAGCTGCTAGATCCTTTGAGAAATTTCTAGATTTGCCCGCTATAATAGGAAGATCTAAAACTAACAACTTCTCATTCTATATTATATAGGATTTGGCTTAGGGTGACTAGTTGGAAGACAAGCAGCCTATCAATTGCTGGGAAAGAAGTATTACTTAAGATTGTGCTTCAAGCCATTCCACTTTATTCAATGGGTATCTTCCTCTTATCTTCATCCATTACTAGTAGAATTGATAAAATGCTTAAAAAGTTTTGGTGGGACTTTAATGAAAAGAAAAAGTAAGGCTCAATGGGTGAAATGGGACACCATTACTCAGTCAAAAGAGGTAAGAGTTTCAACCTAGCCATGTTAACCAAACAATTATGGCTAATGTTACTTAATCCTGATTCAACCTCTGCCAATGTCATTAAGTCTAAATACTTTCTTGATGGGGAGTTATTGAAGGCAACAATGGGCTCAAGACCTTCCTACCTTTGGACAAGTTTGATGGTTAGGGTATAATTGCGTAAAGAGGGGTTAATTTGGAGGATAAGAGATAGGCAACATGTGGGGATATGGGAGGATAAGTGGATTCTTATTCTTAATCCATACCCATACATGATTAATTCTCCTCGTCCTCCAAATGTGCAGATCAACAAGGTGTTAGACCTAATTGACCTAATGAGTAATTAGTGGAAAGAGGAATTGCTATGCCAACTATTTTCAAAATCTAAAATTAATTGTATAATAGCAATCCCTTTGAATAAAGGAAGCAGAGGAGACCAGTTAGTGTGGAGGGGATCTTCAGATGGTTTGTTCTCTGTAAGGACTGCCTATTTCCTGCATAAAGAAGTGGCAATAAGATCAGATGGGAGAGCTTCTTTTCATACTACTTAGTCTAGATTCTAGCACTATTTGGGAGCTCAAAGCTCCAAGAGCAATAGCTCTTTTCTTCGAAAGCAGTCAAGGAAGTCTAGATTCTAGCACTATTTGGGAGCTCAAAGCTCCAAGAGCAATAGCTCTTTTCTTCGAAAGCAGTCAAGGAAGCCATTCCTACCATGTTTAATTTAAAGAAAAGAAAAATAATGGCTAATGATGCTTGCCCTATTTGCAAGAATGGATTAGAAGCTGTGAGTCATGTTTTGTGGTTATGTCCCACGGCACAGGATGTCTGGTCAATCATTTGCAAGAAGACACAGAAGATGAGCCTAGTAGCAAATGACTTTTATGGAATTTGGCAAGCTTTGGTAGATGAACTCAATGAAAAGGAATTACAGGAAGCAGCCTTAATTCTGAAACAACTTTGGTTTAGAAGAAATAGTTTCTTGCATGACAATATTTTCAAACATCCTTCTTCTTTTGTCAATCAAGTAAAATCAGAAGTACTCTTGCTAAATAAAGTGCAACAACACCATACTAGAAGTGACATTTACAATTCTCTAGTGGCTCGGTAGCAAGTATGGCAAAAACCTCATGTAGTGTTCTATAAACTTAATTGGGATGTGGCTATACAGGCTGACTTGGGGATAATTGGAATTGATGCTATCATTAGAGATTATGCATGTTGTGTTATAGGTACATTAAGAACAAAAAGCACACTGCATTTGAGCCCTTTTACAAGAGAAGCCTATGCCTTGATGCTGTGAGTTATCTTCACAAAAAAAATAGGCTTTCATCACGTTAAGCTCGAAGGAAATGCCCTTAATGTAGTCAGACTACTACAAAATGCGAAGACTGATTGGAGTTATGGAGGGTGATCTTGGACACAAGGAACTTGCTGAATTCTTTTGTTGTTTGGGATGCTGCATACATTAATCAATATACTAATAATTATTTTTTTATTATTAAATAAATAAAAATAAAAATAAATAAGATGTCAAAATAAAGTGTCAAATTTGATAGACAAACTAATATTTTCGTATACGAAAGTGCTACTCTAGCAATATATATGTATATTAGTCAACTAATGATAATTGATAGGCTTGCAATCCCTTCCAACCTCTTTACTATTTGACATTTGTATTTATATTTTTATAATTTCTTTATGGCATTTTTGTAACATCTTTAATCATTAAGAAAATTATTTAAAAATATAATATTTCATTAATAGTCACTTTTTTAATTATTAAATAAAAAAAGTTATAAAAAAAGTATTCATTTACATAACCGAAATGCTACAAGAGTACAAGGGAACTGAAATCCACCAATCAGTGGATTAGAGTAATGTTTTGAATATTATATCGGTGGATGTATCGGTCAAGTCACTAAAACGAAATATTTCAATACCGGTATCATTTCGTATACCGCTTCGAAATAGTTTATACATAAAAATATATATATATATATAATTACATATATAAATTATATTTCAAAATAATAGTCAATATATAAATAAATTATATAGATAAATATATATGTAAATAGTTTAGTCTGAATTAAGATAAAAAAAATAATAAGAAATGAAAAAAAAAAAATAGGTCGAAATCCAGTATAATCGATACAGACATGGCCGGTACAACTGAAATACCGACCAGTACAACTGGTATTTGGGCAGATACGAAATATGAATATATCTATACTGGCCAACTGGCCGATACGGCATATACCAACCGTACCGACCGATATGGTAGGATACGATATTTAAAATCATGAATTAAAGACTACGGACATACTGATAGATTGTTGGATTTCAAAAAAGTTTCTATCCAACCTTTTATGAGAGTTTGCGTGGTGAGAATATAATTATTTATTATTTTATTATTATTTATAAAATATGTAAAATTATCTCGTAAGTTATACTCATTAAATATTTAAAAAAAATTTATAAATTTATTAAAAAATAGTTACTTAACTATTAACTAAGAAAAACTCACACCATGACTTCGGGAAATTGGAATAAACATTTTATACAAGAATAATGACAAGATTACTACTTATTTATTATTTATTTATTTATTTATTTTTATAGTTTTAAATTTTTTAAATTTTAAATTTTAATTATATTTAATGATTAAAAAAGTGACTATTAATAAAATTATATATTTTTTAATTTTTTAATAATTAAAAATGTCAAGAAAATATTTTAAAATAATGATTAAAATGATAAAGAATTTCAAATCCACCCTAAAAATAATAAGGATAATGATACACTTATAGTTACTATCCTAGTACTATTCTTTTATTTTTTTTATTTTAAAAAAAAAAAATCTTTTACTTAGTCATTAAAGAAGTGATTATTAATAAAATTGTATATATATTTTTTATATTTTTTCAATAATTAGGAATACTAAAAAAATACTTTTAAAATATATATATATATATATATTAAAAATAGTAAATAAGTAGTTATGAAATAATAAGTGTATCATTATCTGCTAAAAAAAGATTGTATCATTATCTAAATAATAAATAGATAATAAGATAATAGCAAGATATCAGCCTCACTTCCCATGAAAAGGAAGATTAGGTTGACGTACATCGCGAAAAGCTCGGAAATTATTGCGGATCAAGGACGATAATAGATTGATTTTCCTTAAGAGAAAGACCGGAAATAATTTGGATATGAAGATACTTGGATCTTAATTTTATTTTATATCGTTTTTATATTTGAATATTATAAATCTAATTTTTTTTTAATTCTAAATTTTTTCATGGAATGATTATTTAATTATTATATTTTTTTAAAAGGGTAATGCTACATACAGTCGTGGAGTTGTAAACGGCATGCAGTCGCTTTAAAAAAAAAGTTAACTTTTTCACGTGGGTCCCATATTTATTCACTTTTTTTCAAAGCGACTGCACGCCGCTTGCAACTCTGTAACTGCATCTATCATTTCTCTTTTTTCAAAGTACAGGAGCAGGATGCATCCTGTAAATTTTTAATCGAAAATGTAAGTCAAACCCTTTACAAAATAAGTGTCTTATTAAATACTATTTTCATTTCTTTGTTTTTTTTTTTTTTTATACAATTGGAAGATGGGATTTCTAACTTCAAACTTCTATTTTAAAAGCTAGAGACTTTGCCAATTAAGCCAATTAAGCCAATTAAGTCACAGGCCTTTTAACTACTTTTTTTGTTTATGTTTTAATCACAATTGAAAAATGTGTGATTTTAAGGCCACGCTTGATTTTACATTTGCATCGTTTCAATCGTGAGTTCATCTCAATATTCAAATACTATTTAAAATATTATTTTTTATTTTTTATTTTTTATTTTTCTAATTTTTTAATTTTTTAATTTTTTCATCTAATCATTACATAATCATTATATTTTTTTTAAATTTCAAAATAAAATACAATAATAATTTAACTTTTATAAATCTTAAAACAAAAATTATATTCTAATAATATTTTAACTTTATAATATCTTTATTCAATTTCCTCTCTCTCATTTTCTAAAACTTCATAAAATAGTTTAATTCAAATAATTTCATTACTATTTATAAATTATCGTCTCATTATTATTTATAAATTTCTCATTTTAATTCATCTCATCTATATAACAAAATAAGATCTAAGACATCAACCAATATATATATTCGTTAGTAAGTATTTAGTCTAAGAGAAATGATATTTATAGTCATGAAGTATGTAAGTATCGTATAATTATTTTTAAAAAATAAATAAAATATGAGATTTATATTAAAAAATTTATTTTTAATATTAATCTCATTTTTTTTAAAAGCGAATAAGTATCTTTTACTAACAAAGTTTTCAACTTTATTTTCACACTACCCTTTACTAGAGATCAAATGCCAATTCAATTGGGACAAAATGGCAATGATTATTTTTATTGCAGTGACCACCTACTTAAAAAAAAGTGCTAATGTAATAAAGCAATGTCATTAAATAAAAGATAAATATATATATATAGAGAGTAAAGTTATATTTCATATCATTTTATTATAAAAAATATGATATATTTATTATTATTAAATGATAAAAAATATCTAATAAAAAATACCTATTATATCACATCCTATTATTGATAAGCATGCTTAGAATTTTCATATATATACATATTATTAAAGATAATTTCTCATTGTACAATCCGATATATTTATGATTTCTTAAAAAAAAAAAATCCGATATATTTTAATTAAGTCAACATTTTTTCTATACCCCATAGATGGTAAGTTCTGACAAGCAAATTCTTTTCAAATCTATTTCGAATATTTTATTATTATTTATTATTTTATTATTACTTTTCACTTACTTTTTATTATTATTCATTATTCATTATTTTTTATTAATATTTAATATTTAATTAATATTTTTTAATTACTATTCATAACTTTTCTTAATACTTTTCACTATCTAAACACAAACTAATCATGCAATTCAAAATTTACAGCAATGATACCATTATACAAAGTAAAATAGACACGAATAAAGTAGAGGGCTACTAGGGCGGCTCAACATATTTTGTGAGCTTAGGCGATCATTAAATATATTATATTTTAATTTAAAAATATAATAATAATAATAATATTTAAATATTAAATAATAAAATTTTATTTAAAGATTTTGATATGTAAATATAATATACTTCTTTATAATTTAAATACTTACTTTTATTTTAAGTAATATATATTTCTTTTAATATTAAATTTTGAAAATAAATAAGGTCATCAACATAAAAAATACACATTATTTTACTGCTTTTATTCTAATTTTACTATTGTTTAAAAAATTTGTGCATTTTGAATAAAATATTTTTAAAAAAATTATATTTTTTTATTTTTTTATCAAACCTTCCATCTTTTAGATAAAATATGGGGCCTATTTGAGATGAGGGCCTTAGGCGGTAGCGCTACCCCTTTGAGCCAGCCCTGAGGGTTTCCAATGTCTCCCCCAAAATATAACTAATGGATAGTGACAGGTTTACTACCCTATTATTACCTATTTATTACTCTCTTTTATATTTAAATTTATTTTTTTAATTTTTTTAAAGTATTTTTTACATATCCTTAATCATTAAGAAAAAATTTAAAAAAAATATAATCTTACTAATAATTACTTTTTTAATCATTAAATAAACTAAAAAATTTAAAAAAATATCAAATAAAAAATGAATAATAAATGGGTAATAATAAAATGGTAAGTCTTTCATTTTCCATAACTAAAACCATTGTAATCAGACAAAGCAAAATATACACGACACGTGTTTTTTAAGATGATAAATAAAGCTGTGGCTGAGAATTAAGCTATATATATAGCTAGCTGCTAGGACTTGGCTTCTGGTGCAAAATAGCACACAATTCAATGTAGGTCCCACGTTGGCGGTCTCCTATAAGAAAAATGACCACAAAACAAAGGATCCAATACCTTTTAAGTAGGGGTGTAGATGGTCCAGTTCGATTCGATTTGATCTGAAAAATTTGTGGACCGATTCTATTTAGTCCAAGAATTCTCTCATCCTGGACCAGACCGAACAGGAGTTCAGTCCATACTGGTCCGATCTAATTCGGTCCAGAGACGATCCGGTCCGGTTCAGAGGTGCCCCATATGATTTAATAGGCTAAATTTAATTTAAAATTTTATAATGATCAAATATTTTTTTGGCCCAAATTTAACTACTATAAATTATAATATATTAATATTATAAGAGTATATATTATATATTAATATGTTAGTATATATTATATATTAAGTATGTTAGTAAATTATAACTAATAACACTATTATATTAGTATATTATATATTTATATGTTAGTAAATAGTGATAAATTAGTAATAATATATTAAATAATAATAATATACTTATTACTTATAAGTTATTACTAATATTCTATATAAATATATTATAATTTATATTTTTATACTATAACTAGTCAATCAATAAATAATAATATGTTAATATTATAAGAGTATATATTATATATTAATATGTTAATATATATTATATATTAATTTATATTAATATTAATATTATAATTTATATATTATTTTTATACATACATATATAAATATATATATATATATGTAAGGTTCGGTCCGGTTCAGGGGGAGAAATCATTTGGACCGGACCGGACCGGAATTAATCGGTCTATGTAAAATTTGGATCGGATCGGATCGAATTCCATTCAATCCCGTCCAGTCTCGGTCCAGGACTACCGGTCCGGTCCGGTCCAGTCCACCGGTCCAATCCGATCTTTTTACAGCCCTACTTTTAAGACCTCGTTTAAATTCAGAAGTGAGTTGAGATTGTCTCAATTTATTTTTATTTTATTATTATATTTTTATAATTTTTTATATAAAATATAAATTTTTATACATTTTTTTCAAATTTTAATACACTTTTTTCAAATTTTAAAATAATATTATTATTAAAAAATAAACTAAACTCATCTTAATTCATTTCATCTCTAAATCCAAATGAAAGCTTTCTTTTGTTTCTAGGGACAATAATATTGATTCCAAATCCTAATTAAATATATTTTGGAAGTGACTACCACATAAATGGGGGTATGTTTCATAATTACTAGCAAAACCCTCTATTCCTTTTTTATGTGTGGTTCAGAGTGATCTTATATTATATATCTATGAAAAATGTAATTATAGAATGTAAATGGACTTGTAAAGCATGATAGTATATAAATCCAAAAACAATTATAGGAATGTATATGAGATGAACTTGTCTCAACTCATTTTAAATATATTATTATATTTTTTTAAATTTTTATATAAAATATAATTTTTAATATATAATTTTTTAATTTATTTTATTTTTTAATTTTAAAATAATAATAATATTAAAAAATAAATTTAACCCATATTAATTTAACTCTTCTCCACATCTAAATTAGATCTAAGAGAAACTTTAAACGCAAAACCTTGGAACCGAAAATCCCAATCCGAAAGATTCTCAACAAGCCGACCAGATCTAGCAACTAAAATCAGATGAAAGACATGTCGTGTCCTTAGTTTCTAGCATAATCAACCATATTTTTTCATATTCTATATAAAACAAAAAACATAGGCAGAAAAAAATGATTTAAAAAATAAAAGCAAAAAATGTCATTCCCGAGATAAGAACATCCTCATTGACTTAGTTATATCTAAAATTTGGATAATTTATATTAAAAATACTCTCCGTTAGATTGACTATATCTAAAATATCTAGATTTTAATTAAAGTATTTAGTTAAATATAGAAGACTATAATTGATTCTTCAAACATTAAAATATTAATTTCTCACTCTAATCAAGTATAAAAAGATTAATTTCTCACTCTAATCAAATATTAAATTTATTAATTTAATAATAATTTATTATTATATAAATTATAAATAACTAATCCAATATAAAGATTGAATATAATTAGAAGTGACAAATACAAAAAAGTGTCATATTAACTAAATTTTGAAAATAAATTTGATGCTCTAACTTTTCATTTTCTTGCAAAACTTCCAAAAAATATTCAAATAAGAAAAGAAATGAAGAAGAAGGAGGGGGATAGACTCTAAGTCTATTTTTTAATTTTTTTAAATAATAATAATAATAATAATAAAGCAAGCAGTGAGCAGAAAGAGAATCTTTATGTGTTGCAGCCTAGCTGCACACACTAACATTAATTTGTTTTTTAAATAATGTGTATGTCATTAGACTACTAGAAGCTGCAGCCCAACCATAAAATTTTAAACACAAAGAGCCGAAATCCGTACAGAGGAGACACATCCTGTACAACAACAACGACAAGAACAGGTAGGTAGTGTTCGTTCTTCCTCCTCTTCTTCCTTCTTCTTTAACTAAACTAGCAGGATAGTGAAAACTGGCAACAAGAATAATTTTTCTGCAGAGCTCGAGCGGTAAGAGATCGCCATGCTCGAGCTCCCCTAATCAATGTTTGTCGTCTCGTCAAGTACGACTACAATGCCCGGCCCTGCAAGCATAGAAGCGCCATTGTTATGGTAGTAATTTTTTCTATTTCTGTCAAAATAAATTCTTATTTTTTGAGAAAAAAAAAATGAAATTAATGACGACGTGGCAAGAATATGGATCATGATTTTGTTTAATATTTTGATGTCAATGGTCAAGATCAGTTGGACAGAAGTTGTCATGTGAGATAGATAGATATCTCCAATCCCATGAAAGTTCACACTAGGTAGTGATGAAAATGATAACCTCAAAATCTCACTACTCAAGTGCTAAATCTCCACATTCACATTTTCGAAAAGAGATTTATTTATTTATTTATTTATTTATTAGAATTAGGAAAAGGTATTAAGGCATGGAAATTGTTTTTGACCCCAACTAACGAAGTCCGATTGGGTTCCGACATTTTTTTGTGTGTTTTTTTTAGTTTTTTTAATGTGATTTTTTTATATTTTTAAAAAATATTTTAATATGTTAAAAAATCATGTAAAATAAATATACATATAAAAAAAAAATGGAAACCCAATCGAATCCGTTACTCGAGATATGTAACAGTACACTCATTAAGACATTCATAGGTGGGTGGGTGGTTCTTTCCCGATTCCTTTTTTTTGTCCCCTTGAATTTGGTCCACAAAAAGGCTTTTTCAGAATGTGTCCTCAGCTATTAGCTGTGAATCTGCAAGAGCATATATATGTTCAGTTTCCGCCCTCTAATTAGATGTGAGATTGAGGTGGCCGTAATATGTGAGGTTTGTATATTCTAAGATTTAGAGTAAGACCGATAGAAATATAAAATGAGTCTGAAAATTGGATTTTGATGGTGGTCAATTGGATTTTGATGAGATCTTGTACAATTCGGTATCTTTGGGACATTTGGGTTGAGCTAATGATTTTACTTCATGAGTTTGATTTTTCTATCAATATTGTTTTAGAAAGGAGAAATATAAGGTGGCTGATCTTTTAGCACGAAGATATTATAAGAAAATTATTTATTTATGGTCATTTAATTGCGACTAAATAATTATTTACAGCTAAAGTTAATTACAAATAATCATTTGGTCGCAATTAAATGATCACAAAAACTTAATTTTCTTATAGTAAGAGGTGCTACAAGGGAGAATAAATTGTATAAAAAAGCTAATCAATTGACTCGTGAGGTAAGAGGGTTGTACAAATTGGAGAAGATGGTTTTAGCTTCTATTTGATATAGTTGATTTTGGGGTTGGTTGTGTCTCCGTTGAGGCTTGGTTAGATTGAATTTCTGAAATTTCTTAGAAGATGTATAGGCTGGTTTTTCTGTTGGTTGCTCTTTCATGTTGGTTTTTTTTAGTTGAATTGTGGTGTTTTTGGGTATTGTTTGGTTTTGACACTCGAGATAGATTTATAAATTATTTGTAAATTTGTAAATTTTGAGTGTCTTGGTCATTGTTATCACGATATTCTATGGATATTTTTTTGATAAACTTGGGGAGTTTTACAATATGAGTTGGCCGAGTGAATTTATTGAGCAGTTTTAATGCTCGATCAATAAATTTTATGTGATCTATTTAATGTATATATCTCTTTTCAACTTTATAGTTCAAGTAGAAAGTCTAGAAGATTGAAAAATGAGAAGCTCTTATAGCATTTGAGATCATGTGTTATAGCAACAATGAGATTTATTAAAAAAAATTCACAAACTGACATGATTTTATATGATACGTTAAATCTATTTTACAATGCAAGTAGTTTTACAATACAAGTAGTTTTACAATCTAACGTATCACATCCAGCTATATTAATTTATAAATTTATTTTTGTGAGATCTTTTTAGGATTAAAACATTTTTCTTAACATTTATAGCTAGTTATTTTTTAGTCTATACCCAAATATGATTTAAAAGTATCGTAGAATTTTGTGTAGGAGAAGACGGGGATATCAGTTAATTCATTGTGGCATCAATCAATTTTCCACGATATCTACAAAATATAAATCATAGGATTTCGAAAGGATATGGACTGCACTTGAATGTATAAAACTATTAGGAGGCAAACTTTGGACTGACTTCTATGCTATGTGCCTCAGGTTTCAACAAATTTCTCTTTGATTTTCCACTTTTGGTAACTTCATAGTAATTTATTTTGGTTTGATTGCTAGTAGGGGTGTTCAAACGGGTTTCGAACCGGAAATCCGGGTCAAACCGACCCAGAACTAAATAGCTAAAACCGGTTTGGACTCCAACCCGAATTCACTCGGGTTGAAATCCGGGTTGGACCCAGGTTGAAATCTGGGTTGGATTCGAAAATCCAGTTTCCAGATTTCAAACTATTTTTTTTTTAAATTTATAAAACCCGTATTATTACTTTTTTTTGAGAAATTTGTTTTGAAAAAGTTTATAAAAAAACTTTTATTTTATTATCAACAAATTTCTCAACAAAAAAAATTATAATACAAACTAAAAAAAAGACGGTTTAAAATCCGGAAACCGGATTTCCGGGTCCAACCCGAATTTCAATCCGGGTGAATCTGGGTTGGAGTCCAAACCGGTTTTAATATGGGTTCCGGATTTAGTTTAATATGGGTTGAAAACCGGAACCGGGTATCCGGATATCCGGGTTCCAAACCGGACAAAAAAAAAAGGGCCTGGAAGAACACCCCTAATTGCCAGAGAACTACTGCAGTCACAAAAGGTTTATATAAAAGTAATTTTACAAATTGATGTATTTTCATTGAATCCATTATATATATTTTATAATAAAGTAATTTTATAATTTTATAAATTCCATCAAACCAAATCAATTTGTGAAATTATTTTGTGTAGGATCTATACAAATATGTTTGGGTTGATTTTTTTTTTTTAAATCCTTGAAATAATAGTGATTTTATTGTATGTTAAAAAATGTTTGAATGGAAAGTGATTTAAAAAAAATAATTTGAAAGACTTGTTAGTTCCCAAACAAGGCCTCAGTGGCCCAACACCAACCACAAAGACAATTAAGCTAGCCCAAACTTTGCCGTGGAAGAGATTTTTCAGCAACACACACAAGTATAATGCCAGACACATGACAAGTGAGTGAAGTTGGAATTAGAACTTGAAAATGTCAGGATTGGGCTATTTAGCTAAGCTAGGGCAAACACATGCACTTCCTTGTGTCAACCTGACTCTATGCTCCAACATCAATGCAGCATATATTTATATATATATAAATACTTTAGCCACAATATTTTTTTATACAAAATTAATAACTTTATAAACTGATATAATTTGATATAGTACATTGAATTATAAAAGATTTTATTGTAAAATAAATCCAATGAATCATATAAAATTTAATTGTCAAATAGTCATATTAGTTGCAATTAATTGGTTACAAATATCTATTTTTCTTATAGTGATTTTGGATTATATATTATAGAAATGATATTTTCAGTTCTAGAATATGTGTGTAAGTTATGCCAGTTCATTTGAAAAAGGTAGAAAAATATAAGACTTACATAAAAAAAAAAATTTATTTTTTTAATGATGAACCTTATTTTTGTTCAATGGGAGTGTACTGTGAAGTTTGTACATTCAAGAGCTGTGTCTAGCATTATTCTCTCTCTCTCTCTCTCTCTCTATATATATATGGGTGATGCTAGAGTGAATCCACACTCAGCACACTCACCCTCACAGTGCACTGTTCATGTGAACAGTGCACTGTGAGGGTGAGTGTACTGAGTGTGGATTCACCCAATATTTTTCCTATATATATATATTATTTGACCCACACGCATGAAGTAATACTATGTACTGTCCAAGTCTTACTTAATTGACAAATATGTGATATGTTAAGAGTTACTTTTTAATAAAAATAAGATTACAATCGATACATATATAACAACGAGCCACATCAGTTTCTAGTTTTATTTCATGATCAGATTTTTTTTTGTGAACTCAACATTTCTCAAGACCGAATATACATTATACATGTATATATATATATATGTTGGGAATCTGGGCTTCCAAATTCCTCCCCACCAGGATCTACTTTTAAGAGAATAACAAGAAAAAATAGAGAAATAAACACAACACAAGAATTTACGTGGAAAACTCCAAAAACAGGAGAAAAACCACCAGACCCAGAGAAGAAAATACACTATGTGAAAAATTGTTACAATCACACAATTTTTCTCCTCACCCCAACGACACCCACAAAAACTTTTCCCACTAGTAAAAGTCTAACTTTCACCTCTCTTCCTTTTACATACAAAAAAGGACAACACAGGAATTTTACTAAAGTCAAAAGTTACCAGATAAATTTCTGACTGGTGTGTTTAAACCAAGGAGCCCAAGCCTTATTTTATAAGGCTTGGGGCTGCCTTCTCTCCCACTCCTTTCCCATGTGGGATTAAGGAGCAAAACTCAACAATCTCCACCTTGCGACTTTGACTGATCCCACAGCCACGCTCCACCGCAATGAGGATCTTCATAGCTTCCGCGATCATGCTCCACCATAAAAGCATACTCACTCAGAATAAACCAATTCCAAGCATTTCACTTCGGCCCATGTCGAAAATAATCTTGCTGAAAAATTATGGTGAAACTCCCACGTTTGGCTTTCCTGGAAGTTCATCAGCCATCGACATGAATTTCCACCACACACCCTGCATCAATGCCAAACCAATGCCTGTGTGCAAATTTGTGCAACAACTAACATTAACATCCTCTATCATGGCAACTTTGGGATTAGCGACATGCCATAAGGATGTATACGTCTCTTTTTAACAGACATCGTCTTCTGTAAAGAGAGATATAATGTTAGTTTCATTGTCAGTATCTCCATTTACTGACTTGGAACCATTTGTTGAACCGGCTCCACCTCTTGGACAATTTCTTTTGACGTGCCCAGGTTGTCCACACACCCAGCAGACTACTTTCTTTTTCATGGAGTTCTTTCTCTTCCAATCACCAGCTGTCACCATTGCTAAGTTTTCAAGTGAACCATTACTTCCACTACTTAGCCTTATTTCTTCAGAAAAAAGTTTACTGGTAACTTCTGAAAAAATTATTTTCTCATTCCCATGTATCAAAATAGGCTTCATATGCTCATAGGAAGATGGAAGAGACCAGATCAGTCTCAAGGCTTGATCCTTATCATCAATTTTAACTCCAATAGATTCCAGCTCAGAGACAATGCCATTGAGAACACTTAAATGATCTGAAATAGTCGTACCTCCACTCATCCGCAGTGTATGAAACTGCTCCTTCAGGTACATTCGATTCGAGACACCCTTCGTCTGATACAACTCTTCGAGCTTTTCCCAGAGTCCCTTTGCCGTGAATATTCCATGCACATTTGCAAGAACATTCTTGGCTAGGCACAGACGAATTGCACTTGCCGCTCTCAAATCCAAATCCTCCCAATCTTCATCGCTCATTCCAAATCTGCTCTTTGTTTCACCAGTAGTGCTTGGACCGCTACTGACTTCAGGGACTGGTCTACCTTTCAACGCCTTGTGTAATCCTGATTGAATCAAGATATCCTTGACTTGCACTTGCCACAAGCCAAAATTGATTCTCCCATCAAATTTCTCCACATCAAATCTGATAGGATTTGAAGCTCTACCTCCTGACATAACTTCGATGAATTTTACCGTAGAAATGAATAGTACCCACTAAGTAAGTTCCCAAGAAAGACTGATCTTTTCTAGACAGAACTTCAAGGTTCCCAGGAAAGATTGGAGGGTCACAACAGACACACTTAAAATTTTCAATCTCCTAGACAGAACCTCCTTAGACCATACGTATTCACACTACCACACCAAAGCTCCACCCTGCAAAAAGAACCTAGTGGCTCTGATACCACTATTGGGAATCTGGACTTCCAAATTTCTCCCCACCAGGATCTACTTTTAACAGAATAACAAGAAAAAATAGAGAAATAAACACAACACAAGAATTTACGTAGAAAACTACAAAAACAGGAGAAAAACCACCAGACCCAGAGAAGAAAATACACTATGTGAAAAATTGTTACAATCACACAATTTTTCTCCTCACCCTAACGACACCCACAAAAACTTTTCCCACTAGTAAAACTCTAACTTTCACCTATTTTCCTTTTACATACAAAAAAGGACAACAGAGAAATTTTACTAAAGTCAAAAGTTACTAGATAAATTTCTGACTGGTGTGTTTAAACCAAGGAGCCTAAGCCTTATTTTATAAGGCTTGGGGCTGCCTCCTCTCCCACTCCTTTCTCATGTGAGATTAAGGAGCAAAACCCAACAATATATAGCTAGATAGGTTATTTAATTTGGTCAGCTTTGTATATGCTTATAACGAGCTTATATTGTAATATTATTTGCCACTATATAAGTGACCGATCGATATAATATTTGATAATTTGATATATATATATATATGTGTGTGTGTGTGAATATATATATATGCACCATTTGGATTATCTCGTCATGTGCACAAGTTTTTTAATATATATAATTAGATCGTTATTAATTTCGATCGTGTTAATTTGACAAATTTTGGCTCAATAAAAAGTTAACTAAAAAACTAAGCTCAAAATAAAACTGATCGACATACATATCTTATCCCATCTGATGCTGAAGAAATCAGGTGTATTAGGTCTTCTTGTCCCTGGGAATCCTCCATGAGATTCACAGATGCATTGCTCCCTACCGGTGCACTTACGCGAGAGAGGGTTTTGGAAAATATAGTTGGAACTGCTGGGGATGAAGAGACCACTACTTTACCTTGTTTAATGAGATCTTGGACTGCATGCATGAGAAAAAAGCACCAATTAATTGTATGGCCCGGACCTTGATTGAATTAACAATGAGTGTTTGGATTATATATAGGAAGAGGATTTGGTGGTGATTTGGATGTTAGCAGTGTTAAGAGCCCCCTTCGACCAAAACTTTGAAAACTTACCTGGTTCTCCAAATAGCGTCAAATTCTTAAGAGGCCTAATATATAGGTAGCCTAGGTGAGGAGAAACGTACAAAATCACTTTTACATGCAATTTTGCATGCGTGCATGACTTTCTTAATTTTATATATATTTTTTCTTTACCAATGACTTTCTTAATTTTGAGGTATTTATATGTAGCAGTACTGATGGTGAAGGCTTCTAGCCATGGTTGACATTCCTTGTTTCCTTAAAGAATAAATGATAATCTTGTCGTCCTTTTACTAACTTTTTTATATTTTATATTTATATAATAGTTGAGGAAGTAATTATTAGTAAAATTGTATACTTTTTAAAATTCTTTCTAAATGATTAAGAATGTTAAGAATATAATAAAAAAATAAAAATTTCAAATATATTAAAAATAATAAACAGATGATGATAAGAGAGGATTAAAAATATCATTACCCTTCCTAAATATATGAGCGGTGCTATCTCCTGAGGGATGTAGTCCGAATGTATACCGAACAATATAAAAGAGTTTTGTTATTTTTATAGATTTTATTTCATTTTATTTTTAATATTTAAAAAAAAAATATCATCATTAAAAAAACATATACTTAATGATCACTAAGTAAAAAAAAAATATTTTAAAAAAATTATTCTGAATTCGGAACAAAACTTTAGAATATTTTTGGGATGAGAAGCATTTGTCAAATATGAGAACGCCATAGATTCCTTGGCTTCCGGGAGGCAGTAGTACTAGTACTGCAATTTTTGGCATTTCTAAAGTGCCCTAGCTTCACCATAATTTATATATTTTATTTATATTTTTAGACTTTATTTTATTTCAAATATATATTTTTAAAATGAGTAATACTACTCTTCATCTCATTTTTCATCATCCTCTCATCATTCTATGATATGGTATTAAATAATTAGAGATTATTTATTATGTTTTATTTATTAGTCTATCATCTGATGTCACATCATAAAATGATAAAAAAATAATAAAAAAGATAATGATGAATAAATTTATTCTTTTAAAATCATACTAATAAGCTGTGGGGCATGTCCCTTGAGAAGAGTAAAGTGAGTAATATAAATCAAGGGATATGGTAATATTTTTCAACTTCAATTATACTCTAAATTTTATGGACTTTATTTAGAATAAGAATGTTATTAAATTTCTTTATGGAAAGTAATTTGCACATGAGATCGAGAGAGTTTCATATGAAAAGATTCACTTTTTAGTAGAATAATAATAAGATTCATACAATCACTTATATTATAATGTCAAATATTAATACAAACACTAAAATCATTTTATTTAAATTTTAAATTTTACATAACTATTCTCCATTTCGAAAATTACAAAAAAAGGTTGTACATGAAACATCATTAATTAATTACGCTTGGGAAGAATAGGTATTTGCCGGCGGATGGAAAGAATATGCTATTTTTCATTATTACCTAGAAAGTTCAAAATTTGGGAAGAGTTGGAATGAGTTAATTATATGGAGATTTGTTTTTTTTCTTTTTTCTAATCAAGCATGTGTTATATATAATAAAACTAGAGTACAAATTAATGATCAAGGTGGATCCTTTCCACTATATATTAATAAATAAAAAGCATCTAATAACATTATCTAAATTAAGGTATACATCTAAAAATTAGATTGGTTATTGCCCATTACATCATTGAATACACATCAATTTTGAGATTGAATATGAATTTTGATTATTTTTCATTTTTGATGATGGTAAAAAATTGTCTTATTTGAATTCGAAATTGAGATGAGATGAATTAAGATAAATTTTGAAATTTGAATAAAAATAATATTATTATTATTTTAAAATTTGAAAAAATTAAATTAGGATTTAAAAAATTTGTATTAGAATTTGAAAATGCTATATTAAAATTTATATTTTATATAAAAATTTTAAAAAATATAATAATAAATTTAAAATAAATTGAGACGAGAATTTAAACCGGCCTTACCGAATATTTTCGATGATTGAGGAAATTTGCAAATACGGGCGGGAAAGAAATAGCTGTTGTTTCAATAGTTGTAACGACAAAGAAAAATTATGGGGAGTATCCATACTCAGGATACTCTCCCTCACATGAACAGTGTATGCACTGTTCATGTGAGAGGGAGTATCTTGAGTATAGATACTCCCTAGCACAACTCACCGACAAATTGGGTACCGCCTTTCATTAGTACTGCCAGGCTTTGCTGATGTTGAGATGCCATTTTGGAACATCTAGAAATGATCATCTAGACATGATGTTGACATGCCATTTTGGAACAGCTAGCTGTATACCCAATTTCCTCTAGCACTAATTTCTAGGCTTCTAGCTACCATCACCTTTTTGACAAACTTCAAGATGTGCTAGGGAGTATATATATGTCAATATAAGTCTTAGGTACATGATCATTGATTGAGATGTATTGTTCTTTTCAGTATATAGATATATAATATAAGATCAACCTGAACTGCGCCACATAAAAAAATATTTTCTAGTAATTAAATAACGCACCCTAATTAATTATGTGG
Source organism: Platycarya longipes (assembly GCA_036559045.1). Classification (NCBI taxonomy): domain Eukaryota; kingdom Viridiplantae; phylum Streptophyta; class Magnoliopsida; order Fagales; family Juglandaceae; genus Platycarya; species Platycarya longipes. Next base: position 2,942,136 of record CM071802.1, on the reverse strand, counting down.
TAGAGCTGGCCGTCGCAAATAATGTCGATCAGTCACTTCCAGTATTTAATTAGGATTTGGACCCAATTTCGTAGTCCCTAGGAACAAGGAATTAAAAGGCATTGGGCCCTTTGTTTTGTGGCCATTTTTTCATAGAAGACCACCAACGTGGGGCCATACCTAGAATTTTGGGCACCATTTAATTTGCACCAGAGGCCACGTTCTCGTCGTTCTAGCAGCTAGCTATATAGCTTAATTCTCAGCCACAACATTAATTTATCATCCTTAAATACGTGTCATGTATATAAATATATATATATATATATATATCTTTATGAAATATTATTAGTGATTTGTTTGCTTACATTTTAATTTATCCTTTTAACTTTACAATGGTTTAGGTTATATTTTGGGGGAGACGTTTGGTAGCCCTATAATCTATTCTTGTCTATTTTGCTAATTTGTATAGTGATAGATCTCTATGACTGTAGATTTGAAATTGCACAATTATATCAATAGGTGTCTTTGATAATATATATGTGTAAATCTATATATATATGAAAATTTTTATATACTACACTACCATTCTACCATCATCTTACTATTTAGGATATGACACATTTACTATTATTAGATGATTTTTTATTGAGTAATTCTTTATCATCCATTAATAATAAATATGACATATCTTATATAGTGAAATAAAAATAAGATAAGAGTATGTAGTATAACATTATTCTATATGTGTGTTATTGTGCATTTCATGGAATTGCTTTATTACATAATTAAGTACTTTTTTTTTTGTATGTGGTCACTACAATAGAAATGTGAGAATGTTTTGGAAAATCACCAAACGTTTGAGTGGTAAAAGCTTTTCACATATATTCATTTACAGATTGTATAATGTAAAAAAATGAAAACCACATAAATGTTGATTACAAGATAAATGAAAAGAATTAGCTAAACAAACTCCTATAATTGAGGGTCAATTAATGCACATATGGAAGGCCTTAGATTATGGTAGACGATCCTCAACAGCCCCCCCTTCTCTCTCTCTCGAGCCAAGCTAAGTGTTGATTTGAACGAACGTGGAGTTTGGATCGAAAAATTTGAAGAGAGGTCTAGACACACTGTTAGTAAATATATCAATAATCTGTATGTGAGAGAGTGCATACTATGTGCGAAGTTTGCCAACAACAACAAATTCATAAAGAAAGTGATAGTTTAACTTCATATGTTTGGCCTGCTTGTGAGAAATGGTGTTGGAGCTCAAAAAAGTTGTATTTTTGCTGTCACATAATAGAGGGGTCATTATGAAAGAGAAACTTTGAGGTCATGAAGAAACCAATGAACCTTGTCAGTTCCATCAATTGGGCAATCAATTACATGAAGTTGATCATATATGGCCTTCAAGGCATGAGTGTATGTAGTGACTGGATGGGTGTTGTGCTTCCTCAATCTGAGGTCATCTTTGAGACAAATTTCACAGGCCTTGGAACGGTGGTTGAAGGTGTTCTCTAGGGCAATCCAGACCTCACAAGATGTGGAAAGGCTGACGACTTCAGCCATTACTTCCTCGATGAGGGAGGATAGAAGAAAGCTAAGTAGGCACTCGTCTATTGCTTTCCACGCCAAGTGTTTGTCATTTGACGTCTGAAAGGTGGGAGGGTCGTATGAAGGTGGTGGCACAAGAGTGCCATCCGCATGACCTAGCAATCCTTGGCTCTCAAGAAGTTGGCTCTTCCATAGGAAATAGTTGGAGGAGGAGAGCTTGATGGTAATCATGTGGATCGTGGTGCTGAAAGGAGAAAGGGTGGGAGAGGAATTAGAGGCCATTGGGGATCATGGGATGCTAATCCAGGTTTGCTCTTAACTCCACGAGAATGATTTGGAAAACAACCACACATTTAAGTGGTGAGAGCTTTTCATATATATTTATTTACATATTGTATAATGTAATTATTCATAAATGTTGATTACAAAATAAATGGAAAGAATTAGCTAAACAAGCTTCTATAATTGAGGCAGAGGATCCTTAGCTAATTGCTCATTGCCATTTTGCCCAAATTGAAAAGGCATTTTTTTGGTAATGGGTCGTGTGAAAACCAAGTTGAAAAACACTTCGTTTGGTACATTAACGATTTGTACATGGATGTATACTTACAGATTATATTGTGCTTAAAACCCAGTACTTCACGTGTCTATTTTGGAGCCATAGTAGGACTTGGGTGATCATGGCCCCTACAATTTTGAAATTCCCTCTAAATGGATAGCTGTGTTTATTATCTATAATAAAGACTTACTAACATGAATATAAATATATATATATATATATATATATATAAATATATACTGATACGTTTCTTAGGCTTCATTAGATTATACATATGAGATAAAAAAAAGATGAAAGATCTATAAATAATAGTGATATAGTTTGTGAATAGAAGTTAAATAATTTGAGTTAAACTGTTTTATGGAGTTTCTTATAAAAATAAGAGAGAAAAAATTGAATAAAGATATTATAAAGTTAAAATAATGTTATAACATAATTTTTGCTTTCAGATTTTTTTTAAAAAAAAAAAGAAAAATTGAATTGTCATGGTGTTTTGCTTAGAAGTTTGAAAAAACTAATTATAATGACAAAATAATGATTAGATAAAAAAATTAAAAAGGTAATACTTTGAAATTGAAAAATGTTTAAATAGTAGTTGAAACCATGCATTTGTGAAACCAAACGTAGGCTTAAGACCACACATTTTTCAATTGTGATTAAAACAGAACCAAAAAAGTGAAAATAGTATTTAATAAGACTCTTATTTTGTAAAGGGTTTGACTTACATCCGGTTAACAATTCATCAATTCATCACTGGAAGCATTTCGCAATTTGAAAAATGAATGGCATGATGAATGCTTTAAGTAAAAAGGTAATTAACTTTTTGATCAATCATTTAATTTTAATTTAATACTTTTCAAGACGGTTTGGCTTACATCCTATTAAACATATCTTGTCCATTCGTATATATTCATCACCTTTCATAAAAAAAATCTTTGATTAGAATCTAAAAATATACTCTTGAAAATGAATTCATGTTTCATTCCTGACATCTTATGAAAAGGGTTTGAAGAAAAAATAGATGAAAAAGGGAAGAGAGTACGGAAAAATATATAATAATATATCTCTATAGAGTATTAGTAATAATTTAGTCATTATTAAGTCTAAATTGAAGGTCAAATTTATTCTTTTGGTTATAATCTATATAATTTAGTCAAGGAGTCCATATTAGTCTAGCTAAATCAAAATTTAAATAATAATATAATATTATATATTTTAATCAAAAAATTATTTTTTAATTTTGCAATAACACTTAATATATTAAATATTAATTTTAGTAAAAAATAAATTATTTTTTTAATTTGAAAAATATACATAATATATTAAATATTAATTAGGCATAAGAAATAATTTTTTTATAATTATATATTCTCTCAAATAGATGGAATAAAATAATAGAATAATTGATGAATAATAACCTATTATGTTTGAAAAGAATGGATAATTTATTATTCATCAAAATTAAATAATTTTAGAAATAACCAGATCAATATAGATTAAATTTAACATGTTTAACTTTATTTTAACTTTACTGAGAAATTGATCATAAATTGAGTATATTTAACTTTACAATCAATTATAGTCAACCCATTACTAATACTCTTACTAAGAAATTGAGCATAAATCATGGCTGAGATCAGAGACATAAGTCATGTAAATCGTGCCTGAGAGTGACACATACACATGTGGACAAGCTGTGTGGTGACAGCCTAGCCTAGCCTAGCCTAGATTGTAATGTGTAAGAACTCCATCTTTCTTGGTTCGATAGACGTATTAATTATTATATTAGATGTGTTTGAATATATAATGAGTTATGATATCCGTACGATCATTTATATATATTTTTTTTTATAATTTCTAGTGTAAATCAGTTTTTATTTTTTTTTTATCAATTTTTAAAATATTTTTTAACATTCTTACTATTCAGAAAAAATATATATACATATAATTTTATTAATATTTACATTCTTAATCACTAAATAAAATTATAAATTAGTAATAAGTGTATTATTTGTGATAATTATATATAAGTTTTTGACAATCTGACCAGTTTGATTGTCAAATAGTTTAATTTATTTTAATTTAATTTTAATTTAAGTTTAATATCTAAAGTTTAAATATTTAATTTTCAAATTATTTAATTTATCTCAATTCAAAATCTCTTTAAATATAAGATTCACATTCTTTTCAATTCAATAATTTTTTATACGCAAGAGTTACAATATTTTTCAACTTTCTATATATATATAAAATAATCTTAATATCTAAACATATTTAAACTTATCTTAGATAAATTCTTCAAAACTCACTTTATTATCTTAACTCATTTTTATTCATAAAGAATTTAATTCAATTTAACTAAAGTTTAAACTCAAATGCAACCTAAAATTGGCGAAGTTTAAGTTGGGATCTTCCCGTACATGTGATTACAGAGTCACTCATATGTAATTCATGCGAGGTGTTCAATATATTTTAATTGACTATAAATAACATAAATCATTTATGAATCATTTGCAATAGAAATATATTTGTTTTAATAAAAAAATCAATTTTGAAAAATATAATTTTGATCTCGATTTATGTTCTCACATTGCAAAAAATATTATTTATTTATGATACATTGATATTTTTTTTTAATATAATGACTATTTTCAACTAAAATTGGTATATTTTTATTGTTGATAGTTATTTTTATTATAAATAATTAATTATAAATATTTATTTTTTTGTAGTCGACATTAACAACCATGGTTGCCCTAGATCCTAGTCATGCATCGATGGTCCATGTCATTTGGGGTGCGGGGGAGGGAGTTAGTATTTGTTTCATACTACCGGGTTGTGGAAGTACTCCTGAAGTAACATTATTTGGGTACATATTTATTAACTGAATGGTGATATATATAGATATATATATATATATATATATATATATATAATACTAATCCATCTAAAAGTTGATTGCTTAGAGGTTAGTTTATTAAAAAAATAAAAATATATTTTAAAATAAAAGAATGTTTGAAAACATAAGAAGAATAATAAGAAGAATAATGTTTGCAAGTTCGCACTATCACTTTTGGGTATGTATTTTTTTAATAAAATATGTGGCAAATAAAAAAGATCATCTGAACAATAAGTTTCAGACGATTAAGTAGCATTATATATATATATATATATATATATATATATATATATTGAAATCACAGCAACATTCATCCAAAATATCAGGAAATTTTAGTTTATTTTAGAAAAATAATATTTATAATTTTAGAATGAAAATTTTCGACCGGTTCATTTTAAACAAAATTAAATTAATACAACAAATAGACATAAAAAGTCGTTATTTTTAACTAGAGAGTACTATTTTTTTTTTTTAAATTAAGTTTTAAATTTGTAGTCACCAGTTTCATTTAATAGTGAGATACAATGAGATAATCTGTAAATAGTAATAAAATGGTTTGAATTAGGATATTTATGGAGTTTTAAAAATTGAAAGAGGAAAAAGTAAATAAAATATTATAAAGGTAAAATATTTTTTAAAAATAAATTTTAATAATAACTTTCTTTCTGTATTTAAAAAAATTGAATTATTTTTATTTTTATTTTTTGCTTGTAAATTGAAAAAATTATAAATCAATAATAATTAAGTAAAAAAATTAAAATAAAAAAATATAATATTTAAAATAAAAATAAAATGGAATGAGATCAAATACCTTCCTATCCAAATCATGATTCCGGGCTTTCTTCTAGAAATGTATAATACAAGAAATGTAAATTATTTAAATAATTGTTCATAAAGTAAGTTCTATCCGATTATGTAAAAGAATATGTAAAATACAAATTGCTATAGTAATCCTCTACATATGGCTAGTTACTATTCATCCTTCAAATAATTTTTTAATCATTTATACTTCATTTACTCCTTCATTTCTATTTAGTTTTACATTTTAATACAAATTTCTTTTATTGTTCATAATTTAAAACACCTCTATTTTATTTCTTCTAAAAAATATCTTAAAAATATTATTTATTCAATTTATTCATATCTTGGTTTTATTTTTAATTTTTATTTGACTTATATATTTTTATGTTATGTGTATATGACTGAATTATCTTATATTATATATAATAATATAATGTAAATATAAAAGGATATATAGATATTATAAATTTATTGATAGAAAATAAATATCTAAAAAGAATAAAAATTATTTAAATTATATAAAATAAGTAAATAAGTTGATGAATGATATATTATGAAACTTAATATATAAAATTTTAAAAAAAAATAATTTTAAGAATATATTTTAAAAAATAGGAAGAAGAATTCATTAAAGAAAATACTACTATGCTAACTCTATTTGAAATCTTTATTTGATACTTTTTGTATTTTAATTTTTTTTAAATTTTAAATTTTATTTAATGATTAAGGAAGTGATTATTAGTGTATTGATTTTTTTTTTATATTTTTTAAAAAATATTTTAAAATGATAAAAAAATGATGATAAAAAAATAGAAAAAAATTATTTTTTTTGTTTTTTTCTTTTTATATATTTTTTAATGTATTTAAATATTTTTAAAAGATATAAAAAAAATATTAATATACTAATAATTATTTTATTAATAATTAAATAAAATAAATAATTATAAATATTAAATATAAAAAATATTCAATAAAAATATTCAATAGAATGGACAGGATAGTATTACCCATCCACTAATAATGCTCAGAATAATCCAGGAAAACAAATCAATTGTCGCCCTTGATCCGCAATAATTTCCGAGCTTTTCGTGATGTAACGTCATCCTAATCTGTTCTTCCCTGAGTTAATTCCAGTCACATCATGATTGAGTACATACGTAGTCTCTAATCATCTGATTGGTGGATTTCGGTTCCCTTAAAATTTTAAAAAGTTGAAATATTTTGACTACCCAATGCACAGACATCATCGAGAATCACGTGGATGCTGGTAGTACTGCAGCTGCTTGTACCAGTCGTCTTTTCGTGAATATTCTCGGGAGCTAAAATACAGTCATTTGCAATATATTTTTTTTAATTTATAAAATAATATTTATAATCATAAAAGTTATAAATATCGCATAATTATTTAAAAAATAAATAAATAAATACAAATTTCATATAAAAAAAATTAACTCTTAATATTGTATCTCATTTTTTTAAATAATTATATAATGTGTATACATTTCAAAACTCTATATAATAATATTATTTTATTTTTATAAATCTAAGTATTATTGTATTATTATAAATGTAATAGATGTAATATATTTTTATGTGTTATATTAAATCGATTTTATAATAAAAATGATCAAAACAGGTGGAAATAGTTGCTTTGATCTTTGGTAGTTATAGGAAAGGTCACCTAAGTTTTGGGAGATTTTAGAAATGATATTTGTAATTTTTTAAAATTTGAATAAATATGAGATATAAAATTTAAAATTTGCTTAAGTACTATATTTAATATTACTTTTTGTTTTTTAATCGAAGTACTGTTGGGAGAAAGCAGATATCACGTAACATTTTAAACATTGTGATCAGTGATCCATCAGTGATACCCGAAAAAATATCGGCATGACGAAGTCCCAAAACCTTCGTATATATGATTGGCCGGTCGGTCGGTACGGTGCCGTTTGCCTTTAATTTTCATGAGTATCAAAATTTTAGTCGTCAAATTCTTGTTAAGGAACTAATTTATTTTCTCTATTTTAATTAATTATTTGCTTCTCAAAAACAATATATTCACAATTTTCACAATTTCTTGATTTAATATTTTTTTATTATATAAAATAAATTTATAAATTGATGTGATTTGATATATATAATAATATTAAATTATTTTTATTATAAAATCGATATAAATTAGAATCAAATAAAATTTTATTAATTTAATTTACAATAAAAATAATTTTACAATCTGATAAATCATATTAAATCACATTAATTTATAATATTTATTTTGTAAGAGCTCTTTATAACTAAAACATTTCTCTTTTACCAGAAAAGCTAGCCTTGCAACATGCATTCATGCATAATGCAATATTGACTCAAGAAGTACCAAACAACCCAACAACTCCCACCATATCATCTATAAATCGTATGCATGATGGGTGTCTGCAAGACGTTAATCAATGCCCATAATTCTTGCCCACCTTTTTTTTTTTTTTAAATAAACAACTTTCATTGAATCAAATATCTAATTTATTATTATTTACAAACACTCTTAAATATTCTTGGCATTCAAACGTAACCTAGTGCCATGATGAGACAATATCACCCATGCATGCAACACGCGATCAGTCTATAAAATGACAATTGGCATTCATCATAGACTTATGATCACTTATCCATATATAAGACATCATGAGATATTAATACACAACTACTTTTTATAATTTATATATATATATTCGAAATATTGCTTTTCTCTCTATTCGAAATTTGCTATAAAAAATTGGATAAAAGTCTGTATTTGTATTATTACTCTGGTGACAAATATTTCAAAAGCTTTTGAATCATCAAGACTACTATTTGCATAAGATGTACTCGGGACACCTTTTTAATCTAAAGTATTATCAGATTAAATTCAATTACTATAGTTAGTTTAGTTTTTTCTTTTGATTATTTAATTAAGTAGAATGGATATAATTAAATGCTTACGTTACTATAATATATGTAAATTACTATATACAAAGTTAATATATATCTCGCTAGTTTAGATATAAGTAATGATATATCCTGTAATATTTTTTACAATCGTTTATATATTAATAACATGTTTTAAATTGAGTATATTTCTATAAAATGATAATTTTACAAATCATTTTATAGAAATTTAGTTGCTTAGAGAATTCTTACAAAGGTTACATGCATTTATATGTTTTTTTATTCGAGATATCTAATATATATATATATATATATATATTATGGAAAATTTTATATAATATCTCATGATCACCATCTTATTTTTATTCTATTGCATAAAATGTGATATATTTATTTTTTTATCATTACTATTTTTTTAGTCCGATAAAAGTCGGATGGTGCTATGATGCTATAACATCACTTTTTTTTTTCTTATTAAAGATTTGCTCTGGAAGGACACGCGGAGCTTACGAAGCCGTCGATCAGGTGGAGGTATGTCTTGAGCTCGTGGCAGTTGGCTACGTTGAAGCCGCTGAGGTAAGGGGAGTCTCTACTGCTCAGCCGTAGCTCCCGCCCAACCTCCGCGTACATCAACTGCGTCTGATCCTCCACACGCTTTTGGATCCAGCTAGGCAGGCCAGTTGCCATGTGGATTCTATGATTATATTGCACGTCGTCGACATTGCTATCATTGATAACGAAGCCTGGTAGTTTGGTTATTAGGTCTTCCGAGTTCACGATACGTAGAACTTTGGCGCCTTGTTTTTCTAAGAGTTGCCTGAATCTCAAGTTCCCGACGCGTGGCCCGCCGAAGGAGATGACCGTGACGATATCCGGCGAACGTTCACAGGTGGTCTTGATGTCGTACGCGGTGAGAATGGCTAGGGCAGCTCCAAGGCTGTGACCGGTGATGGTCAAGCTCAGGGGTTCGTCGCCGTACTTTTCGATGAGCCGGGAGAGTTCTTGACGCACCATGTGTTGAAGGCTCGGTGAACTGGCGGTTCCGGAGGTGTAGAGGCTCAGAAAACCGCTCTCCACCATTGGTCCGCATGACACGACGTCTTCTGAACCAGCACCGGCGGGAAGGTGGGCCAGGGTGGCGCGGAGATTCTCCAGCCATTCCAAGCACGTGGCGGTTCCTCTGTAAGCAATCACGATATCTCGACGCCCTAGTCTGGACATTTCGTCTTTACCTTGACAGACTGCCACATAGCCAACCCAACTGGATCGGGTCGCAACCCAGTTGGGTGCAATTTCCATCCAACGTGGTAGCTGAATACCGGAGGTGACACGTAAATTTCGGGTCAAACGATAACCGGTCTCCGGTAAGCCGGCTCGTTCTAACAGCGATCTTTTGGGGAACATGCAGTCGCCATATGAAGGAGAGGAAGGGTCGAAGTCGAAGGTTTTATACGTTGTTTCCACGAATTGGCCGTACCGGAGAATTTCGCGGCGCAAAATGCGGTCCAGAGGGTCGAGCAAGCCGTCCCAGTTTCTAACACCTTGGTACTCCATCCATTTCTTCCCAAGCTTTGCCGGTCTGGCTGGCATGAACCGGTAGGGGAACGATGAGCCGGCACTGGTGTCGTGAACTATGGGCCGGTCGAGTAAGCGCTCCAAGTCCAGGTGCTTTACTGTTCGAACAATCTCGGCCAACTTGTTGCTGTCGGGCCTCGCTGATTGTGTAGTACTATTGACGGTATTGCAGCAGAAGCGTACTTGAGCAGGGAGCCGTGTGCATGGCCGTACGGAGGCTGAGCTCGTTGAAAGCCTCGATGAAAGAAAAAGATCAGGCTTTCTGAGTGTATACATATATTTAAATGCTTTTGACACAGTTGATCTTGTTCTTAATTGGTGGCTCGAAGGGTTTAAAAGTAAAAAAAGGAGAAAAGGAGAAAAGGAGAAAAGTAGTGTTTCAACTTTCACTGCCGCTAATACTCGATCAGTTGCACTAATTAGCTGCTCTCACATACGTTCCTTTGTAAGTAGAAAAAATTAGGGTTCGTTTGGATATATATAAAGGCGATGAATTATTATCTTAGAATAGTAGTATTGGATTTATCAAAGTTTTTTTTTTTAATTTAATAAAAAGTATAATTTTGATAAATTTATCAAATCTCTAAACCTATAATTTTATATTGGATTCATTATTAGATCTATCAAAATAATAATATAAGAATATTTTTTAATAAGAATATATTTAAATATTTTTTCATATTTTATAATTATATTAATTATATATATTAATAATTTAATTTGATACTTAAATAATTATTTTTCAATTTCTTGTTAAAAAATTATTTGTTTCAATCTAATGGTTACTTAAATAATTATTTTTCAACCAATTTGTTAAAAAGTGATGGATCAATATAAATGGATGGTCAAATACAAGCATAAGAATATACAAAGCAGGCGACGACGAAATATATTAAACGAAATAAAATAATGGATATAAAGTAGACGACAAAATATACTAAGCAAACGGCGAAAATGAAGGAGACAACAACCAGGAAAATAAAGTAATTAAAATAAAATATATTAAAATATGTATTTAACATGTAAACAGTAATTTTTTAAATATGAAAGATGGAAAAAATTTACTGTAGCTCAAACTCAAAGTTAGATATTAAAAGATTTGATAAATCTAATATAGAGGTTTCTTTAGTAAAAATTATTAAATTTGTATTTGATAAATCATATAATGGATCTAATGCTTGTGCTCTTATATGATCTTAATTAATTTTATCTTAATCCGTTAATTGATCAATTCAATAATTTAAGTACTATATCTTCTCAAAGAGAAATATTCTTATCACAAAATAATTATCGTACAAAAATAATTTTACAATTAATTAATGTGATTTAATATAATTTGTCAAATATTATAAATTTATTTTTATTATAAAATAGATTTAATAAATTAGATGAAATTATGTCAATTTATATGATTATTTTTATATAATTTTATTGTAGATAATTGGTCGAAATTCATTGGATCGGTATCCAACTATCCATTGTAGAGCTCGCTTCTTCTTTTTTTTTTTTCCTTGGCAGAACTTAATTTTGTAAGAACTGTAAAGAAAATCGATAGAACCTGGCACGAGAGCTGTTTCAGGCCATAAATTACTCAATAAAATTTGCAGACAAAAGAAGGACGAACAGGATCTATAAAATTTCCCTTCAAATCGCAAGTTAAGATAGTAGTACAAGTACTGCATATATGTCTAATTCCATTTTTTGCTTCTTTTCTAAGCGATGTCTATTTCCAATTTTTACGGGGTGAGAAACGAATATGTTTGGGAGGGAATATTAATTATAGACTGTGGTCATGGGAGACAAACAGATATAACTGGCAATATATATGTATATATTTACGTCAATCAATCAAAACCAGTACTACTCTGGCTAGCTAGGTATTAGCTTTATATATGGCATGCATGAGGTGCTAGCTAGCTGCTAGCTGCTAGCCTGCAGCCAGTTGGACCATTCCTATATTGGCATACACTTACTATCGATGATCAGACCTTAATTAGTACATGGTTTAGTTTACGGACATTAAAAAGTTTGACTTAATATATTTTATTAGATTTTAAAAAATATGAGAACAAAATTTAATAAAAATATTAAGAAATTAGTTAAATATCATTTTTAATTTTATTTTATGTTTAAAATTTGAAAAAATTATATTGTTTTTCGTGTTTTATTTTGAAATTTGTAGAATTTTTAATAATGAATTAGTAATGATTAAATAAAAAGTTAAAAACTTGAAATTAAAAATTATTTTATATTAAATAATGTTTAAGAAGATTATTATTAGAAGTTTTGAAATTTTGTCATATATATCATGTGGTCTCGTTTATTACCAAAGATATCCATGTATGTTAAGAGTATTCGATCCTCGTCGCGCCATACGTCATAATTATGAGAAATGAATATTTATTATAAATTATTTATCGTTTTGAGGATGACTACTTGCCAAGAGATTATACCCATATATATATATTTTTTTTAATATAAAAAATGTCATGTTTTTGCATGACTACAAAAACACTTTTTTTTTTTTTGTAGCGTACGTGCTGCGTGCTGATCAGTGACAAAGTTTGGAATTCGCTGTACGACCAGTTATATAAAATTAAAATAAAATATATAAAATATTTTTTATTCTATTTTTATATAATTTTTTATATATTGATATGGAATAATTTAATAATAAGATCTACAATAAAAATAAAATATATTTAATATAACTTATATGTATAAATTAAAAAAATAAATGATATGTCAAAAAATATCATCATAATAAAAATATATTAAAAACACATTAGAAATTATTTAACTTCTTTTTTATTTTTATTTTTATCCATAATAAAAATATGTTATATCATTGTATTATATCATTTTATTTTATATGAGATATATTTTATTTTTAAATTAGTTTAAATTAAATTTTGTGAAAAGAGCCAGATAATTTTTAAAGTGAGAGCTAACACAAGAAAAAATTAATATTATCTTATTAAATTATAAAAAAGTTAACATATTTTATTTTTTACTTTAAAAATACATATATATTTTTTTAGGAATGGGTGGGGTTAGGGGGAGGGGGATCATCCTTTGTCGCCCCAAAGTGGCTGGCCCATTACAAGAAAAATAGGTAATAATAACAAGTTGATTCTCTTTCAACTTCCAGTGGGGAAGTTGAAATTATGGTAACTTCCAGTGGGGAAGTTACCTGTCGTTCATCTTCCTGAAAAGAAGATGAATGACTTTCACTGTCAATTTCCTGGAAGGAAATTGACTGTTATCATCTTCCAGTGGGGAAGTTACCTGATACTGTTGTTTATGAGCATGATTTTAAAGCTGGAAGTAAAAAGCAAACTGTATGTCATCCCAGTCAAACATGATGACTGTATGATTTTAAAAATCTTGATTTTAAAGATAAGTTTTTAAATATTTTAAAATCTTTTTCTAAGAAAGCTGAAGACAAGTTTTCTTTGGAAACAAAATTTTCAAAAGCCTCAACAAGTTTTTCTAAATCTGTTGCTGAGAAAATTGTTTTAGAAAAACCTTTACCAGAAAACAGACAGATTTCAAAACCTGGAAAGGATTGATCAGATGCTAGCTGAAATACAGCTAGAAAAAGAAAAGCAAAAACCTTCTACTAATATCCCTGATAAAAGTAGAAAGGATTTTATTCCAATTTCTGCAGATAAATCCTTGGATAAATGCCTGTCAGCCCAGCTTTCGGCGCCGACAGCTTTGCTTTTTACTTTTTCAAATAGTAATTCACGCGGTGTGAAATACTGTTTGCTTTTTACTTTCGGCTACTTTCGGCCACTTTTACTTTTGTTTGTCTCCCGTGATTATCGGGACTTGTCTTTTGTAATGCCTCTCCGTCTATATAAGGAGAGTTTAGTTTTCATTTGAAATCGGAGTTAGTTGGAAGGAAACTGAGAGCTCAGAGTGAGTCGAGTTTTGTAAAGACAACTCTCTTGAGTAAACTTACAAGCTCTCTTGTAAGTTTTGAGTTATGAGTGCCAATCTTGTGAGTGTATCTCGTGAGGTTGTAATTTTGTATATCTGTATATTTGTTAATACAATGAAGAATTTTCCCTTCTTCCTTGTTAATGCCTTACATGATCGGCCTTGCCGCCTGTTAAGTTATTTTCTTTTATCTTCTCATGTAATGCATGCATTGGTCGGCCTTGCCGCCTCTTAACTGTTGCATGTTTATTTTCTGCATTTTTCTTCTGTTTCTTTTTCGCTCCTGTTCCTTTCTTTATCTTTGGCCTTGTGCTTCTTCTTTTTTTGTTCCTCTGTCTATTTTCATATTTCTCTGTATCTATTTTTCTTTTCTGCTTCCGCATCCTTGAATGGTATTAGAGCCATTTTCCGGTTCTGTTGCTAACTGTTGAATTTTATTTCTGTTTCCTTTTTATCTTGATAATTGCTAGAGATACTCTGTATCACTATTTCTTAATCTTTTATTTTATTCTGTTTGCACCCCCCATATCTGCAAGTCGAGTGTCAAAACTAAGAGGTCCCGTTTAGCCGTTAAGCCAGGAGGGCATGTAGGCGTTGGTGGGCATAACGTGTTTTGAAAAGGACTATAAGTCGGAATAGACATTTGTTATCTTGGGCATTTGTTGCCTGTGCAAATAGTGATTTTAAAGCTGTATATATTATTAATGATTATAGATCCTAGTAAAATAATTATTAATGATTAAAATAAATTATTAATGATTAGAATATATTATTAAGGACTAATAAAAATATAATAAATAAATAATTTTTTTATAGTATGGTGCTGGTGGTACTCAGTTGCTGGAGTTAGTGCCAGCTGGCCGAAGCTGGATTAATAGTACAGATCGGTAGTAGTGCACGGTAAAACCAGCCAAAATAGAAGAAACGTACTGATGGTCTAGGCCGCGTAATATAAGAAAATAAATTTTTTGAGGCGCTAAATTTTATCAGAAAAAATGAAAAAAATTATCGTAAAAATTATTTTTAATAAAAAAAGTTATTTTGGTCGTAACTATTTAGTAAATAGTTACTACTCACTTTTTTTTTTTTTTCTGTAGTAGCAGGACTAGAATAATTACAGGCTAATCATGCATACCGTAGGTATACGTACATATATGCAGAACATTAGAGTCATGCATGTATATACGTACGTTCGTACGTTGGTGTAGAGAGACTAGAAAGAGTTAATATATATATATATATATATATATAAATATATATATAAATGTGGTTGGCCCGACAGCCATTAATTCGCTGATGGAACTTAATTAGGAGTGGTAATATGTAACACGACATGTTAACACGACACGATAAAAGCGAGTTAGTGTTTAACCTTAACGGGTTTCGAATCAAATCGTGTCAACCCGTTAAGACACGATTTGATAACGGGTCAAACTCGTTAAGACCCGTTAAGACACGTTAAGAAATTTGAATTTACTTTTATACTCTTGAGCTAAATTTTAAAAAATCCTAATTTAAATTTAGATTTTTACTCTTAGACACTTAGCTATCCCATTTAAGTACTTATTAAAAAATTATTAACGAGTTAATTCATTGTTATTTAATATGTTTGAGTTATAATTTTAATATTTTACAATGTGTGGATCATATTTGTATGTTTATCATATTTTATAGTGTATTATTTATTGAATTATAATTTTAAGATTGTAATTTATAATTAATTTTTTATGTTTTATAACTATTGTTTAAGTTTTAATATTTGTATAAAATCAATTAAGTTAAACTCAAATGTGTCACTAACAGATTTGCGGGTTGAAACGTGTCAAATCGTGTTTTATCGTGTCGTGTCATAGCGTGTCATATAGTGTCAAAAGTCTTAACGGGTCTTAACGGGTCATGTCGTGTCAACCCGTTATTTTAACAGGTCGTGTTAGGGTTGAAGTTTTTGACACGAAACCCTTAACGGGTCGTGTTCGTGTTGACCCTTTAAGCATTATATACACGTCCTGACATGACACGAACACGACACGTTAAGACGTTTTGACACCCCTAGGCCTAATTAACGAGGTTGCAAATAATGCCTCGTCGACTATAACTGCGTATAGATAACATGTTTGATATAGCTAGCTCACCTAAACACGTGACTCCAAAACAATTGGATATTTTTCTTCGGTTTATCTTTTGATTTTTTTTTTTTTGGCCAGATCATCACTTGACTTGATCATGATAATTTATATGTAAGTTCGGATGAGAGAATTTCGATCATGAAACATAAATATATCCTACATGTATGATTGACCATAATGTGTTTAATTAATTCCTTAATTTTTATGTTTCGAGCCAAAATATTTGGAGATTATATTATTGATTGTCTCCCTCAAATGGGTATTTACATGTACATTTATTGATCATGCACATGAGTACTATTAAAATATATCGTGATCTCATTACAAAAAAAATAGCAAATAGAGTTATTTTAATTTTCGACTACATATTTATTGCCTCTAATAGTTTTTTTATTTTCTTCTGTCAAATTATTGGGTGATAGCCAGAAATATTATACTATTTCCGTCGGCTATTTTCTCCTCACTCGTTTCTTCCCCCTTCTCCCTCGGTTCTCGCATTTCCCCTCGTCTCTCGCATTTCGCCCCTCGCTCTCGTTGTCTGTTGTTTGTTATCGTCTTCTCATGTAGTGCTCTATGCTCTTAGAGATTGATTTCCCCCTTCTCTTCCTTGTTGTGATAGTCTTTTGGAGAGTTATGAGAGACTGATTTCCGTCCCTCTCTCTCTCTCTCGCTGTTGTCTTCTCAACTTTCGAAATCGAGCGGCGTTGGCAAACTTGTATCGGGAGAGGTCCATGCTGTGAGAGACTGATCCTTGAAAGCCAGAAGATTCAGAGCTCGCAAAACATTATTGCCAAGCTCACCAGCCTCCCCTTTCAGCAGTGAAAGCACACTATCACCACCATCGACGGCAATCTTCAACTTGCTGGTGAACAACACGCACTCAGATTCAGTCAGGTATATCTTCAAACATTTAATAAGTTGAATATATTTGGTTAATGCTTGTTTTTAAAGGCGTAGCCATCGATTTATGCACTTGATCACTAGTTTGCAATTTTCTTGCCTTTTTATTTAATTTACTGCCCTGCCTAGATATTTAATTTAATTACTTTATTTTTTCCCCCAATTTTTACATAAACTTCCATACATTCCCGGCTTATATTATTTTTAGTCTTCTGATCAGTAGTTCTGATCAGTATTACTTCTTGATAATTGAATGACCGTATGCAATTTTAGTTGTTTAGCAACCTTGAAATCAATACTTACAGAACAATTTAAAATACATATAATTTAAAATTCTCATAATTAAAAATTTTCCTAAAAGAGAACAGAAAAATTTAAAATCAAATACCTGATTTCATTAATCTAGCATATAAAGTCTTCCTCTGGTGACTTGTTAGCGTGCCTCACCAACGGTTAAGCTAAAGCTTGACTTCCATTTGCTGGAAAACAGAGCACCAAGATGCAAGCAGAAATGCAGTTTTTTTTTTTCTTGGTCTTACACTGTTTTTTCACCATTTATACTCAGAAATATTCACTATAATTGTGAATTTCGGCAGTCTTTTTTACAACATTGGGGCTATGATTTACCATTAACATGGTTGTGATTGTGACTTTGTGTAATTTTCAGATTGTGTGATTGGCAATTGATTGGCGTTGTCGTTTAAAACTGTATACGTACATGCAGGGGCTATGATGGCCGGATTGTTAGGTGAACTAGAGTGTAATATTTGCATCTCTAATATGAATGCTTATCAATCAGTATGGAAGGGAAACCCTAATGACTAAATTGAATTTTTACAAAGGCAATCGGGATTTGCTACCATCCTATCTTATTATGTAAAAATATTCTACAGTTCTTATTTTATTTTTTTCGCTTTGTGCATCCTTGTGCTTTCTTGGCTTATTTGGTTGGATATGCATGAAGGGCTTACCCTTGTTAGTTCAGGTAAAACATGTTTTCTGCTTTAACTTGTACCTTGAATCCTGTTTGGGAGTTTATTTTTATGATTTCAGTCCTCTGCAAATGATTACCAATATAAATCATGTACATATGTAGTGTGTAGAGAAGAGAAGCTTAAGGGTATAAATCAGTTGAAGGCCTTTATAAGATAATTAAATGTATACATGATTCTGAGCATGGAAATAGTTTCATTAATCAAATATTTGATTTCATTAATCTAGCATATAAATGTAGACATAATTCTGAGCATGGAAGTAGTTTCCATTAATTAGGTTACCATTTTTTATTATTCTTTTATTATTCTTGTCATGATAATTCAAATCAATTTGGACTTAGTCAGATGCTGCCAATTATTATAATAATGTGGTTAACGTTTGCACGGTATGGAGCTCATGATGGTCCATTTTCTTCTCTAAATAGACATTTCTTATTGTTTTCCCACTTACTTTTTCCGGGCTGATCATAGACTAGCTAGACAACTTTGTTATCCTTCCAGTTTAGATCCGTTCATTTATTCAATAGCATCAGAACTTTTGACCCACAGTACACTCTCTTTTTAATCCCTTTTTTTAACAACCTAGCTAATCTCTAAGAAGGAGAGAAGCAGATAAAATCTCACTAATGAGTCTCAAATCCACTCTAAAGTACTAACCGTTCTTAGCTCTCTAAGGTAGTTAACATTCTTAAAAAATTATAGATCATCCAACTCCATATAAAACAAGATCTTCAGTGTGCTTACTCCAAACTCAAAAGAAACACTATTAATTAATTCATTAGGTAGATTTCAAGAACTAATATATATATATATATATATATATATATCATTTAATAATCCCAAGCTTAGAAAAAGACATGTTCTGAGTATATAATCAACAACTTATCTTATTGTCTTCTTGTCCCCCTCCTTTTTGAACACAGAGTAGAGCCAAATATCATGACTAAAATCCTGTTTATATATTTATATAAAATATAAATTATATATAGAATGCCTATAAAATATAAAAGATCATGTATTATATAATTTGATGTGAAACTTATGGATACCACAACCATCACCAAGAGCAATATTGTTTAACATCTATAACAGAAATATATTAATATATTTTCGCCCTGATTAGAAACTCAAATACACTCGGCCTAGAGTTCATGAATGATAATTTCTTTTATTAGTCTTCCATTATTTTACAGTACTACTTAATTTGTATCCGTGTTAACAAAATCAGTAGTACGTAGTTATTTGACCCACTTTTAGCATTGCCTTACTAATCTTGGTTCAGTAACTCCTTAGGTGATTTTTTAGATGGACAAGAGTTGGTTCAATAACTCCTTAGAGGATGACTTCATTGATGACTTCATTGTAGATGCAAAACTTGATAAAGATGATTTGAAGAACATTGGTTGGATTTTGTCTAACTTTTCAGCTGATATTTCTAAATAAATGGTCAGTTTCTTGTTGCTCTTTATCTTTCTGGTAAATTCATTTCCTTTTTTTTTTTTTTTGGATTGGTTCTGAGTAAATAGCTAGTACTTGTACTGTGCATGGACAGCTTTTTCAAATGTTTATTACTCATCAATCAAACATTACTCAAGGTCTTTGACTGCAATTGCCGAATATATAGATCAGCTGTCTATAGGAACCTTACTAAAAATTAAACTCACAAAAATGATATTAAACCATATTCCACCTAACACGAAGCACAATCTGATCATCCAAATTTGTTGTTGGTCAACTTAAAACTCTTCATTATTGGTTCAAACTAAATCCCAAAACGTATTAGCCACATGGTTTAGTATAGTAATATGATTTCCGTTTAAGAAAAATTTGACTTTTGGAGTCATCATGAATAAGATATATATTTAATTAAATTACATAATTGCTACCATGCCCCTTCTTCAGTCATTGCTCACTTTTTTTTTAAAAGAAACTATTATCATTTATTAGAAAAACTTACCTCTATGCTCGAATCATATATGTAGAGATATCTTCATATCAATCAGTATAATTATCTTATAAATTAATTAGTATATTTGGAATTCTATCATTACACTATTTCTTTTTGTGATCAGTATGGTTTTTACTACTGATAGCTCTACTAACAAACTTTTAAGACAATATTCTATTTAAATAGAGACTCAACTTCATCCTTCAAAAATATAGAAAACTCAACTTCTACAGATCCAAATGTCCAATAGACAAACTCCGTTTTAAATTTTTGCTAAATAATAAGGAAAACAATTTAAAAAAAAAGATCAGTAAGAAGATAGATGCCTGGAACATTTCCAAAGTTATGTATTTAGGCAATTCAGAAAGTCTATGTAGAGCAATGAAGATGTCTAATTTTTGCACCCCCATACATATATTCTGTGTAAGTAGGGGAACCTAGTGGGTTTGGTGTGAGTGTCATTACATTTTGTATCTTGCTACAGTTTCGTATATGGATGTCTTGAGTTATGTTTTCGGCTTTATACATAAAAGTTTGATCATGTTCTCTCTCTCGAACTAGTTACTGATTTCTTTGTGATGTCACCTGTATCTTTATTGCTGGGTTATTGTGGGAATTCATTCTGATGATTTATAATCAAATATTTTGAGGTACTTCGAGAGTCACGCAAACCAGTGGTCCAGGTTTAACTAATAGATAAAATACTCCTAATTTTTGTTTTGTTTACCAACTCACATTTTTTTTTATTTTTTACAGTTGACTGATCTTATTTTTTACAAAAATTTGATGAAGAGACTCCAGATTTGTACTGTGCAGCATGTTGAAAGACTGGACAATGAAGCAGCCATCGACTAGTTAGACATGCTTGATATGTTGATAATATATGTTGGTTTATTAGAATTATTTTTCAAACTGTATTTCACAGATCATTTGATCTGATAAATAATTGTAATATTTGATTTTTATTATAATGAAGGATATTTTGCAAACATTCTATCGCCACCAATTAAAAAAACTGATAATTTGGGATGTTATATTATAAAATTATTTTTTAAAATAAATAAATGTGATAGATTACATAAAATCACATTAATTAAAATACTGATATTTTATTATTAATATGCATTTTAAGATTATTAGGTCGATTTGTACCTACCCATTTTAAGACTATCTGGTCTATTCTATTTGTGGTGAACATTTTTTCACATTTGCGGCGACCAATTGTCGCCGCAAAAAGTCTTTTTTCCTGGCAATATGAATAGTAGCTAGAAAAGCCATTTTTTGGCTTTCTAATAGTGGTGGCCGAATAATGTCACCGGAAATAATTATTTCTCGCGATTTCCTATCTATTTCCGACGATTTTTGCTCACTCTTCCATTTCCTATTTATGTTAGGTTAAATTAAACAAGCAACTAAAACAAATGATAACATAGTCAATATATAATATGAATTATTGTTACTATCAAATCATTGTGTTTAAAAAATTCATTTTTTTTTATATATATAAGTGATCAATAATTAATAACTTGTTAAATATTCACAGTATGAATATTGAGAATAATTAAAGTTTCGATTGTTAACGTTATATTTTTTTACATCTTTGGGCCAATTTTCGGGAATTCGGGTTTTTAGGACTCGGACCTGCACGCACACACACAGAGATATATAACAAAGAAGATGATGTATATACCCTCCAAGTCAAATCATGCCCAGTCATAACCCACGTACAGCTCATTGATCCTACCCTCGAACGTCCCATGTTTGGAAACTAGGTACCTACGTAATATATAATAACTAATAATGGTGTACTTACACGTAATGTTTGATACTTCTAAGTTATTGTTTGTACTTGATGAT
This sequence comes from Platycarya longipes, assembly GCA_036559045.1. Taxonomy (NCBI): domain Eukaryota; kingdom Viridiplantae; phylum Streptophyta; class Magnoliopsida; order Fagales; family Juglandaceae; genus Platycarya; species Platycarya longipes. The sequence continues at coordinate 2,920,076 of CM071802.1, read as the reverse complement.
TTTAAATGGAAAAGATAGACATTTAATATGGACCATACAATATTTATTTGAGCAGCTAACTACATTATTAAAAAAAAATTGCGTATTTGTTATTATTTATTAATCATAAATAATTTATTTTAGTCATTATTAATCTATTTTAATTACAAAAAGTATTTTTGATTCACAAATATTTGATCATAAAGGTCAATTTTTCTTGTAGTGCTAGCATTAATTGAATAATAATTTTTATAGAGTTTACTTCATGTATGTGTTTAATTATAATTTTCCTCCCAAGTCATCATGTTCGGACGATAACTTGAAGGAATTAATATATCTTTTTCTGAACTAATTATATTGTGGGTGAATGTGTTTTTGGTGGGCATGCATAACATTCATTTTATAAGCAAAGACAATAAACGAGTTCCTTAATTATTGAATTTGGTTGTAGCTTTCCACTTCATATTATAATATGGCCGATATTTATTGGTTTAAAGTGGTACATCACTAGATATTAAGTTTACTTGATCTGTGAAGTTTCTATGTCTGTATATAACACTTCTCATGTGGATATATAATGATGGTCTCATGCATGTGATGATCATCATCAGTAAGCCACAGTTTATTTTTACCGGTGTAACTCAATTGCATGGGTTGGTATACTGATTTTCTAATTGAAAACAACGTATAAGTTTCGATCATTTGTCAAATTAGAAATATCATAAAATTATAGCTAGCTATCTTTGTTCAAGTAAAAAAATGGCAAAAATTAATTGTTCATTTTTTTTTCTTTTTTATTGACTTCCAACAACTTAAACGTGCTATTAATTAACACATACAACAAGCTTATGCGCAGAAAAGATAAACAACTACTAACGGGAAATACAAAAAATATCGAGGATAAAACAACAGGCGTTTTGACTAATGTACACGCATCACATGCAAACATTAACCTAATCAATTAGCTTAGGCCGGCCATGTTTGAGTTGAGAACATCGACTCATTTCATTTCAAACTTCTAATAATTTTTTATTTTTTAAAATATATCACTCAAATACAAAACAGTACTTATTAATTTCATATCTTTTAACCTTTTTTTATCTAATCATTACTAATTAGATCTCGTTTGGATGTTGATCAACTAAGCTGAAATGATTTGTATTAATTCTTTATAAATAGTAATAAATTGAGATGATAGATTAAGTTTTGTGGAACTCACTTAAGATAAGTTTATATGTGTTTGAATGTTAATTAGATGACTTTAGATGTATTTATAAAAAGTTAAAAATCATTTTAAAATCATTTTTAACCTTTCACGGAGAATCCAAATTTGAATTCACCATAAAAAGAGGATGTTGAGTTAAAAGAAGTTGTGAGTCTCATATATAAAAAGATTTTGAGTTAAGATAACTAGTTTATATTTTGAAAATTGGGTATTTAGATGTTAGATTAATTAGCTTAAAATTAGATTGAACTTTTTCTCAAAAAAAAAAAAAGACTGAATTCAACTCAATTTAGTCCAAGTTTCAAATAGAGCCTTAATCATTCTAGTTTTTCCAAATTTTCAAAAAAATACAAAAAATATATATATATAAATTTTAAAATTTTAAAATAAAAATAATATTTAATTAATATTTAAAAGATGTGGTACGTTAAATATTTATAAATTTATTATTATAAAAATAAAAGAAATTAACATATCATTTAGATCAATTAATAAAATCTATCCGCATCTAATTCTCTTTCATTGAAGCCAACTCATAGTAATATATAGTACGTGTAAGAGCTCTAGGGCAATGCTTTTTGGCAAAATTATAAGGTTTATAAGAGTCAGAGTGAAAAGACCTTCATAGGTCCAAGTGGACAAATCTTTCGGTGTATGTGGTTGGTTCTGAACCGTTTAGGTTTCGACATTTTACTGAATTTTTAGTTGTGTGGGTGTGATGGAGATTAAATCACTGCAACATGTCAGAGTTTTGGGTTCAATTAGTTTCAAACCTAAAATTTGTCTTCAAAAAATCATGATAATCCGTTGCCATATAAATTCGCCACCTACAAAAGTATTTAGAATTAAGCGAAAAAGGATATAAAGGGGGATTAATATATTATTTATTTTATTTTATTGTCTAAATTAAAAGGTCCATTTTGAAGTTTCAAAGTCAGGCCAATGGGTATTTAAAGAAGTAATTCACGCCAACTTACAGAAATCAGTTAATTCTTCATAACAGGTTTCATATGATAGCAAGATTTCTTGAATGCCAGCTTTCGCACTACAAGTAAAAAGAAAAAAGAATTGTTGTGGTCAATTAATTGCAACAAAAAGACTTTTTATAATCAATTGTAATTATAAATAATTATTTCGTTAGAATTAATTACAAACGAAAAGAGTACTTGTAAATTTTGTCCAAAGAAATTGTGTTGGCTGCTTCTAAACTTTATGCTTCTTCAGCTTTACATGCAAACTGTTATGCTTTGATTCGTGCAGTACAGTGCAGTGCAGTTTTATATGTCATGAAGAGTGGAGGATTCATCATATTATTTTTGAAGGTGATGCTAAGTGCTAATTGATAGTATAAATAGCAAGATAGTTGATTTCTCTTGGACAGGTCATATGCTTGAAGATATTCAACTCCTTTTGTCGAACCATGCTCACTGGAAGTTGCAGTTTATTAAAAGAGATGGGATTAAGCAGCGCATACTAGGGGTGAACAAAAAACCCGGAAACCCGACCGATAACCCAACCCACTTTCGACCCGAAATACCCGACTCGATAGACTGAAAACGGAAATAATTATTTCGATACCGTTACCCGACTCGACCGATAACATATTTGTTCATTTCGTTTGATTTCTTCGCCTTTATCATTTGATTTCTCTCACTTGATTGTTCCTTCAATCCTCTCTCTCGCCGATTTTATCTCTCGCTCGATTTTGCTCAGATTTATTCACATATGAGCAACAAAGCTCAGAGTATCACCCTATCTTCAATCAAATCGTGCACTGAGTAAATAGAGATTACGATCCTCGCTCGATCAACGAAGCTCAAGTGGACCAGAATCGATCAATTTGCTTCAAAACCCCCTTTCTTGCTCGATTCTCTCCTCACGATTGCTCATCTCCGAATCTCAAATTGTCCCTCTCTTTCGCCGATTGTTCTCTCTAGCCGAAGGTAAGGAACTGGTTGATTATGATTTTCCAACAACAGAAGAAATGCAAAGAGAGAGAGAGAAGCTTACGAGGATGTCGAGATCATCGCGAATGGGGGCTGTCGAGATCATCGGAGAGGCAGTTGAGGTCGCCAACAGACGAGGAGAAAAATAAACCCTTTATGTTCTAACCTGGGCATTAGCCGTAAGTTTTAGATCCTTTTGTCTTTCTGATTTATTTGGTTGTGATTTTGATCGAATCCTGGAAATGGCAAGACAAAGGTGGATTGAAAAGTTAGAACCAAGGCAATTTTTGTAGAGTGTTGTGATTGTGCTTAAATTGGAGTTGTGTTTGTGCTCATATTTGTGGGGATGGGATCTGATCCATCGCTTGTTTTTGATCTTTCGATGTTGTCCCCTCCAAGAACACTACCATAAATTCGTTGCTCTTCTGGTGTTTGTTAGAAAAGAAAAAAAAAGAAAAGAAAAGAAAAGAAACAAGGAAAATAAGAAAGTAGTCTGGTGAGATCAAACGGGTCGGAATACCCGTTTATGATAATCGGGTATTCGGCTTATCGGATTAACGGGAGATGTTGATATCGGGTCGGGTCGGAAATTGTTGCTATCGGGTCGATCAGGTCGGGTGACCACCCCTAGCGCATACTGCTGCACAGCTAGCAAAAAATTTTGATTTTGAAAGAGTCATGTGGATTGAAGATTGTTCTTGAGAGGTTTTATCAATTGTTTTAAGTGATAAAAGTTGTACTACATTTGCTTAATTAATTCATTGTTATTCATTTAAAAAAAGGGAGGGGGGGGGGCATTTTGAATAAAGGCTATATAAATTATTATATTTAGGGCATCCGTTAAATGAAGCAATCATTGGAATCAAGAGATATGATTTATATAATTATAGCTAGATTGTGTAAATTAGGCACAATTCCTTAAAAATTTAGATAAATATGAGATTTATATAAAAAAAATAAATTAATTTTTTAATTACAAACCCATTATATATTTTTCAAAAGAAATGGGCTGATGTTGCCCACCCTAATTATGATTGTATCCATTATTACTCTTGAAATCAATTACCTTTCATTTAGTTGAAAATTGGATCCTTTTCAGCGATTCGGATATATGCAAATTATACATAACGGGATGATAAAATCGTGTCATTTATACAAAAAGAATTGCTACAGCCATAACTAAATTTCACAAAATACATTTATGACTACATATAATATTTTAAATATATTTTATAATAAAAATAATTTTATAATCTATTACCCCAGCAAGCCATGTAAATTTGTGAATTCATGTTTGTAAATTTTTTTTGCGATTAAAATATTTTTCTTTATATAATCTTGATAGATTAAGCATATTATAAGGGTTTTTCCTCTTTTTTTTTTTTTTTTTTTTTTTATTTTATTTTTCTTGACAAGACGAAGGTCTCTAATACAAGGGGCCTTTCTTCCCGCTGCTTTGATGAAGTCTTGCACCCAAAATTTCGGGATGCTGCTTCGATACAATAGATAATAACATAGTAAAACATAATTCTTATTTCTTTCTTTCTAGCTTCCCAATTTCCCTTTTACCTATAGAGGCTCGGGCTGTGCATCTTTTCCTTGAAAAGTGAAAAATTAGTGACGAAAATGAATAAAAACAAAAGCAGAACATATACAATAACCATATAATTGATCACTCTGCTGTAGCATCATCTTTTCTGATCCACTGTTTGACTGGTTTTCTTGTGTTCCAATGCGGCCTGTGCTTCCTCAAGTTGGAGATCCTGTGCTCAGTGGTGCTAGGTCTATCTATCTGTGGAAACCATAGAATGTGTTTCGGAGGTGCCCGCCGGATCACTTCTTTGTTGCTCGGTGGTATCTTTCGTCGACATGGTTATAGGCAATGCAGCTGTCTGTTTGACTTGTTTTTTTGAATTTCCTCCTCTGTGCTTCCTCATGCCAGTGCGTCTTTGCGCACCGGTGGTTGCATGGGTTGAGGATTCACCGGAATGCGTTTCAGAGTTGACTGGGGGGTCGGTTTGTTGTTGCTCACTGGATTCTTTGGCTGACATGGTGGCAGTAGATGCAACCGGTTGGGGTAGAAACATACCAGGCAAGACAACTAGATCTCTTTTGGGTTCAATTAAGCCACCATTGTTTTGCTGTAGCCATTGTATGGTCTCAAATTTTTGTCTTCTAATGTTCTCGGAATCAGACTCGAGCAGCCTCTCACTGTGATCATCTTGGGGATCATCAGCATTCTGGAATCAAAGAAAAATAATAATAACTTCACCAGCAATTGAATAATTTAACATGACTGATCCAACAAATACTACCACAGCCAAGTTCAGAAAACTAACTAGACTAAATCCAAGTTATCAAGTTTTACTAAAATAAAATTGGATGACAATGCTGCAAAACTGGCACTTGGGTTGGAGACATGAGGCAAGATATTAAAAGAAGTAAGTAGATACTTTTGCAGTCTTCCTTTCGGTATCGTTTGGACTGTGACACCACTCTGCCCTTTTTAATAGAATAACAACATGCGTTTGATTCGAAAACCTTCAGTCCAAACAACATAGCCTAAAATAAAGGAGGACAGTAAATTATTTCCATAAGTTTTCACTATAAGAGGCTGCTGCTGCATGGTCCTAGAGTAATTGAGCAGTGTTTTTTTCTGTTCTTCTTGCATGGTCTATCATGGAAGTTTGTATTTCAATGCAGACCAAAAATAAAACTTACAAAGGTGAGGAGACATACCAATTGAGAAGAATGAGAGCCAACCAAACAAAGCACATGCTCAATGTCCTTGGAATGAAAAATTTTGCGGCAAACTGGGCAGATTCCCATATTCTCTCCCACTGCTCCATGCGGGTCTAAAAAAAAAAACTCAGATCAGTTAAAATATATAAAAAATAAGGCAGGAAATTAAAACTGACGAGAATATTTTCTCATCACATCACCATTGAAACATGCAAGACAGAGTTATTACCAACAAATGTATTTTGCTATGCAGAACGTGCTTCACATCGTGAATCAAAACCCAATGGACTTTTTTTCATGTATCATTCATATCAGACACAAAAGAAATGATTTGCTCAATTTTGAAATGTTCAATTACAGAACACAATTTGAGAATGGCTAAAAGCCCATTTAAACCTAAGCACACAATGTAATAGAAGACCTTTCCAAGATCTTTATCAGTTATTTAGGCTCAAATTAAGTCTTTACCATGAAGGATCCATGTGTTGATATAACATTAAGAGGACATGGTGAGGAGACACCAATAACTTTATTATAGAACCACAGTATGCACTTTTTCTTTCCTTAAGAAAAAAATGCACTTTAGAAGGCAACCCTGGCAAGTGGCAACTTAACACATACACAAGGCATGCACGAGACAGATTCTGAAATGCCAGCAAGTGCCAACATTGGTAACAAAAAAATCTGAAAAAGCGGACCAGCAGGCTCCCCAAGTCAAACAGAAATTCTGTCCCTTATCAACACCCCCCCCCCCTTTTTTCTGTACTGTCTCACACTTGTAACCAAAAAACCACCTTGAGCCATGGAAACTCGAAAAAAAATAATAATACAAGGAATAATCAGATAGTGCATCATCAATCATCAACAGAAAGTTCAGCTAACCATCAATCTGACCCCAGTATATATACCTCTTCGATTATCCATGTTAGGACGGACAATTGCACTAGATGAATCGCTAGCATTGGTTTCTTTATCAGTGTGGAGCCAATTCCACCACCTAATAATGCATTCACTTCCAGAGTTGAAAACAAATAAACAAGAAAATTAGCTCCAAAACCTGTATTTGGTATTAGTCATGATAAAAGAAAACATTTAAAGGGGAGAGAGAGAGAGAGAGAGAGAGAGAGAGGCTACCTGTGGAAACAATGAAAACAAGACATTAACTTCATGAACGGCAAATTTTCATTCTGCCCATCTTCTGGAACCAAAGGATCCAAACACAATGGACAATCTCCATCGGGGTGATTCATAATAGTGAGCTTCTCCACTGCTTCCTAAGACATATTTCAGCGCATCAATGTTTGTGTGCACACACAGCGACACATGCACGCATACATTTCATTGTATATTCAAACTAGACCAAATTTGCAGTTTTACAATTTTGTAGCATATACGGTGTAATCATTTCGACAATACATTCAGGAAGGATATATGTTCAATTAACATATGCAAATAAAATCAATGATTTAAGGAAATAAGTCTTGATGATTTTTTCTTCCACGCCTATGAGAAAACACATTCTGCAATATGCATCACCAGCCTTATAGTTACCTATATATCCTAAGGCAAGAAAAAGTCTCTACTTGTATTGTTCTTAAAGTATAAAAAAGGTCTCTAATTACAATGCTAAGGAAAAGAAATATGGCATTATAACCGCATAAGCTTAGCAAGCATTTTTATTTCTATATCCTTTCACACCATTCTTTGCAATATGGGATTTTGGCATGGAGACAACTTGGAGTAATTCATTAGAACATTTTCTTTGTCTATATATATTTTGTTTTGATAAGTGTATATCCCCCCCCCCCCCCCTCCTCCTCCTCCTCCCCAACACACACACACACACACACAAACAAAGTGAGGCACAGGTGAGCTATCAAGAACTTAGGAACAAAATAAGTTTGTCGCCTTCTAAGCAAAATGAAAAAATGAGGGTAGGAAACAGTCAGAGGAAATTGGGTGCACACTTTGTGTTCACAGGTAGATGCAACCCTCAGAAATATTGGCCCAACAAATAAGATATTGAACTATTACTTGACCCCTAGAGAATGCAGAAATGATACAAGGACGTGAAAGCATCCCAAAGGTCTGATGCACACGTCTGACTATGCATATATGTTTACTTACACCATAAATACTATGATCCCAAATATTTAACTCTATTAAGTTGCATCCATGAGTGTATTGCCAATATGGAGTAACTATACAATTCTTCATATCGTGAACAATATTCTAGCTGTGTAGGGGAATAGTTACCTCACAAAGTGCTACAAGCATCAAATAAGAGGAGAGTTCACATGCTTTGTCTCGTATACAAGTCACCAAATCCTTTTGCCTTTGTTCATCAAGACCCTTGGCATCAATTAGATCAATACGAGGTGGCTCCTTTGGATACTACCATGATATAGAAATTGTTAGTGCAGAGTCTATAAGTGGACATGCAATAATCACTTGCTAGATTATTAGAACATAATCACAAAAATGTCAAAGCAAGTAATCACCGGTTGGAAAAATATGTTTTGTATTTTAGTATACTGAAGCAGGAGTTATGAACCTGAGCACCCCCCCCCCCCCCCCCCCCCCCCCGCGCAAAAAAAAAAACAATATGTATATATTATTGTATTTCTTTATCACTAAACAAAGCCCTATGTTTTCATAGATCATCATACAGGTAGAAAATGTAACCAGAGATTATGTATACAAGGCATCTATACATGAAATCATACTCAAGCACAGAACCTTGGCATACTAACCACTTCATCTATTTAATTATGCAAACATATATGCATTAATATGAGTGTGTATAATATGAGTGTGTATATGCTTTGATATACCTGGGAACCTCCTTGTATGCCAAGAAGTGCCTCCACAAACTACAAGGAGAAAAGTTAAATAAAAATAAATGGTATTGAATTATAAAGTCGATTACACCAAGAAACCGTCCAAGGAAGAAGTTGCAATATTGCAATCAATAATGCACATTTATATGTAAACTTCCTCTCCTAGAGAAACTAATTGTAAGATATAGGATCAAAGCAAGGAGGCCTCGGTTACATATCCTAATACTTACGATCAGGTTTCAAATTCACATGAAAGTGAATGAAAACGCTGAGTTTTGAAGACACAAATGAAATGGACTGGATTACTAAGCATTACCTACCTAAGATCATTTAAGCTGTTAAACAAACCAGTTGATTTAGCAGGTCAAAACAGTATACTAGAACATCACAATGTGCATATGTACACTCGAATATAACATACACAAGCACAATGAGATGCAAACCATAGAGTTCTAACGATTTCAATTCAACGGCATAAATCATAAAATTAAGCCCGTGAAAAACGATTAAAAAAAGAAAAGCTTCGAACTCGCTCTTCATGCTGCTAATAAATCTGGATCCTCGTCAACTTCAAAAAGTTTTAAAAAGAATAATTCATAAACCAGTATCAAGTCCAAGAATCCATGAATCCCTATTTCAGGCTAAGTAGCTGGCAGAATCCATAAAGCTTCGAATTTCTTCCTAGAGGTTCCGAATCCATAAATTTCAATCTCAAGCTAACAATTTTCTTTTTCATTTTCAATTATTGCATCGGCAACCAAACAGAACTCAATCCGGACTCGGAGAAGTGAAAAAAAGCAAAGTGACCTGATCGGATGTGACATCGGCGGTGCGAGGCTTGATGTGGACGTGGAGGTGCGGAGGGTAAGAATCCATAACCACGCAATCGTCTCCGTATACTGCTTGCATGGCTTCAACTTCTGCCACCACTTCCGCTTCTTCGGCGGTGGCCATTGATCCCTCGACAAGAGATAATTCTGTCTCAGTGAGAGAAAAAATACTCTCTCTCTCTTATCTATCTATATATATAAAGAGTCTATCTAACAGAAATTCTTGGTTTAACGGATCTTATCATTTCAATTGTTATCCGTTAAATTACTCCGTTAAGAGTTAAGACTATTCAATAAAAGCGGTGTTGAAAACTTGGAATTCGAAGTCTTCCGAAGAGGCATTATGTAACCGTCGCTTCGAATCAAGCAATTTACGCTCCCATTAATATTTGAATCGGGCTGAAAAGTAAAGGAGATTAGGGCTCCTAAGAGGCATCATGTAACCGTCGCTTTGAAAACCTTTTGATTTCAAAAACAAAGGAGAGATAAACTTGGAGATCAATTGACGGCGACAAGAACCTGAGACCAGTGAAATCATAGCAGCACAGGGAAGGAACCAAAATTTTTCAAGAGAGAAAGGGAGAGTTTGTGAGAGATAAATCGCCGGATAAGTGCAACGACGTGAGGGAGAGTCTGCGAGAGATAAATCGCCAGATAAGTGCAATGACGTGAGAGATGATGAGAATCATCTTGAAAGATTTTCGGAGAAGAAGAGATTGGAAAAGGAAATTGTTCGGGCGAGAAAGTAGATTTGGGGGAAAAGAGGCTTACTGCAAAATGACGCCATTCGATCACTTCAGTAGCACTGGTCGCGGGCTGAGTAGATCCATGCCAGCGTCAATTTCACCGACCTCCAAAGAGCGTCTGATCTTCACTTTTTAATTATTTTTTGTATTGTGCTTGTTTTCATTTCATTGATGGGATTTTTTGTTCTCATTTCGTTGTTTATGCATTTTTTTAAATAAGATGTTTTTTCGTTGCGTGATGATTTTTTTTTTCTTTTCCGGTGGATTTGCATGTTGTGTGTTCTCTATCTTTGGATTTTCTCAGTTTGCTATTTGCAGTGTGGGTTTGTTTTCGTTGCATCTTGTTCCTGTGGATTTATATGTTGTGAGTTCTCTATCCCTGCATTTTCACACTTCAGATTTGTTATTTGCATCGTTGGATTTGTTTTCGTTTCATCGGCATGATTTTTTTTTCGTTTGGTATTGTCATTTCGAAAGATTAGAGTAATGAGGAGTAGAGAAGGAAACCGACACTTTGTTTTGTGGAGCAAAGAGAGAGGTCTGGAAGGAGATGGAAACATGCAAAAGGTAACACCCATTGAACAAACCAAGCAAGTACCGAACCATTTTGGCTGCTCTTTCTTTATTGTTCATTTCTTTTGTGTTACTCTATTTATGCTCTGTTTTTCTTGGAGAGAGTAACGATCTTCTTCTCTGTAAAAACTCTGTTTCTGTTTAAAGTTTCGACTCTTGGAGAAATGTATGCAGACACTGAAATTTTGTTCCCTTACTTCCACAATTTCTCTCAGGAAGCTCAACAACTTGAAGTGTACTGCAAAACCCAGAAATCCTACACTTCAATGGTACTCTTTTCTTCTATTTCTCTCTACCTTGGCTTCCTACTCTTTCTAGGTTTTGTTCATCTGCATTTGTTTGTTGGTTTTGGACTTAACTTGAACTAATTTATTGAAAGGGTTTTTTCTTATTATCAATGTGTATTTTTATGTGTGGTTTTTGTTTTATACTCTGAGGTATCCTTTGTTTGGTTGCTGAGTAAATGAGGCAAAAGAAGTTCTTGTTTCAGTGAATTTAAAAGTTCTGATTTCTATGTAACATTCAAAGTCAGAAAAACTTTGAGATTTTGATCATTTTTCTTGTTCTTTTCTTTCCTTATTCCAATGTTTGGTCGCTGAGAAAATAGAGGAAAATAGAAAAATGTTATATTAGTAATCGAAGTATGGCATTTTTATATTGGAATTTTCCACGAAAATGGTAACAAATAATAGGAGGTTAGTAAGGAACAGAACCAAAATTCTTAGCTTAAAAGCCTTAAATACTCCTACTCTTTCTTCATCACTCTTTTGAATTAATACCACTGATTGATTTTTACTGTACCTGGAACTCTGAAGCCATGTAGATTGTAATCAATGATCATTGTAGATCAGAGGAGTAAAGTGTAAAACTATTGCCCGTTGTAAAGTTGAAATTCTTAGCTTGAAATAAGAATCATATCATAAAATGCTTAAAAAAGGTATTTAAAAGTATCAAAACCATTTCAAGTCCCTTTTTGCATTCTTAAATAACTTTTTCCAGTTATGGAGAAATCAAAAAATCCAAGAAAATAACAAATATCATTGGCCAGCCAGCTTCCCAAGAATTTGCAACATATAAATTAAAAATCTACTCTGTTGGGATTTTGGCCCTTTGGGCTTAGTACCAAGTGTAAATTCATTACAAATGTTAAGAAATGACAAAGCAAGTTTGAGAAGTAGTGCAACAAGATAATCAATAGAGCTGCATTTTCTTGACATTTGTACAAAATGGAAGTGGCCAAACGTAGTACTGATCATATCTATTTAGTTACTTTTTGTTCAGTAAACAAATGAGAGTATTTTTTTTTCATAATTACTTTATCAGAGTTGGAATCTTGATGGATTTTCTAACTTGCTGAAGAGACCACTCTACCTTGATCTTTTACTTGTTGAAGCGATGGCTTCTTATCATGCTTCAAGTTTTGATATTGAGTTGGGTTTCCAAAGGATTGTCTTGGAAGGAGATGCCTTAATGTGGTTACAGCAATGAGAAATGGGACTCAAGGATCGGATACTTCAAGTATATATGATCAAATCTGATGCTAGAAGAGCGCTTTCACAGTTGCAGTAGTACTATTTCACATGTTAAGAGAGGCTCCAATCATGTAGCTCATGTTGTGGCAAGAGATGCATTACAAATTTCTGAAACTATCATTGATGTGGAGGAAATTCCTCATTGTATTGCTACTATTTTGTAGAGTTTTGATTAATAAAGCATACATACTTTTTTATCGGTTCTGTTTTTTTCTTCTCTTTTTTGGGACAAATGCAACACTTATGCAATGGATGGAGATCGGCTTTTAATATTTTCCAATGGAAATTGCAAGATCCGAATGAATATAGGACCCTGTTTGGTTGGAAACAAGCATGCAGAAACAAGAGGATCAATCAGAACATGATACCACTACTGTTTGGTTTGACTATAACAACTTGAAGTTTATCTGTTTTGTTTTATAAAATAAAAAGGCAATAAATATAATTAATATATTATATGTTTTATATTTAATTTTTAAATGAAAAGTAAATTAACAAGTATGAAAAATAACAAAGAAATCTTAATAATATAATTAATAATAAAATAAATCTTGATAATTACATAATTAAACGAGGCAAATGTGCTTTGCACATTACTCTCACCTAGTTTGATATATACACGTAAGACGCATAATTTTCCCTTTTAAATTCGGAATCCTCTAGGAAAAGATTTCGAATATATTCGAAAGAATATTCGACCCAAAAACTGTGAATTGCGCCTTAATAATTAATAGAAGGTTACGTAACGATATGCAATATTATGTGTCTGTCTGTTAAGTCGGAAAACAGTCACAACATTTCATGAAAGTGAACTTATTGTGTCGAAATCTCGCTGTGAAAGAATTCCCCCCCGCGCCCCTTAAAGACTCATTTTCTAAGTCGCTTTTGTCGATGTAAAAAATTAGTCTTCGACACAACTTCTTTGTTAAAACCCAAACTCCTAATGTCCAACTGATAAAACCCAACTGGCTAAAGCGTCTCTCCAAACCTCACACTCACACTCAGAGCCAGGCTAGCCATGACGCTCCTCACATTCCCGATGGTAATCTCCTTCCTCAAGCCCCACACCTCCGGCCTCTCCCTCCTCCGCGCCGTCAAGCCCATTCCTAGCCGTCTCTGCAAGCGGCTCTTCCTCCGCCGCCACTTTACCCGAATTGGTGTATCTGCAGTCAGCACCTCGGCAATTCCACAGAATTCTTCGTCTACGGACCCCAACAACGAACACCTAAAAGCGTCCGTTCCGACTTTTCAGCAAGCCATTCAGCGCCTCCAGGTCTCGCTTCTTTGTAGCTCCTACGTTTGTGCTTGTTCCAAAATATTCACTCTTGGAAGCACCGGTATGGATACGGATACAAAAAGAATATAAGCACGTTATAACGGGATCAATTTGAAATCTTGGATTAATTCATCTGTGGATTTCTTAAAATTTAGCCACTTTTTTATTTTTATTTTTATTTTTATTTTTATGTGAATGTATTTTGCCACGAGATACTTCTGATAAGTATTGGGAAGTATGATAAGTATCTGGTATGGATAGGGATGCGGTTTCTAGATTGAATTATCTTACTTCCTAGTTTTCAATGCATAGAGAAACTAAATCGAAAAGAAATTTCCTTTTTTTTGCACTGATGGTACTGTTAATATAGGAATATTGGGCTTCAGTTGGATGTTCGGTAATGCAATGTAGCAACACAGAGGTAATCTTTGAAGAACTTTGAGTTCATTTAACGCATCTTCTAATTGAAGGTGTGAGGCATCTAAAGCCATATAATTTCTGTTAACACTGGTTTATTTTATGTCAATGACTGGTCTGTCTTATTGAGGTTTTGTCTGTGTCGACCAGGTTGGAGCTGGGACTATGAATCCTCTGACATTTTTGAGAGTTCTAGGTCCAGAGCCATGGAATGTTGCGTAAGTAAGCTTTATGATGCAAGTTTTGTAGATATTTATCAGTCATAACTCAGTTAGTCACGAGGAACCATAACAATGAGTAAACACTGATTCCATATGGTGTAAATGAGATGGAGAAAAGGGATGGGAGGAAATCTGAGACTTCAGTGGTTGATGTTACCCTCACTCTTGATTAGTTTAATTTATATGGTTGTCCTTGCTTAGTTATAATCGATTCCTCACCCGATCTTTCACTCGGAAACCGAGTGATATTAAAATCTCCTGCAGTACACCAAGGCCCACCTACTTCACAAACCTGCTATGTCATCCCATAGAACTCTCCCATTGCTGTCCACAGACAGCCCATACACACCAACAAATGTCCACTCAAACCCTTCCTCCGGACCTCCACACTCATAAAAGTACAAGCCACTAAGGACTTCCCAATACACTCCTCGATAGATTCCTTGACCCTCTTATCCCACTTGATGACACCTCCCAATGCTCCCATTAGATGTAAGGAATGACCATCCCACATACGAACATCCCCACAAGCTTCTAATGATACTTCGATACACTACTTTGTCTCTTGCCAAATAATCAATGTCCACCCTCCATTGACGAAGAAGATTCTTAACATGGAGACGCTTATTGAGGACATTAAGCCCCTGAACATTTTCAAGAAAGGATTTTGGGCTTCATAAAGGACAAGCCTCCCTCCCCTTAGATCTACCTCGCCTTGCACTCCCATCTTGAACATTCTTCTTCGACACTTTATTTTCCCGGGCTTCTGTTATAAATTGAAATGGGGCTAGTTTTCATAATTTGCTTGTATCCATATCTAGCTCCTTGTGGTTGCTAGGTGTTTCGCATGTACGCTTCTTATGTACTTGGGCTATACTTATTGTTCAATCAAAAAAAAATTATTCGTACTTATCAAAAAAATAAATTTGACTTGTGGCAGCCATTTTTCATTTTTTGATTTTTATGAACACTTAAGGAAGCCAAAATTACTCTCAATTTCTTCACAATGATAAGGTCTTCCTTGTAAGTGTGTCATAAGTATATAGACTTTAAGGGTCTCAGCTTTCATGATTTCCTTGTATCCATCTCTAGTTCCTAATTAGGTGTATTCTCTTGTATACTTCCTATGTACTTGGACTATGTGACTATGTCTATTGCAGTATTATTTAAATCTCTTTTACTTAGAGAAAAAAAGTTTGCCACAAGTATCTCAGCCGCAACTAGTCAATGGTTACTAAAGTTTTCTTCATACACATGGATTGGCATCCGTGTCATCTGCGATCCTAACTGTGTCAAACATGCTGATTGATCACAAATGTGTTGGTTAGAGTATTACTGGATCATTCATTTGCTTATTCAGTCTTTACTTGTTACCTTTTGGTGTACTGATTGTAATTATGCTGGATCAAGTTTGCAGTTCTTGTTTTGGTATCTTTACTTTCTTCTGGAATCATCATGATAGTTTTTAGCTAATATTTCATGTTGTAAAACTGTGATATGTCTGTCATTATTCTTCTACATTATGATGACTATGTTGACGGTGCATGTGGGCTTTTTGGGTCTTTCTAATGTTTATTTAGGTAACTGCTAATATAGAGTTTCTGATAAAAGGTATGTGGAGCCTAGCATTCGACCAGATGATAGTCGTTATGGTGAAAACCCAAACAGGCTTCAACGACACACTCAATTTCAGGTTGAATTTGAGTTTATTGATGAAAATTCAACTTTTTGGATGATTTATGAAGCTTTTTTTGGATAAAGTTTTGGTGTTATTCAATTTGATCTCAGGTTATATTAAAGCCTGATCCTGGAAATTCGCAAGACCTTTTCATTCGTAGCTTGTCAGCTTTAGGTAGTGAATCTACCTCTCCTTTTTATTTTAATTTTTTTTATAGGTAGAAGCACTTATCAAAAAATAGGTAGAAGCGCATGGTGGATCAACAGTTTACTAATATAAATTAATATGAACTGAAAATTCATTAATGCTCTATTCATAGTAGTTGTAAAGGAAGTCACTGGTGCCTTTTCGCCATTTTCATGCATTGAAGCTTGTTGTCTGTAATGCTGTACTAATCCTTGTGCAACTTGTTATGCTATGTGACAAGGCGTCATTGTAAGGAAAACTCTATCTATGGAACCCACATCATGACCATGAGAAAGCAGGCTAAATTTCTTGCCTGCCCTCCAAATGAAAAGACCTGTTGGAAGTTAGGGCTGTTTAAGAAAAAGAGAAATGACCTCATACGATTTTTTATGTTGATTCTTCTTCACAAAGCCACACGTGCACATACACTGTCTATGTAGTTTGGAGAAAGATGAGTCCATGATTTTCTCCTTTTAGTTGTAAATTCTAATTAGGTACTTCTCATGTATACTCCCTGTGTACTTGGATTTTGCCTATTTCTATGAATATAACTTCTTGATTGCCTATATAAAAAAATAGTAGTTTGGAGAAAGATGATACCTAGAGGTTCATGAATTCAAACCCACATGCACCTCATGTTGGTGTGCTTGCGTGTCATCAATCATGCATTAAATGTCAAGCTTGAAATAGTCCTTTGTAAATGAACGAGTTGCCCCCTTCATGTATTTACTCCTTTTTGTATCACATGCATTCGAATGCGCATGATCTTAAGTTGATATAGAACAAAGTTCAACTCGAGTAAAATGAAGTAAGCTTAATCTTTCACCAACTCTGCCCTTTCCCGGCACCTACCATCACCCTCTATGTCTATCATATCATTTACTTTATTCACACTATGTTATCTTTTATCTTCCTCTAGCCGGTTTTCTAAATGGAATTCTTTAAATGTTTGTTTTATTTTTAGGCTGGTCAAATTTAGCTTTGTGAGAAGGAGCCAAAGAATATGGCCTGGTGGCTCAATAAGAATTTCCAAACCTTTTGCTGCTTCCTTCTTCTGTTGAAATAGTGAGGATAAGTGAACTCCAAGATACTTGTTGCGGTGGATTTTAGCACTTTAAGACATCAGAAAAGGGCAAAACAATTGAAAGGCAATTCCATAAGTTGCTAGATAGGGAATAATAGTAGTGTTGAAAATTATAGCTGGCTGGCAGAAGTCATCTTCATGAAACAGGATTAATTTCATTAGGATTTAACGGCTAGTTTTTAAAAATGGTAATTTTTTCACAATTTTAAAGTAAAGGAGATAAGTTGTTCAAATTAAAAGCATTGGTATGAAATTGGCGCTCAGATTAAAATGTAAAGGCATTATTTGTAAAATCGTGCAACTTTTATTTAATAAGCTAACATTGTATTTGTAATTGATGGTATATGTGAACATGGCTATATTCTATGTTCAAAATTTAGCATTTTTCTTGTTCATTCAATATTTGGTTAAACATTCATGCTTGTATGCTTGATAGGTATTGATGTCAGTGCACATGATATACGCTTTGTGGAGGACAACTGGGAGAGTCCGGTAATATATTGTCTTTAATGGTGGATTATTCTGTTCCTGTTACTTTATGCAGTTCTAATAACTGCTCGTAAGGAGATGCAATTTAACTTCGTTAAATTTCCTTGCAATGGCTTTACTTGCAAGCCTAATGAAACTATGATATCTGAAAGCTCACATTTAGGATTTTTTTTTTTTCCTGGAATGAAATTAGCTTGTTTGTTTCTTTATGCTGACCAAACATGCTTTTAGGTACTTGGTGCTTGGGGTTTGGGCTGGGAAATATGGATGGACGGGATGGAGATTACTCAATTCACCTACTTCCAGCAGGTTGTCCTTTTTCTCATTGGATAAAACTAAGATGCTTCCACAATTTGGAAAATGTATTTCATGTCTCTTTGCATAGTGGTTAGAAATAATTATTTCCCTGGTTGAGTTACTGTTATCTTTTCACGATTTTGCAAATTTTTACATGGCTGTTCACTTGTAGCTTTATTTCCCTCTCTCTTTCTCTCTAGGCTGGAAGTCTACAGTTATCACCAATCTCTGTTGAAATCACTTATGGTCTTGAGCGTATCCTCATGTTGCTACAGGTCAATCTTTGGTCGTTTCTTTTTGTTAATCTTTGTTCCTTTTTAACCGTTGTGCTGAGTTTTCTTGAACTAATTGGCAGGGAGTTGATCATTTTAAAAAAATTCAATATGCTGACGGAATTACGTACGGGGAGCTATTTTTGGAGAATGAGTAAAAGAACCACTAAATCTACTGATTTCACTTTTTTTTTTCTCGTTAAAAGAAATTTTTTGCTCTTAGTAGAACTCTGTCATATGCACTTACAACCTTTCAAACTATGTAATCTGCACCGTTCAGTATTTTTGAGCTGCACTTTCTGTTTCTTTATTGTGATGGTCTTGCTTATTAGCCATATGGCTCATTTGGTTTTGATGTCCTTGCTTGTGAGAAATTGATTTTTGGGTGGCCAGTCATATTGGTGATACTGATCTTGACTTCTAGGGTTTTCATCTTCTTTTCCTTCTAATTTTTAAGGTGTGATTACTGTATATTCCCTATGTACTTGAATTTCGAGAACATGTGGTTAGCTGCTGAGGGCTTTGTTGAGAAGGTTCCTGGGTGGTGGTCCTCGTATCAGTTCACAGGTACTCCAAGCTTCATCTTCGCAAGTAAGCTTAAGGCTTTGAAAAAGGATCTTAAAGAGTGGAACATGGAAGCCTTTGGTTGTCCTGATAATCAAAAGGATACTTTAATGAGGGAATTTCAAGAGTTGGAGGGGCAGGTGCTGACGGGAGATCTTTCTGAAGAGAGATTGATAAGGAAGAATGCGGTGGTTACGGAGTTGGAGAGGGTTTTGTTGATGGAGGAGACCTCGTGGCGTCAAAAATCTAGAGCCCTATAGTTAAAAGGAGATAAGTGCACAACGTTTTTCCATAAAGTTGCCAACTCACACGGGAGAAACAACGCCATTGAGACACTCACATCAGGTAACCTAGTCGTGTCCTCTCCCCTTGAATTAGAAAATCACATTGTGTCCTTTTATGAGAACCTTCTCACGGAGCCGATCTCTTGAAAGCCAAATCTCGATGGTTTGTCCAGAGTACAAGTTGGATGGAAAGACCCTTTGAAGAGGAGGAGATCCACAAGGTCATAAGCGGTATGGCAAAAGACAATGCACCCGGGCCAGATGGTTTTTCCGTGGGCTTCTTTTAACACTGTTGGGAGGTGGTGAAAATGGATGTTATGGAGGTATTTATGGAGTTTCACACTTTCAAAAAGTTTGAAAGAAGCCTTAATGTGACATTCTTGACACTCATATCAAAGAAACAGGGTGCAATGGTGATTGACGATTTCTGCCTTATTAGCCTGGTAAGCGGGATGTATAAGATTATTTCAAAGGTGCTTGCTAACCGACCGAGTTTGTTCATGGGGCAAATCATTTTAAAACCGCAGAATGCCTTTGTTCAGGGGAGACAGATCCTTGATTTAGTACTCATTGCCAATGAATGTGTGGATCATAGGCTTAAGGAGGGCTTACTGGGTATTCTTCGTAAGCTCAATATGAAGAAAGCTTATGATCACGTAAACTAAGAATTTCTTCTTTATATGCTTGGGAGATGTGGTTTTGGAGATAGATGGATCTCATGGATTTGACACTGTGTCAGTACAGCCTGTTTCTCAGTGTTAATTAATGCACCCCAGCAGGTTTCTTTAATAGTTCTTGTGGGTTGTGACAATAGAACCCACTATCACCTTTTCTTTTCGTCATTGTGATGGAAGCGCTTAGACGGATGTTGAAGACAGTTGTGGAAAGAGATCTCCTAGCTGGATTCTCAGTGGGTAATGGGGTTAATGGTTCCATTATGATCTCACATCTTTTGTTTGCAGATGATACACTACTTTTCTGTAAAGCAAATCAAGGCCATCTTCAAGTTTTACGTGCCCTCCTAGTATGCTTTGAAGTTGCTTTGGGACTCAAGGTCAACCTTGGCAAATCTGAGATGGTGGCGGTGGGGATGGTGCCTCACATTGATAGCCTGGTAGTTCTTTTGGGATGCAAAGTGTCTTCTTTGCCAATGCAATATTTGGGACTTTCGTTAGGTGCCACCTTTAAAGCTAAAGCAATATGGGATGGGGTCATTGAGAAGGTAGAAAAGAGGTTGGCGGGGTGGAAAAGACTGTACCTTTCTAAGGGGGGAGGGTCACTTTAATCAAAAGCACTCTATTGAACATCCCGACTTATTTTCTATCTCTATTTCCTTTGTCTGTGGGGGTGGCAAATAAAATAGAGAAACTTTTTCGGATGTTCATATAGGGCGGATTGGGGGAGGAAACTAAATTTCATCTTGTAAACTGGAATAAAGTTTGCTCTCCAATTACCGGGGGAGGGTTGGGGGTGCACAATTTGAAGACCTTCAACAAAGCGTTATTGAGGAAATGGTTATGGAGATACCATAATGAGGGGAGGTCTTTATGAAAGGAAGTTATTGATTCTAGGCATGGTAGTGCATGGGGGAGTTGGTGCACTAACGTGGTAAGGGGGAGGCATGGTATGAGTCTATGGAAATATATTAGGCGAGGATGACAGTGCTTTGTGAATCATACCCGCTTTGTGACTCAAGAGGGCACCAGAGTTAGATTTTGGAAAGACGTTTGGTGTGGACTTGACTCCTTGGAGAGATCTTTTCCAGTACTTTATACCATCGCAGCAAACAAGGAGGCTCCGGTGGCAGACTTGTTGTCTTTTGATCATGGGGCCCCACAGTAGAACATTGTTTTCACAAGGGATAACCACGACTGGGAGCTGCCACTTATTTCTAATTTTTTCAGCTTGCTACATTCTACAAGACACGGGATGATGCATGGGGATAAGCTTCAGTGGAGGATCATAACCAGTAAAAAGTTCACAATAAAATCCTATTACACAACCCTGGTTTTCTAAGGACACATAGTGTTCCCATGGAAAAGTATTTGGCGGTCCGGTGCACCCACTAAAGTGGTTTTTTTTGTGTGGACTACTGCTCTTGGAAAAATTCTTACCACAGATAAATTGAGGAAGAGGGGCATAATAGTGATGGATTGGTGTTGTTTGTATAAGGCTCACGGTGAATCAGTGGATCATCCATTATTGCATTGTGAGGTGACACAAGCTTTGTAGAATGTTGTTTTCAGTCGGGTGCATGTTGGGTGGGTGATGCCGGAAAAGGTAATTGATTTTCTTGCTTGCTGGAAAGGGATCAGAGGCTGTCCACAGGTAAAAGCTACATGAAAAATGATTCCATTGTGTATTATGTGATGCATTTGGTCGGAGAGAAATTAGCGTAGTTTTGAAGACAGAGAGCGAACTATAGAGTAGCTCCAGGAGTTTTTTCTGCATACTCTTTTATTATGGTTCTCAGCCATTGTACCCTTTGGTAGCAATGTGCATGATTTCTTGTCTTTTAGTTCAAACTTATAGAATGTAACTAGGTGCTTTCTTTGTATACTTCCCATGTACTCAGGCTATGCCTTTGTTATATTCTCATTAATAAAAAGAGGTTTATTACTTATCAAAAAAAAATGTACTTGAATTTTGCCAGTGTGAGATTGAATAAATTTACATTATCATATAGAAATCCCCAATCAAACAACCTTGTCTATTTAGTGGTATTTGAACTCCCTCCTATCACCTCCATGGTGTTCTTTTAATCTGTTTCATGCGAGTCACTTGTTGAACCTTTTTGTTTCTTCCAACTTTTAGACAAGTACCTTGTTTGTAAGCAGCCCTTCTTCTTTTCAAGCTGATTTGGAAGAATCTTAGGTGCTTGACTTGCAAAAAAATGAATTTTTTTTATGATGCCCTCCAATCTGAATGCAAGAAACTTTCAGAATACTTCTATTAACTTTTCAATCTCCATTCTCCTTATTTTGGTTCTTTTTTCCATTTTGGTTATGCCGGCATTTTCAAGCTTGAATGTGCTTTGGACTTTGTTTTTTTTTTTTCTTGGAGCACTTTCAGCTTTCTAATTGCCTAATCTACATTTTGTTTGTCTGCTTCAGGAAAGAAATGAGTGCATACTATCTAGAACAAGCCAGTGTTAATCATATTCAAAAACACTTTGATTTTTTTGAGGAAGAGGCCCATTCCTTGCTTGCTTCAGGCCTTCCCATTCCTGCGTATGTTTATTAATTCAGCATTCACGTTCATTATTCACTGAATAACAAATGGAAATATTTTTATTGTTTTTCCTTAAGTTAAAATTTGCTGTCCTACATGCTAGGTATGATCAGCTTCTGAAGACATCTCATGCGTTTAACATCTTAGACTCAAGAGGCTTTGTTGGGGTGACAGAGCGTGCTCGTTATTTTGGTCGGATGAGAAGGTAAAGACACTTCCTGATAATGGTCCTTTAGAAATTTCATGAAATGGTCTCTTTTGTATACTACCTGTGTACATGGGCTATGCCTAGTTGCATTCAATCAATAAAGATTATTACTTATAAAAAAAAAAAGAAATTGCATGAAAACACTGGAGCATTTTTTATCATCACAATGAGGATTTTAGGTCATTAATAACCAGGTAAAATTGAATCTGGGAATTTCATTCTGATTTAAAATTGTTAATAGTGTTCCTAGTTAAGTATTCCTCATGTATACTTCCTATGTACATGGGCTTTGCCTTCTCTTATGAGTAAAACTTCTTGATTACCAATAAAAAAGAGTGTAATTGTCGAAAAACATGGACGACGATTTATCTTTCTTTCAATGATCTCTTGATCTTGAGGTTGGGGCTTATATAAATTTTATAGTCACCAATGCCTCATCTTGAAGCTGGGGCAAATATCTTTCTTTTTTACTAGTTGTTGATGTCTTGGATCATTTGTTGTCATAACACAACCTGCTATATTCTTTGTATGGTTTCAATTGATGTGTCAAGTTCCGGACCTAAACACTAGTTACCATTTAGTTGAGTTAAGAGAACTATCCATTTTTACTACAGTGACATTTTAATACATTATCTTGGGTGGAGTTGAAGGTAGAAGCTTAGTATTTGTATTTTCCCTAATTTTATTACCAAGGATGCTCTATGTCACATTTTAGTAATGATGTAGGATTATTTATCTGGACTTACATGCCTTATTTCTAGAAAAATGTGTACTCCATGTTTTTCACAATTTACTATTATTTGGGGGCGTTTTATGTTTTTCTTAGTGGTGATGGGGTTGCCTTTCATTTATATTTAAACCCAAATCATGGAGATGTACAAACTATATTCGTAAGAAAAGCCACCAAAATTCTGTGTTGCAGTTCTGTGTCTATGCTTATCTTGTTGTTTTTTTAATCAGTTTGGCTCGTCAGTGTGCACAACTCTGGTTGAAAACCAGGGAAGCCCTTGGACATCCACTGGGTATTGCTTCTGACCCTGTTAATGTTGTGTGTCCAAAAGAGCTTTTGGACGCTGCTGTCAAAAAGGTTAGTTTGCATATTCAGCTATCTGAATCGCTTTCATCATGCTTAGTATTTATGCAGCTGTTTTTTTAAGGCCGAGCAATGTCACTCAAGGCTGATTATGTACCTCAGTACTAATTTTTACATTTTACCCATCAATTATCATTCATACACATATATTTGGTTCATATTATTTTGGACTTGTCACTAGATTTGTTTTATGGTATGCTCTTGGAGATTCTTTAATCATAAATTACAGGATCTTGTTGATGTTGTTTGATCATGAGGCTATAGGCTCTAAGCAATTATATGTGTGTTAATACCAATATTTCTTATATGTCCAGGCATCACATATTGGTTCATGCAAGTGTGTGTGTGTGTGAGAGAGAGAGAGAGAGAGGGGTCCAATTTACTTTGACACCATGTCATTTAAATTCTAATAAGTTGGTGTTACTTGATTCTTCTAACTCATATGAACCTTTCAACTTTTTTTTTTGTTCTGCGCTGAACCTTTCAACAATTGGTTTGACCAGAATAAGCCCTATTTATGATTAATATATCAATGAAATTATTTCTTATTGTGGCTTGTTTATTCTTCGACTTATGCCACAGGTGAATGATGATTCAAGAGTGTTTATTCTTGAAGTCGGGACCGAAGAGATGCCACCTCATGATGTAGTTGATGCAAGCCAGCAAGTATAGTTTAACACATGAAGCACATTGGTCATTTTCACAGCATGCTTGTTTGTTCATATTATGCCTCTCTCTCTCTCTCTTTAATAAACTTTACAACATCTATTTCGCTAATATAATTTTCCATCTTTGGTTTTTCTCTGACTGCAATGCTGATCATTGCAGCTCAAAGAATTAATATTACTGGTGTTAGAGAAACAAAGATTAAGCCATGGTGAAGTGCAAGCATTTGGCACACCTCGCAGACTATTGGTACAGCTTGCAGTCTATATTATGTCCCTTTGCAAAAATGCTGACTTTTTTTTTTTCAAAAAGATGAGAGAAGATTATTTTTTATTCTTATAAGAACTTTGTTCTTCATGTTCTTATGCAAGTTCTACATCCAAAACTCTTGCTTTAGTATGAGTGATAAACTAAACCCATGAAGAATTCACTGATGCTAACATGTTCTCAAACGCTAAATTTTGGCAAAAACCTATTAATGGTTCACAAGTATACACTCAAAATAACTATTGGAATAAGCAAGTCTTGAACTCAATAACCGAGATCGATATCGAATGTAAAAGTAGCAATTCAACAAAATCAGAAATAAGAAGCTATCAACTGTGATCTTTTTACTTAGTTTTAATGTATCTCCTGAAATTGAGCTGATAAAGTTTCAGAAGTATTTGGATCCGTATACTTTTCTGGTTTCCTTCATCACATTGTTAATAATTGTGATGTGTGCCTTTTTCACATTTCCAGGTTTCTGTTGAGAATCTTTGCACTAAACAAGCAGAGAATGAGGCTGAGGTTCGAGGACCTCCTGTTTCGAAAGCATTTGATCTCCAAGGAAATCCTACCAAGGTTTGAACTACCTTGTCATTCTTGTTCTCCTGTAGGTTTGAGCTCAATAAGATTTTTGCTTTTATCTAAATAACCTGTGATGCAAGATTTTTGTTAAGCAGAAATAGAAGTGGGCAGTGATTGCATTTGTAGTGTACGAGGCATTCACATTATTAATTAACTAGTTAAATAATTAATTTATTGTTTTTTCTTTATAATTTTCTGTTTGCTCATCTTCTGCTGCAACGTAGGCAATATTAGAGCTAATCTATGGTTCACTTGTTAGCGTTATTAAACATCTACTAATTGAGAGTAAGGTTTTTATCTTGGCGACTAAGGGTGAAAACTATCGCATCTCAGAGTGGGGCCGGAAAGTTTTTAAGGAGCTTTTGCTTAGTCATGCTAATGCATGTTGGGTGGCCAATGCAGTCAATGATTGTGCTCTATCGGGGGGTAAAACTAAGTTCTACAAGACGTTTAGGGATGGATCAAAAGCTTTCTTTGCTCATAGGAGGGCCAACACATGGTCAATTTTTGGAAATAATAGAATATGGTGGTGGCAATGGGGGGCATGGTTTGTTAGTTATCTCAGAAGGAGTGAAAGGCAAGGGATGGAAGAGTTTCTCTATGGAGTTAAAGTAGGTTATGTCTGCTAAGAAGCCACAAATGCCTATACCACATCTGGGCAGAGAAGTTGAGAAGGAGAGGAGAATGGGAGGCAACTCAAGTCATACGCAAAGGTTGCGGTGGGCGGCATAGGGAGTAGGGAGGTTGTACATGGTGGTCAGTGCCAACCTTCAGTTTCTGAAAACAATGGAATATTAATAAAGGGGAACTCGATAGGGGCATTTTCAGAGGGTGATGGCATGCAAAAGGGTGAGGGGTGCAGCAAGTTTTTTGAGAAGAATTGCGCAGAAGAAAGCGAGTTGTAAAGGTCATTGGTTTTACTTGAAAAAGAGGTGACGGGTGTGAAGAATAAACTAAAAACATTCAAAATGATGTTAAGAAGTGGATCAATGAATTATTAAAAGGCTTGGACTTGGGTCGCAGCTCACGAATTCTATCCATAACCAACAAGAAGGGCTCTGTTTCAAAACTTAAAAAAGGAAAAGTTAAGGGCCTGGGTTGTGGAAGCCCAAAAATGAAATGGAAACCGAAGCCATCGTCGGCGAACATTGAGAAGGTGCGGGAAGGTTCGCGAGAGGCTTCTGTTTGCAAGGGGAGACTTTTGAGCTCACAGACCCCCTCGCCGACTTCCTCTGGGTTAATCCCAGCCCTCTTGGCACCGGTACTCGCAGTTGCCGATATTGAGTCGCCTGTTAGCAGGGGGAGGCTTCTGTGCTTGGGGGGCTATAGTCCCAATTGCCGGCTTCCCTTAGGCTGACCCCAGTCGTCGAGATAGCTTCCTCTGAGCTAACCCAATCATTTCGTGCTCCGAGAGATCCAAGACAAGTTCAGGATAGAACTTGGAGATGAACAACACACCAGATGTGGTGTGCGCAGAGTCCTCAAAGCAAGTGGCAGTTTTGGGGGAGGGCTTGTTGTTGGTGCCTTGCAATGAGAAGTTATTGTCGGAATCTATGTCAGGAGAAGTTGTTGTCCCTTTAGTATCTCTTCCTCCACTAAGCAATATAACTGGATTATCACTTGATTGGCTTTTGCAAAAGGTTAATAAGATTCAGCATGTCGTGGGAATCTCACCTAGAGGATGTGAAGATCAGTTTAACACACTAATCACTGCAATTGAGGAAGGCTACTCACGTGATACCAAATCAAAATTTAAGAATAGTAGGGAGCTGCATCTTTCTTGGGGAATCAACTACGATAGTTCAAGTCAAGGGAAGACTAAAGGGAGGAGATTCTGAAGATGTTTCCTATGTGGGTGTTTCGGGTGTTATCAGTCTATGTGGGTGTTTTGGGTGGTTATTAGTCTACGAGTTAGGGTTGAGGAGGTGTGTTGTATTCTATGGGTATTTTGGGTTTGTGGTATTTTGGGTAATTTTCTTGGGCTTGTTGGGTTTTTCATGGGATAGGTACTTTCGAGCATTCATGCGTTAGGTGTTTTCTTGTATACAACCAGTGTACTCGTTTACTCCTTTTGATATATATAACATTTTTACTTATCAAAAAAAAAAAAACTTGTTAGTGTTATTGTTGACTTCTTGTGTAGTAGTGTAACTCCTAAGGTCTGCACTTAGACCAACTAAGCTTTGCACTTTTCATTAGTTGTTAAGCGATATTGAATATAAATGGTTCTATAATATCAACTTGCAACTTCATGTCAGGCTGCTGAGGGCTTTCGCCGTAGATACTCCATACCACTGGACTCATTGTATAGAAAGATTGATGGTGAGTCTGTCTAGTTTACTCGTTAAAGTGGCCACTGTAAGCACAAGGTTGACTTGTGTCCAAGAAAAAATTTGATTAGTTTTATTGCTTTATTTTATCATGTTGCAACTGTTTTGTAACGGTTTTGTGGTATTAATCCATTGCTCTTTTTTTTTCCCACCATTTTGACTTGTATAATATATAATTCTAAGCTTTGTTATGTTGGAAAACCATTCCAGTGGGTCTTTAGTTTATGAGTCTTGTGAATCATCACCTTCGTTAAGGAAAGTACGCTCTCTCTCTCTCTCTCTCTCTCTATATATATATATAGACACAGACACACACACACATATATATATGGAGATTTCCACCTTGTATGAGAACAATAATTTTGTGTTTATGTTTGGAGATTGCAGAAATTATTTAAATTTATGGAAAGAAGATACCCATAGGGTGGGTGATCGGTTTACTCGTCGCTTCCAATTAATCATGTTTAAGAACCCCTTAATTGTGCAAGGAAGATTGTTTCCAGCATATGTAGTTTGCCATTATTTCATAGTCAGTTTAGTTTTAAACCTTCTCATACTCATTTTTTAGTTTGCTAGTACACCTCTTCCCACATCCACCAAGATGTATTATAGTGGTGTATACATCATAATCAGCTTGAGCTGTCTTGGGATTTTGGTGGAGACTACCTCTATCCAAGGAAGGTTTAGGGTTGTCTTTCTGCCATTTTTTAGGAGAATCATACTTTGATCTGCCCCATTTATTATGGATCGCATTGCAGCAAAAGGTCTCACTTATTGCTGTTTAACTCTTCTTCTAAGGGAACTAGCCTTGTTTGTTCTTAGAGATGAGATGAAATGAGATAAAAGTTAAAAAAATAATAAAATATTATTGTAATAGGTTTTTTTAATATCAATTTTGTATTGGGATTTGAAAAAATAGTTTTGAAATTTGAAAAAGTTAAATTTTTTATTATATTTTGTATGGAGATTTGAAAAAGTGTAATGATGAATTTGAGATGAGTTTAGGAGTTTTGGTTTCATCTTCCAAAACAAACGGGCATTTTTCTTGGAAGCCTCACACACTTAAATAGTTAATTCATCAGAATTTAGGCTATTTATCTGCAAATTTGTTGTTTCTTGTTTTGGAACACATAATGTACATAGCAGATGATGGGTCATGATGGTTTCCATACATGGCAGGAAAAACAGAGTATCTATATGCTCGCATAAAGGAATCTACTCGACTTGCTGTGGAGGTTTAGTGCCTCTTTTCTACTTTTTCTGGCTTTCTTTCATAAAAGAAAACTTTCTTCGTGTTGAATTATATTGCAAGTGTTCTTGATAGATAAAGTTGATCATATGTCCCGTCATCACAAACTCAAGAATATATATAGCTAAAATGGGGAGGAAAAATTCAATGATGCATTCAGACTGATTAAGGCTTCATCCTTTTTCTACATTTGCCTTTTTGTTCTTAGGGGGATGGTCACTTCTGCATAAAATTAACAGCCATCATCACAAATGCCCACTAAAAAATGCCTGCAGTCCCAGAAGCATTATTTCCTTAGAGGATATAAGGAAATCACATATGTATAAAATATACCAAGGTAGAAAATCAATGATTGTGATGAGTTGCCATATAAGAATAGAGGCATTTGAACTTAGTAAGCTCTTGCACTAACACCGCACTCTCCCAAATCATCTCTCCATTGACATAGTTTCCTCGGAGCCTATGGGATCAAAGGTAAGGGCATCTAGTTTGGGTCACAAGCCAAACTATTCTTATTCTTTTTTTCCAAAGCTTTCTAGTTCATAGGATGTACCTATGTGTTTTCTTTTGTATACATCCTATGTTTTTTTTATTAGTAAACGAAACTTTATTACTCAATAGGCCTCGCCCAGTATACATACACCAAAACAAAACTACATGCTCTAGCTAAGAGGGCCCCATAGAGACAAGGAAATCATGAAGGTCCATGCCTTTGAAGTCAATGGCAATGGACCAAGTACATAAAGTGCTAAAAGATAATGCTATAAGCTCCGCTATGTACATGGGCTTTGCCTATTTCATTCAATGAATAAAATTGTCTTTCTTACTTCTCAATAGAAAAAAAGGGCGCAAATAAAATTGCAGGATATGCTATCTTATGGTTATGGGATCTGGTGAGAGCAAATCATGCAGACATAAATGTAGATATATGAATATCACATGATGTGTGTGTGTGTGTGTGTGTGTGCGCGTGCGCGAGCGTGCACATTTATCTGCCGATTCTTTCATTTTTATTTTTTTTGTAAGATGAAGAAATTGCTCAATAACTTGTTGGTTTGATTAGGTTTTGTCTGAAGAGTTACCTAGTACCATTGCTAATATATCATTCCCAAAGTCAATGCGGTGGAACTCTCAGGTTTGAGCTGTTTTAATTCTTAATCTTTATTTAGGTGTATTTAGGTTTGAGCCTATTCTAGTTCCTAGCTTGTATTTAGATGTTTTCTCTTGTATATTTATTGTGTGCTTGGGCTATGCCTATTTACTTGTCCAATAAAATTTTCTTATTACTTTTAAAAAAAATTCTTAATCTTTATTTTTGTGGGTTTCCTTTTCTCTTGATAGTCTTGATAGTTCTTAAAAAAAGATTGCTAATTATTTAAATTTTTAATTGGTTAAATTGAAATGGCTTTTCTTGGTTAAATAAAAAATGGCTTTTCTGGATCATCATTGAGGCTATTCACTGGATTGCCACTCTTCGTAATTGTCTAATTCTCTATCGTCAAGTGAAGTAACATGTTAGTGTGGTTAAGTTAAAAAGGTACTTGTGGGTGCTATGACCTTGGCTACTTATTAGATGAATTAAGCTTTATAAGTGATTTTAAAATAGCTTCAAATTGACTAGCCTTTTTGGGATGACTGTGCATATGTGGTTAGTGCTTGTCTTGGGTTGTCACTAGCCACTTTCCAAACAGCCAGTGACCCATTCTGCTCAAGACTGTTAATGTACCATACTGCACTTTAAAACTTCGGTTGTAATTAGTTAAAAACATGAGTAGTTGTACTCCTCCTAGTATTTTCGTTTGTTGTTTTTGTATATGGTATATTTGAAAAAAAGGGATTAGTTTGGTTCCGGTCTTTACATTTATATTTTTGGTTGTCGAATTTGTTAATAGTGCCTTTATCGTTACTGTGTAGATCATGTTTAGCAGGCCTATTCGTTGGATTTTGGCCCTCCACGGTGATGTTGTTGTGCCATTTTCGTTTGCTGGAGTTTTGAGGTAATCGTGCTCACCTTTTTTCAAGTCTCTTTCTTTCTCTCTAGCACCCACTTGCATGATGCATATAGAGGAAAGTGAGTTGGGTCGGTTTATCTTGGATTACATTATCCACTGTTGCTACATGAGCTTCAACTTGAGGATTTTGAAGTATATGTGCACATGAAGTTTGTTCCTTATAGGAGATCAAAATATATCTGAATCAGTACTCTGTATTTGTTTGTGTTGCATTAGTTAGGAACATGTATTTATCATTTGGAAGATGTACTGTGACAGGATGCTTTCTGGATTTTTTTGGCTCGCTTTCGGTTGAAGAAAGATATATTCTGATTAAGTTATGGTAATTGCAAAAGCCCAAGTTATTATGGTTGGACCCTGGATAAGACATTAAACATAGAAGCAAAATTATCTTCAGATACTTGTGCTTTTGTATAACATTTTGCTTATGGCATTTTCTTCATGAAAACTTATCAAAATATGATAAAGACCCATATAGAAACTTTGGTTGAAAAGCAAATGGGACTTAATTTACCGTCTTCTTGTTCTGTTTCATTGCATGGGAACTTTGGTTGCCTAAAGCGCATGTAAATGTTTGAGTTTTTAAGGGGTGGCATATAAAAATGTTTGTGGATTCGCGTTTTCCTTTTCACCAAGTGAGTGCGTGCACTGTTCTTATGATATTTTGTTTTTGGATGTAGTGGAAACCTGTCGTATGGTCTTCGTAATACATCTTCAGCTACCATCTTGGTATGTGAGTAAACTTTCGATTTTGTTTATGTACAAAAGCTATACAAATATCTTACAGAAGCTTTTCCCTGTTCCCTTTCCTAAGGCTCGATCTGATTACTTTTGATTGGGTAGTTTGTGAAACCTGATTTTTCCTATGCCTATTTCAATATCAATAAAATATCTTCTTACTTATCAGAAAATAAATAAATAAATAAATAAATTGTGAAACCTGATTTTTGGGGTTCTATTTTATCAACACAGAATACAAAGAAACTGTAATCGCCTTATCTTCTATATAATTACAGATGTATTTACTTTCTTCCTTTAGAGTGAAGCTGATTGGAATGTGGGTGGTTTCACTCCATTGTATGGTTGTCATGTTTCACACATGCCTAAATATTGTTATTTTAAATTCTCAATTTCTTATAGAAAAAATATCCGTTTTGATCTAAACCTTCAATATTCCACTCTATTAGATTTGCAAGTATGTGGTAACAAATAGTTTCAACTCTTTTTTAGGCAGTTAACCTCAAGGGGTTGGCCCAAGTGGTGAAGGCCTTGGTCTTGGGGCATCACTCTTTTTAAGGTCCAAGGTTTAACACCTCATGGGTACAAACAATCTTTTGGGGCCACACCTTCTGGTGAAAAGCCAGCGATTTAACTAGTTTCGTGTAGGAAAACTTCCGAGGGTGTGGTGCCTGAGACCAAAGTTTATTCTACATGGGTGAGTCTGAAGGGCCCTGCCTTGGAGAGGTTCCCGACATAAAATTAAAAAAAAAAAAAAAAAACTCTTTTTAGGCAATTTTTATTGATTTCTCACTTTTCCTTCTTTGCCGCATATTTTATCTCACAGTATTGTAAATGTCACTTTTGAAGGCTATATCACTCTGTTTTCCACTGTATGATTTTGCCAAAACATCTTAGTACACCTATCAGTTTTGTGGTATACTGTAGGACTCCTGAAGGTGTATATCTGAGTGTGTGTGGGATCTACTCTTTGTTCTCCTTGTTAGACACTTTATTATAGCTCCTCAAGCCTTTTCACAGGTAGAAAGTGCCGAATCTTATGCAGAGCTAATGGGCAATGCTGGAGTAAATGTCAAAATTGAGGTGTCACAAAAAAAACTGATCTTTTTATACTTTTAACAGAGTATATGGAACTAAACAGTTTCTCCTTTTTTGTCAAAGAGGGTAGTTTTAGACTAACGTTTTAGGTGGTGCTGAAAGTTTTGTTAAATTTTACAGGAGCGCAAGAAAAAAATTTTGGAGGACTCTAATGTGTTAGCAAAGAGTGTCAACGGACACATTGTTTTTCAAGAGGGATTACTGAATGAGGTTATAGATGTGTTTTATTTTTGTGAAATTTGTTTGATAAGTGTGTTCTGAATTTTGCTTACTGAAAAAATGGGAAATATTCTAGCATATATATTTAACATAATGTTCTAGGTTGTAAATCTCGTTGAGACACCTGTTCCAGTGCTTGGGAAGTTTCAAGAGTCCTTCTTAGAGCTTCCAAAAGATCTTTTAACTATGGTATGTTGTTAGAAGTTTGCAGACTTACCGTGAAGGAATTCCAATATTTAGGCAATCATCTGTAGACTGTCGTGCACCTCTTATGCAGGTTATGCGGAAGCACCAAAAGTACTTTGCTGTGACTGATGACGGTGGGAGGCTGTTGCCATACTTTATCGCTGTGAGACATTCTTACCAATTAGATCCTCTTTGTGATGTCATCATTGCTCTTAAGAGTGTCAAGGTTGAGC
This sequence comes from Platycarya longipes, assembly GCA_036559045.1. Classification (NCBI taxonomy): domain Eukaryota; kingdom Viridiplantae; phylum Streptophyta; class Magnoliopsida; order Fagales; family Juglandaceae; genus Platycarya; species Platycarya longipes. The sequence continues at coordinate 2,886,783 of CM071802.1, read as the reverse complement.
TGTTTAAGTGTTAAGGTTTGTTCTGTTTGTGACTACTGTGGTGACGAGTTTTTTTTTAGGTGGCAAATGGAGCAATCAATGAGATGGTAGTACGAAAAGGAAATGAAGCTGTACTTCGGTATACAAGGCTCTTATTCATCTTTTTGTGTGCCAAGAGGAGGACATGATTTCTGTTAGACTTCTCATAATTCTTTAAAATGCTTTTCCAAAAAAAAAACAGGAAAACCTCTAGAGATTTGTTCAGGCTTAATTTCATTGTTTTTTTCCTTATCAGAAATTGTATATGTTTACTTAGAGCAAGTTTTGTCCCAGTTTCTTTGTAAGTATCTAAAGGCAATTACCCAGTGTTGTTCCTGCAGACACAAGGTTTTGGAAGGGGTTTTCGCACCTTAGTTAAGCATTTTTGCATGAAATGCTTACTCTCAAGTGTCTACATCGAGCAATTGCATCTATTTTGGCAATACACCGTTATTGCTGCTGTCCACTTGAGATGAAGCATTTTGATCTTTTTTGTGCAGAGCTCGGTATGAAGATGCAAAGTTTTTTTATGAGATGGATACGCGTAAGAAGTTTTCAGAGTTCCGAAGTCAGTTGAAAGGGATTCTTTTCCATGTAAGTTATTTCATTTTATGTGTATCTGTTATCAAGGGGATATTGTATATTTGCTATGAGTAAGAGAATTTCATTGCTGTAATCTTTGAATTGAAAAGTTCAGCATGTAGCATATATTTTGGATCTCTTTTATATCATAATTGAACATTCTCTTTCAAGTTTGTAGCTCTCAAAGCCATTTCTTCTAATGAAGGAGGGTCAGGGGATTGGAGATTGAACTGGTTTGGATAGTGAGATTAGATGAGATGATTTTAGATGAAAGTTAAAAGTTGAATAAAATATTGTTAGAATATTATTTTTTAATATTATTATTGCTTTGAAATTTGAAAAAGTTGAATTATTTATTATATTTTATATGAGAATTTGTAAAAATTGTAATAATAAGATGAGATGAGATGAGTTAAGATACTTTTAGTATTCAAACAAGCCCTGAAAGTAACAGTTGAAAATGCTGCAGGAATAGCCGATCGTGATAGATACACACTGCTTATTGGCTGATATCCCTTCTATCTTTGATAATTTGAAATTCAACAGGAGAAGCTAGGAACAATGCTGGATAAGATGATGCGCATTGAAAACATAGTGACCAAACTGAGTTTAGCCTTGCAAATTGGGGAAGATAGGCATCAAGTAGTCCAGGATGCTGCATCTCTTGCTATGTCAGATCTTGCTACTGCAGTTGTCACAGAATTTACTTCTCTCTCAGGAATAATGGCCCGCCATTATGCTATTAGAGATGGCTATTCAGAGCAGGTTGTATATCTTACTTCTAATTGTTATTTCTTCTTTTCTGTTTCCACATGCATTTCAATTATCTGTTTTCTTATTAATTTTTATGTCATGTTCCTTGCTTGTGCTTCGTAATGGTAATCTACAGTCTGATTTTGTTTCAGTTTTAATTGTGCTTCTTTTCTTTGTTTCTGCGCTTTGTGTTTTGCAGGTCGCAGAGGCCTTGTTTGAGATCACACTTCCCAGATTTTCTGGGGACATTCTACCTGAAACTGATGCAGGGATAGTTTTGGCCATTGCTGACAGGTGTAAATCTAGTTATAAGGTTATTTATTTATTCGTTCATTACTTTCAGGCTCATAATTATTCGTTTCAGGTTATTTAATTATTTGTTTCAGGCTCATGAATTCCTAGAAATTAAATTTAGCTTTGGGTAAATGAATATAAGGCATATGAATTTTTATGCTGACAATGTGGCTTTGAGTTGTCTAGGGTTTAGGGTTCCTTCTTAGAATATGGTGCAATTGCTAAAGAATAAAAGGGGAAGTAGAAGCTCATGTAAAGCAATTTTGCTACATTTATTGTTTGACTTGTGGCATGCTTTGGGCAGAGTGCATTACAGTTCTATCTTCAATGTCATTAATGTTTCAAAATTTCTGTTGAAATTTCTTGAAAGGATGTAGTATGTTAATCCTGCTAATTTATTGTCATCCTTTAATAACATTGTGGGGGCAGGGGCAGGGGTGGAGAAGGCTAAAAAGCCATGTCAGTCAGAGTTGCAGTCTCCTTTTTTTTTTGAGAAAAAGGGCGGGGGAGGTGATGGAAGGGAAGGGTGTTTACGTGTATGATATGGTCTTAAATGAGTAGGTCGTTATAATTGTTCTCATGCTCGCTTATTTCCTTTCGATGTAATGACTATGTTTTCGTCTTTTTCTAATTCTAGTATGTAGTAGATATTTCCTTTGTATTCTTCCTGTGTACTGGGACTTTGCCCATCCTTGGTAACAAAGCTTTTATTAACAAAGCTTTCACCACATCCCTGGTGAGGTCTGGAAAGTTATCTCTAATCAACTGATAAGCCATATGTCAGGCCATATGTCACCATTATACCCAGCGGGGCCATATGTCATTATTATGCCCATGACTAGGCTGTATGCCACTATATACCCATGGCGGGGCCGTAAGCCACTATTATACCCATGGCAAGGCCGTATGCCACTTTATACCCATGATGGGGCCTTCTCATAAAAATAAAACATACTTCACAATCACCTTCATCAAAACATAATCAAATCTCATGCCAAAACTTTCAGTTATCACATCAAAATCTTGAATAACTTAAAATCATTTCACAAAAACAGCAACCCCATTTATTTGCAACAAAACATTTCAGAGTCATAACTCGTAGTATTTCAAATCCATCAAACAAAGTTGTTCAAAAGGCTCTTATTGCCCTGTTTCAGTTCTGAATAAATGCACAAAATTAAGTTTATGTCTTCACTATTCATACAAAAAAAAATGCTTCCTTTTTCACGAACTTTTATGTATATGCAAAATAAATAATTGAGGTTGTTTTTCAGCTTTCTTTTCAAGAACAAAATGTATATTTTCAAATTCAACCTCATCTCACTTCTTTTAGTGCAACGCTAGTACATAAACCCCTTACCTGACTTCGGTGCAATAATTACTCCTCGAGTCCGAGTTCTTACAATATCACCACCTAGTCAACAAATGAATACCGAACATCTAATAAGCCAACCCCAACGCGCCAATATCATATTAAATACACACTGTCCAGCTCCTATAATTCCATGTCCACCACACAAATAAAAGTGAGCAAATCACTTCTCAACTCAAAAACAACAGTATCCCATCAACTTCACGTGCACTTATCTCATCATTGATTTCAATCAAACCCAAACAGCTTATAAAACTACATTTTTTTACAACACTACAATGCAGAATTAGCCAAACAAAACATCCGGTACAGCCACAAATCCTACCCAACCACCACACAGCTGCTCCCAACCCAAACCAATATTCACATTACCAAGTTTCAGCAATTAAATTCACTCCTACAATAACTAGAGTGAGCTACAGTTAATATTTCAAACAATTCCTTAACTTCAAAGATCACCTAAAAAGTGATAAGGGAGCAATGAGTGTGCGTGAGCAAATTGATCAAAGAATGAAAACCAAGGAGGAGAAAAACTGGTAGGAACCTTACCGTGCAAAGAGGGAAAGATATAGAGAAATCAGCCGACACGACTTTGGTTGGATGGGGAGAGAAGAGAGGAGACCTAGAGTCCAAAATCATCACAAATCCACCATAAGAAACAGGATCAAGAAACCACACAAACAGATTAACGCGAATGAAACGGAGAATGAGTGGAGAAACACTTACGGGTGGTGAGAATCAAGAGGCCAAACGAAATCGTAGTGGTGGCCATAGGTTACACCAGAAATTTCGAGTGGGAGGGAGAGTTTTTGAGAGCGTGTTCCACCAAATGAGAGGTAGATCTTCACGTGCAAAATCAACCCAAAAATAACTGAAGAAAACGTGAGAAATAAGGAGAATCATGCTTGAGAGATTTTCGGAGATGTGGAAAAACTGAAAGGGAACCGTCGGGGAAAGGGAAGAAACAGATTGGGGGAGAAGAAATACCAAAACGATGCCGTTTGATGCTTTCAGTGGTGTTGACTGCAGGTTGGGCCTTGTCCGGATTGACCTGGGCTTGGGCCCAGGTATTACAATGTAGTACATATTTCCAAATGTTTTGAAACCCTAATATATTTTTGCATGCATCTACTATTCTATTATATAGAATCATATAGAATATTGTAAAATGAAAGATTGATCATATTATGGATTATACCCAATTTGAATCGATTTCAATTAATCCCTTGTTACTGCTTATAAGATAAGTAATAGGTAGGGATGACAGGATTTGAACCCGTGACATTTTGTACCCAAAACAAACGCGCTACCAAGCTGCGCTACATCCCTTTCCATTGGTCGACAGTGTCATTGTAGAGAATACCTGTAAAATAAAGTTCGATAGCAAAGCAAGTTGATCGGTTAATTCAATAAGAAATGAAATGGGATTTAGCACTGCACTCGATTTCGTTAGTACCGTCCAATCGAATCCAATTCAATTGTTTACTTATTCAATTTTATTCAATTTGAATGAGTGAATTTTCAAGTTCAACCAACCCATTTTCAAAATCTCAAGCGGATGAATAAACGCCAAGCCCAGGTATTACAATGTAGTACATATTTCCTTTGTATACTTCATGTGTACTGGGGCTTTGCCTATTCTTGATAACAAAGCTTTTATTAATTATAAAAAAAAAAAAAAATCTTTAACTGTTGTTTTTTTAATGTCATTTTCTGCAGATTAGATAGCCTTGTTGGCTTATTCGCTGCTGGTTGTCAGCCTAGTTCTACCAATGACCCATTTGGCCTGCGAAGAATCTCTTATGGTCTCGTAAGTGTACTATCGTTTAATGCTTGGAGGTTCATATTATTATTCTTAGTGCTGCATTTGTTTCTTTAGGTGCAAGTGTTGGTGGAAAAGGATAAAAACCTGGATCTAAAACAAGCATTGGAGCTTGCTGCTGATGTCCAACCCATTGAAGTAGATGCGAGTACGGTAGATGATGTATGAACAAAGCCCTATTTAAACCTATAGTTAATTACATATCCTAGATATTACTCAATGCCATATTGGCATACAACTGATCATTTGAGTAGATTTATGTTACTCTACAAATGTTTTCTGGTTGCTCATATATGTGAGAACCTCACTTATATGTCTTCCTTTAGTTTGAACTCTAACATTGCGCAATTTGTTTACTGCTATTATGGGCAATAAGTTATGATGATTTCATCTTTCTTTTCAGGTACATCAGTTTGTCACTCGGAGATTAGAGCAATTCCTGGTATGTGTAATCTTTACATTAGGGAGTTCTACACGTACAAAACTTATGATGTTCTGCATCTTCCTCTTTTAAGTATGTTTTGTACATTTTAATTAGTTTTATATTTTTCAATCTTTCCTTTTGGCTTTTATTTTATTTAGAAAAAGCATTGAGGTATAATTTGTTTTCCTTCTTTGGTTGCCTGGAAAAGAAGAGGCATGACTTCTCTTCTAGTTTCTTATCTGAGAGCCAAACTTGAGACCCTCCCATCCACTATTGTTGCCTTCATTGCAGCAATGTAGCTTGTCCAAAAACATTTCTTATGATTTGAAGGAGGATAATGCTTAAAGAGTTGCAGCAAATCTTTAAATTTAATTTTTGTGACTGAGTTTCCATCAAGCTCTTATGTGGATAATATAAGAGAACATGGGAACCCTAATCATAGTATGTGTATAGAAAGATGAGGTACCAAACCAAACTCTTTCCTTGATAGGTCAATACTACACTTGCATGACTGTGAGATTGAAACCTAAACCAAACTTGAGGTCATTGAATCCCAAACAAATGAAATCATATGGTATATACTGCCAAATAAATAAAACAAAATATTTGCTTATATTCCCAAAACCACCATAATTTTACACATAAGAAAACTTTACTTTTTTATACATATTAACTGGGATTGGTTACAGGTTGATAAGGGAATAAGCCCAGAAGTAGTTCGTTCTGTACTAGCAGAGCGTGCAAACTTGCATTGTCTAGCAGCAAAGTCAGCATATCAGGTAATAGTTTTCCGTTTCATACATTGAACGGTGTCCATTGTATAATTGTTTCTTAATATATCAATTAATTCTTAAAACTAAGTTAAAAATAGAGGAAGATACTCTCATGTGTATGTCTATGTACTAGGGTAACACCACTTTTGACAATTAATAATTCCTAACTTACTTATAAAGATACCCTAGATTGTGATACTCCAAGTTTAGCATGAGAGAAGGTGAATGGGATCCACATTGTTTGGGAGATAGAAGTTCTTGCCCTTATTTTTGATAAGAAGTTCTTGCCCTTTATAATAATTTCAAAGAATTCCAACTAATCCTTCTGAGATATGGCTAGATGTGGAATTCCTTGAAATTTACTAGTCTTTTTTATGTATAAGCCCAATTGTGACTTAGGCTTTCTTTGATTCATTTACAAAGATACTGGAAGATGCCAAGAGATATGATACAGATCCTTAAATCTCTTTATACACCAACTTTTGCAGTTATTTTGTTCTTATGATGACTTCTTGGTTTCTTTTGCTTATAGTAGAATATTTAATTAATAAATTTAGTGCTTGAACTCAAAGTTGATGCTTTTCTAAATATGGACTTCAAAAAAATGGAAGCATGATAAATATATGTAATATATCTTCTCGAAGGATATCAGTTTTATGGTCGGTTCATATAAATTGTGCTAGATGGAAGCCTTGCTAAAGAGCGATCTTTTTCCAAAAGTTGTTGAAGCATATTCTCGTCCAACGAGAATTGTTCGTGGAAAGGATGTGGACCCTGATATGGAGGTACCCTTATGTTTCGTTATAGAAGACCTATCGTTTGGGCATGAAATGTTTCATTATAGAAGACTTACTATTGTTACAAGAGCTACAGCAATATACAATTTTTAAGTACCTACAGATATATAATGAAGATGAAATGGTGCAACAATATAAACCCTTTGTGATCCTCCCCTTGTACTGATTAACATTCTAAAATATCTAAATAAAGGAATTAGTCCAAAATGTGATTTCCTAGTGATTTCATGTTTCCAACTTAGCAAGGCATTACTACATTTTTATTCTTTTTTACTTCGATTTCGTTGTTGTTGAGTGGCAAATATTTTAATTTTTAGTGAAATTGCCATTATATTCTCGTTTATTTTGAATGATTTCTTCTTCTCTTTGTGGGTGCTGTTGAAGTCCATCTCTATATTTGGGCACTTTATAATTTTTTAATAGGCATTTGGGCACACAGTCATATCAGAATATTTTATTATGCTTAATGAATTATGTGGATTTATTTCTTGATTATCTCGTTATAATGGATGAAATTGGCTAATTAGGTGAATGAGGCTGCCTTTGAGACAAATGAAGAGAGGGCTCTATGGAGCGCTTTCTTGTCAGTTAAAAACAAAATCAATCCTGGTATTTCCTTTTTTGCTCTTTGAAAAACATTGCCATCATCTGTGAAATTCAGTTCAGTTCAATTTTCCTTTTTGTTTATGTTTTTTTTGTTTGGTTGGTTAGTATTTTAGTAACTTCTTGCAGCAGTTTGTTTAACTATGAGATTTACCTCTTCTCCTCTTGCAGGCATTGAGGTAGATAATTTTGTTAGAATATCTTCACAGCTAGTACAACCTCTTGAAGATTTCTTTAACCATGTCTTTGTTATGGTGGTATGTTGCCTTTACCTTTGTTTATATGAACCAATGCATCAGAAGTTACTATATGGTGGTGGGCCATACCTTGATATTGGAATCAAAACTCCACATTTTACACCGATGTCTCTTATTTCTAGGCATATTTACATATATGCATGTACGTTACATAGACAATTAGGAACTCTGGCAGTGTTTAGTATCTTGTGATATACATGTACGTAAATTGGTCTGACTGGTTATGACCATGTCTATGGGTTAGTATGTGCATGTTGCAACGTATAATTAAATCACAGTCTGTTTATAATTGTGACTGAGGTATACAAGATGTGACCACATCCTTTTGATGATTAGCAGATGAATGTACTTAATTTAAGTTGCATATGGTGGTGCTGCCCGCCCACTGTGGTGAGGCTCAACCAATCGCATCCCCCATTGCACCGCCCCAGCAGATAGCCGATGAACCTCCCAGCTGTCCACCCAAGGGGGTGGACACCACCTGTACCGTGCCCATAGCAGGCAGATTTTTCACCCAACATGTCTGCAAAACCCATCCCAACCAAAAAAGAGAAACTAAAGGCAAACAAAATCCCCAAATCAAGACCTTAGATAGCCACTAAGGGAAACAGAACGTTAGACAGCCAAATACAACAAAAACCCCAAATCAAACAAAGCCAGAATCAAGATGAAAATTCCTTTGTGACTGATGGCCCATGGCTGTGCTTCCAAGATGGCTTAAAATGAGAGTGAGAATGAGAAGAAAGCTTGAAATGAGAGGAAGATAGAGAGACTGAGCGTGGTGGAGGAGGGCTGAGAGTGAGCGGTAGTGATATAGGTAAAAATATAAGTTGAATTAGGTCCAAGGATGTTGATTTCAGTTGCTGAGCATTTCTCTATCAAAGTATAGAGACCAGCAATATTATTCTGGGCAATATGGAGACTAACAATATATTATTAATCTTGATTTTGTACCTCAGTACACTTTTTCCTTTTATCCCGTGCAATCCAATTACAGGTTTTCTTTTGGAAAGTACATATTGCACCACAAAGTATTATCCTTTTTTCAATTTGCACCCCAAAACTATCACACATTAGCCTTTTTCACACTTATCTTATCACCCTTAAGATCAAAGAAAAATGAAATATATGGCACAATCTTGACAGTCGAAATGTAATCTATGCTGAAATTTTCAAAAAGTATTTGTTTTTGGTGCAATTGGACAGTTTCAGCAGCTTGAGATGTAAACTGAAAAAAGGGGTTAGTTTATGGGTGTAAAATGTACTTCCCCCCTTCATGTATTTGTGATTAAATTTCCATTCTTGGTTTTTACCTTTGGTGCAGGAAGACGAAAGAATTAGAAAAAACAGGCTTGCTCTGCTCAGAAAAGTTGCAGATCTTCCAAGAGGCATAGCAGACCTCTCACTTTTGCCAGGATTCTAAGTCACAAAACTTACAACACCTACAGATTCTAAATTCTAAAGGATAAATTAATTTATCCAATTGACGCTTGGAAAAATTTTGTAACATTTTGTTATCAAGTATATGATTAATTTATGAGATACCATTTATTTAGTGAATATACATCTAAGTGAGCATTGAAGATTAAACAATTTATTTATACAATTTAATGGAAAATTAATCTTCTTTGTTGGTGCCTACATAATCACTTCAGCTGGTTGTGAATGGTTGTTCTTGTTTCATATGGTGGAATAAAATGTTATTGATCTTTCAGTTTCTCAGGCTCCTCTCATAATTATTTGAAAGTAGGTGAATATTAATATAAAATAATGAATAGTAATAGAGTGTTCTCAACCCAACGGAGCAATGCTGCTCCTCCCAAGTACAGATACAATATAAATGACTTCTTTCTCTTATTTTTTTAACAGTTCTATTTATAAACTGAAATATTCTAATCACAAAAGGATTATACAAAAACAATCATACAATTTGATTTGGCTAAATGGGATTTATCAGATTATAAAATTAATTTTATTATAAAATAGATTTAATAGATCACAATTTGTGAGATTATTTTTATATAATTTCTTTATGAATATATTAATACTCATTTATAAAATATAGTGTAGAACACCCCATTAACATCATTTACATGACAATATTTGATATTCAAATTTTAAAATCTTTCTTTCAAATTACATTATACCATGTAGGTGTTTTGTTATTGTGGGGTTATTCACACCTATTTGTAAATAATTTTCTTTTTTTATAACTCCATGGATTTTTTTTTCTGAATAGTCTTTCAATGAACGGGGATGCTTATAAAAAAATAAAAATAAAAAAGCTATGGTTTGCTAATTAAGCAAGTTGGTCTTTAAACTCTCAAATTAAAATTTTATTCTCAAATAAACACCAATAGTTACTTTGTCTTGTACAACATGTTTGTCCAAGTTTTGTTATTGGTTTGTGCTTGTTTTATGTAGAAACTACACGTGGCATGCTAGCTAGATGCCACACATGCCGTGTCAATAATAATAATAGTAATAAATTTATGATAAAGCCTTTTTTTTGGTCCATCCCTGACCTAAATTCTAAAAATTAAGCTTGAAAAGCAATAAACCTTTTTCTTTTTTAGTCAAAACTTGGGAACAAATTAATAATTTTACCCATACAAAAGAGAAAAAGGTAACCATTTTCGACTTTAAAAACATTTGCACGTGAAACCCCGTGAAGGGAATGGATAAAGCACGTGGTGGGGTCATCAGGACATACAATGTTATTCAACATGTGATAAACAATGAGTTTAAATAAATAAAAATAATAATAATAATAATTACATTTCAAAGGTGTGATGATCACACGTTCCTTTTGCAACATATATGCAATATATAGTCCAATTAAAATAAGTAATCGTATCGAATGATTTAATTTTGGATAGAAAAATGTTACTCGTCATACCTACATCATACACTTATTTTGATTTTTTTTTTATCTTTATTATTATATTATTAAACAAATATTTGAAACAGATGTAGACTGTAGTGTGTTTTTTGTCTAGTAAAGTAATGAGCCCCTACATCACATAAATATTTTTATTACTATGTGTTCATAAATTATTTTATTATTATTTATAGATTTCTCATCTGATCTCATTCTTAAATATTTTTTCAATTAATAAGTTTATGAATATTATATTCGACTTTATTTTAGATAATGATTATGTAATGATTAGATTAGACATCTAAAAATTTAAAATTTAAAAATATTTTATATTTGAATGATATTTAAAAAAAAAATGAACAATTTTGAAAATATTTGAGTGAGAATATCTCTTTACCCAAATAAGCCTATTAATTTTTCCCCACTCAACTTATATTTTTCTTTAGATTATTAAGAATATTTTTAATAGATAGAATCTATAGTATCTATAAAATCCGAGAAGTAAATACAACTTCTTTAAATCTATCTTCATTACTAGTTAATAATTCTTATTTGTAGATTCTATGAAAAGATCATTGTTAATTAGAATATTTATGAAATAGGCATCTTGGTAAGTTCTTAAATCCATTCTTAATAGGGATGTGAAGTAGGCAAGCTGAAAATGTTAGGAAAATCTACATGCAGCCTCTTTTAGTCATATAAACAAACAGTTGACAAGCTAAGTGGACATCAAACAAAACCTATATACATATACTAATTAATTTTATGCCTCGTTTGATTATGCAGTTCAAATAAAATAAAATGAGATAAAATAAGAGATTTTATTAAAAATTGAATAAAATATTATTATAATATTTTTTTTAAGATTTGAAAATATTGAATTATTAATTATATTTTATGTAAAAATTTGAGAAATTATAATAATTATATAAGATAAAATAAGATAATTTAATGTTACGTAACCAAACCAGCCTGTACGTTAACTATAACAATTATAATGGACATCTAAATCAGAAAAATAGTTAGCCAACATTTTAAAAGAACAAAAAAATGATATTAATGGATACACCATTAATATCATTTGTAAAATGACTAAAATGTCCTCTTTTGCATTTTATAAAAAAAAACACATAAATAATTGATTGAAATGCCCCATTTGCATTTGTTAAAACTAAATAAAAAATACCTGAGTGTGCAGTGTGCATGCTGAGCTCTAATAGAGGTGTAAGAAGATCGAACTAGACCAATAGATCAGACCAGATGAAATTCAGTCTGGTCCAATCCATTTTTTGCATGGACCAAATATTTCTAGTCCGATCTTGGTCCATGATATTTTTCTTCTGGACCTGGCCGAATTATTCTTTTCTTTATATATATATGTATATATAAACAATAGTATATAAATTATAATATCAATATTAATATAGATTAAGAGTGGTAGTATAATATATTAATATATAATATATACTCTTATAATATTAACATATTATAATTTATAGTAGTTGACTAGTTTTATTATAAAAATTATAATTTTTTTTTTTACTTATTTATATTATTTTTTCTTTTGCCAATTTTAATATTATTTAGTTTAAATCTGTGATAAATACATAATTTAGGCTAAAAATAATTAAATATGGGTTAAAAATTATTTTTCATCATTGCAATATTTTGGATTAAATTTAATCCATTAAATCATATCAGTTGCCCTAAACTGGACTGCTCCTGGACCGAATTGAACCGGACCGGTATGGATTAAATAGGAGTTCGGTCTGATCTAGGGTGGAAAAATTTTTTGACCGAATGAAACTAGTCCACATTTTTTCCTAACCAGACTAAATCATTTACACTCCTAATCCCAACATTTCTCTTAAAATAATAGAGTCTTCTTGGTGTTGCTTTACCATCCGTGTACTTTGTTTTAAAAAATAATAGAAACTAAAATTATTAATAAGATCGTGTGTTCCACTATAAGCTCATTTTTAAAATCATAGCTATCAATCTAAAGCCAAAATCATTTAGTTTTCTTCTCTTATTCAATGAGTTTATAAATAGGGTCCCTTTTGTGAAGTAAATGAGCCAAATAAAACAAAACTAGCCTAGACCCACTAAAGTTTCAGGAGAATTATTATTATTATTATTATCATATTGGTGAATAAGCAACCAAGGTCAGATGTTAATATATGTTTATATTCATCACAAAGCTTCATAATTCAGGAGAACCTAATTTTTCTGTCTTTTTTCCACATTCTCTCCACAACCAAACACTTCTCCACCTAAAAATTTGATCAGCTAAGTAAAAAGAAGAAAAATAAAAATAAACCATTTTTTCCAATTACCAAATTAAATTTATATTACCCCAACCCTCATTGAACGAGAAGGAACTATTTAAGCAGTCAAGTAAACAAATGAAAAATAAAATAAAATGAATTCACTTAAAGCATAAAAAAATGAAAATTAATTCATATCTGTACAAGAGAGAAAGAATGGACCTGAAGAAGTTGAAAATGGTAAAAGTATATATTTTTCAACTCGCAAATGGCACTTGTACATACATACCAGTGACAAAGAACAGGAGAACACGAGAAAAACACTTGGTGTCAAAATCATGTAATATTTTTTATAAAAAATATTAAGAAAATACTTAGTAATACAAAAAAAATTAGATAAAAATAATTTTACAAATTATTATGACTTAAATATGATTGGTCAAATTATAAAATTATTTTTATTATAAAATAAATTTAACAAATTCATATAAAATTACTTTTATATATAAAAGACTTTTATATAATTCTTTTATATATTTAGATAAGTCAGTTGAATTTGCAGGCTATAGGGCCATAGGCTATATTAAACCAACCGAAATAGTTCACGCCAAAAATATAAAAAATATTGAACATATAACTAGGTCTCTATTTGTCAAAGTCCTGTAGCGGCATAGCTTATAGCGTTGAATAGCATTAACATTAGATTGATTAAATTTATTTTTAAAATTTAATTAATATGATACTTTTTTATATTTAAATTCAATTTTCATATTAGATTAACTATTCACAATCTATATAATAATAAAATATTATTAAATTAATATATTAATATTTAGTTAGAGTGAAAATTTAATCTTTTCATGTTCAATTGAAGTGAAAAATTAATATTTCAATATTTGAAGAACTAATTCTAGTATTTTATATGTAGCTAAGTACTTTAAATGAAATTTAAATATTTTAGATATAGTCAATTCAATATAAAGTATTTTTAGCACAAATTATCTAAATTTTAAATATAGTCAAGCCAATAAAAATACTCTAAAACGAAATTATGGAGTTCAAAATTCCACACCTCCCAAATGTATTAAAAAAAAACTAGCTCACTATTTGTTACATTTTAAATGTTATCAAAGTTGAAAAATAATATACACATAATATATTTTATAATATTTATATAACATAAATTATAAAATAAGAATATTTTTATAAACTGTTTTATATAATTAATATCAATTTATAAAAATATTCCTATCTTATAATATATATTATGTAATATTTATAAAAGTTGTTAGAATACTAATGAACTTGTTATAATTTTTTTTAAATTGTATACTTTTATCCATTTTTTAAAAAAATTTCATCAAATTTAATTAATAAGGAAGAGAAAAAAATATTTTTCTACTTATAGATTTATATTAGGTTTAGATATTGAGAAGTTTTGAGAAAATTTATAAATAATAATCAAAGTTGGTGAAAAGAATAATAAAATATTAAAAAATAATAAAATAAACAAATTATAATAAAATAAATATAAAATAATATATAATAATAAAATATTTAAAAAAACTTTCGTCACCCAAATAGCCCTACATTTCCCATCAAAGTTATCTCCGTGGGCCATGTACAACATTCCCATTTCCCACTACCGTCACTGGCATATCCGTAATTAATCATAAAAGAAGGCTCCATTGGAAACTAAATAAATAAATAAATAATATAGTACGCCGACCACACTCGACTTGCTCCATTGTCCAGACACCAACAATAAATTCAGCCTTTCGGATTAGGTTCTTCTCTCTCCTCTCTCTTTCTTTCGCGCACTCTCCTTGCGGCTAGGGTTTTACTCTCACTCACTCTCTCTCTCTCTCTCTCTCTCTCTCTCTCTCCGCCTCCGGCTGAATACTGTTCCTACATGTATACATCAATGGAGGAGTTATTTAGTTAGGGTTTCTTTGTCGCCTTTCGCGATACAATCTCTGAAAGGTTAGCTCGTTTTCCCGGTAGGGATTTTTATCTGTTGGGAAAGGAATGGCGACTACCAACCCCTTCGATTTGTTGGGCGACGATGACGCCGAGGATCCCTTGCAGCTGATCGCAGCTCAGCAGAAGCTTGCTGCCGCAGCGGCTCAACCCAAGAAGGTGGCTCCAGCGTCACAGGCCAAGCCATCGGCTGAACAGCAGCAGACCAAGCCGCCGCCTAAACTCCCCTCCAGGCCTCTGCCCCCAGCTGAAGCCGGTGAGCTTTTCGATTGATCGTTGTTTTCTGCTTTTGTTTTCTATTCTAAAATCTTACTTAAATGTGTCGTGCTTGGATTTTTATGATTCTCAATCTAACGAAAAGTTTAGTAAAAAAGCAATTTTCTGACTTCCGTTGTTGCTGTACACTTTCTAAAATGGAGAATGAACGATTGGAACTAAAACTTGAGGTGGACTACTTTTGCGTGTGTTTTTTATAGAGTAGTTTTTGTGCGCGGAGCCTAATGTTGGAAAGGCGCTCGCGCGCCTCCGAAATCGTTGTGCTTTTACTGAATGGTTTGGTATGCTTCCGCGTGTTGGCATATTTTCAGCGCTACTTTTGTTCTGTCTTCTGAAACTGCACCATGTAGAGCATGGTGAGTATTCGGCTTATGATTAGCTGCATCTTTTTATGTCCACTCGGGTTGATCCATGAATAGCTAGTAAGTTTCAGTTGTTTTATAATTAAAAATCAATTCAAGTTCTGTTGGATCATGGAGTTCTCTCTCGTGGAACACAGCTGTTGTTTTTTATAAGTCGGTAGAATATTTTACTTTTCGTTTTTCTTTCATTTTATTTGTTGTTTGTACAGTCCGTGCATTGCTTTTTTACTTCCTTTTCACTCATTATTATGGAATTACATTATTATTCGGAAACATTTCCCCCTATTTCATATTTAAGAAAATGCTAATTTGGACATGCAAAAAGAGTTTTCAGCTTGGTGGTAGTACATTCTCTACTTTCTTATTTGGAGTCATGTTATTGTTTATCAACTTCTTCCTATCTTATCTATTAATTTTTTAATCGTCCTTTCTTATTTACTTGGTTTTTTAATTTTCCTGTTCGACTAGTGAGGGAGGCAAGGAGTGAAGGTGGTCGCGGAGGAGGTCGAGGAGGCGGACGTGGATATGGGCGTGGCCGAGGCAGTGGTGGATTCAATCGTGACTCTGCCAACAGTGAAAGCTCATTCAGCAACAGTGGAGTTCCCGCTGGCCAGGGTGCAGTTGAAGGAAAGCCTGAGAAGTCAACTGAGAGGCGTGGCTACAGTGGACCACGTGGTTCATATCGTGGTGGTCGCCGTGGTGGTTTCAGTAATGGAGAAGATGGTGATGGGGAACGTCCTCGGAGAGCTTTTGAACGTCGAAGTGGGACTGGGCGCGGGTGAATACCTCTTTAACAACCCATTTAGCATATACTTTTCTCTTTCGTGGCAATAGTTCTCCATAAAAATGCATTCAACCTATGTATATGTGCAGAAATGAGTTCAAACGGGACGGTGCTGGCCGTGGGAACTGGGGAACCCAGACTGATGAAATTGTGTATGTCCATCCCGTACACCCCTTCCTTTTTGGCTACTTTAGAGATGTAATTATGATTTTTTTCCCAACAATGTGCTTTATTTTTATGAATTAGAGAACTGAATTTGTTCATCATAATTTGTCATGCTTAGGGTGACTGAAGAAGTTGTCAATGAAACTGAGAAGGATGTGGTTGATGAAAAGCCAGCTGGAGAGGAAGTTGCAGCAGATAGCAACAAGGAGAATGCTGCAAATGAAACTGAAGATAAAGAACCTGAGGATAAGGTGAGCGACTTTGATTTTTATTTAAAATATTTTGTTGCAGACAAAGTACATTTCTGCTCTGACTTTCCCTCTTTATTTTCTACTTTTTGAAGTTATAGTCTAGGTTTGTACCTTTTTTTCCCCTTGATGAGTGAGTTTGACCTCCAAGAGGTGGGGGGGTATGGCCTATGGGATCTGACCCATTGATCTCCACTTCATCAAGCATGATCCTGATCATACTGCCCTATGGGGTTCATATGGTCGTGCTTACCATAAAGAGAACTTAAATACAAAACAAGAGGGCTTTAGTTTATGGTTTCTTTCCTTGATAATAGGAAATGACTCTGGAGGAATATGAGAAACTGCTAGAAGAGAAGAGGAGGGCCCTGCAGACACTTAAGACTGAGGAAAGAAAGGTGGATGCTAAAGAGTTTGAATCCATGCAGCAGCTATCAAGCAAGAAGGACAGTACTGACATCTTCATTAAATTGGTGAAACCCGTTTACCTTTGGGAACTTTTAAAGTTTTATTGATCTGATGTACCTGGCTTCAGTACATTAATCATGTTATTCTGGGTGATGTTTTCTTCTCATCAGGGATCTGACAAGGATAGGCGGCGAGAGGCTTTTGAGAAGGAAGAGAAGGCCAAAAAGGTAGTCTTATGTTTCTATTTATTCTTCTGTTTTTTATTCAATTTTTAATTTTATTGCTCGGTTGTTTTAGGAATTCCATTAGATCTGAAGCAGGGCTCATTGGCATTGTCTCATGCTGAAAAATCAGTACATGGGTTAACTATGCTTTTTTTTTTCACTTTTTTGTCTTGGATGAACCTACTTTCACGTATTGCCCCCCTCATCAAAACCAGCAAAAAATAAAAAATAAAAAAAGTTGGACATGGGCCTTCAGGCTTCCAAGGAGTTATATTGATTTATTTTGCCATTGCTGAAGTTGATGGGTTTTTTTTTTGTGTGTGTGGATTGGTGATGTAAAGCACACTGGATTAGGAAAACCGAACATTAGGGTGGCTACTCTAGAAAATTACTTACATATTTATTTGAAAATGTATTCTTGTAATATCAAGCCTTTAATTTTAAATCTTTTTTCTTAGCTGTTTACATTCTCTCAGGATTTTGGAACTTGTGTGCAAATCATGGCTGGCAAAAATTGTGAATGTTTAGCAGTTCCTTTTTTCTTTTTAAAGAAATTAAACTTAAATCTTTTTTGTTCGTAATGCTTTAGAGTACACGGTGACATACAAATGTTTGCACATTTAGATCCAGGTCGGTGCTTCAAAACACCAAAAGTTTCTCATCCACTCCCTTTCAACGGTGGACCTATATATTGCAATAAATGATTTGCCAATCTAAACAGAGAGAGTTCGAATCTAAATCATTTATCCATAACAAAGAATAGAAACTAATTACCAACCTTTTGATGGCCCTAACAGTGTTAACTTTTGAAAAATTTAACTTTCACTCAATGGAAGCCCATAGAGTGGTAGACCACTTGTATGTTGGAGAACCTGGTGTGATCACTGATAACCCTTAAGGGTTACTTTATGGAACCTGAACTATTTTTTGACATGTCTATCTGGGAGTTTTATATATCTTTCATATGATTTGCTGCTTATACTTGCTTCCTTGACTTAATTTTTTCTGCTTCTCATTCTTGCCGGGTTGCCTGTCTCTTCCTGGTTAATACTAAAGTGCTATTATGTGGTGTGGTTGTTATAGTCTGTCAGCATTAATGAGTTCTTGAAGCCTGCTGAAGGAGGAGGGTACTACAGCCCAGGTGGTCGTGGTCGTGGCCGTGGTCGTGGTTCAAGAGGAGGGTTTGGTGGAAGTGGAACGAGAAATGTGGCAGCCCCATCTATTGAAGATCCTGGTCACTTTCCAACCTTAGGTGGCAAGTGAAATTTTTCATGCACAATGTTTTTTTTTTTTTTCCAATTTTGAGGTTCTGTCCTTAGATCTCTAGCAGGAAAATGACTAAAATAATTGGATTTCCTTTATTTAAAAGGATTGTTTAAATTTTATGTCTTGAAATGTATATTTCATGTTATTTATGTGATCCCCTGGATCCCTCCTCCCCCAACCCAAAAAAAGAAGAAAAAGCTTTGCTGTCTACTGTTTAGGGACCGGGGGGCATATGAAACAATTTTCTTAAGACTGCAATTCATTTTTGCTTATTTTTTGTTCTATTAGATTTGAGGATGTTTTAGTCTTTTCACAAAAAAGTGAGAATGGAGGTGTTTGATGTTCGCATTTTCACTTTCCCTTGTTCGGAATAGAACAACATCAATAACACCAGGAAGCAATCTTATGTGGAATCTTCTAACCAATCAGGCCAAGGAATTGTGAAATTTTGTCGTGTGCCTAGCTTAGCTATCGTTAAGTGTGTACAAGAGTATTAGGTTCAAGCCAAATGTAAATTAACGAGTAAGCTTCATTTGTGGTTTTGGGCGGGGAAGCGTAAGTGGTAATTAGCTACTAACACAAATTAATCGCGACTCATCCTATATTAAATAATTGAGTTCTACTGTAATGTTCTTACGGATGTCTCAAGTTATATGGATATTCTAAAAAGATTTGTTGAAGATGTAATTGGAGTCTTATATTTTTTGTTAGAATAGGTTTTGATATTATTTGTAATGTTCTAATAGAAGGTTCAATTTATATGATTTATATTTTAGAATGACAAGTTAATGATATAATTGAAATTTAATTTAAGTAATATAAAAAATAAGAACTTCTTTCCAACTAATGTAAAATCTTATATACCTCTTTTTTTTTTTTATCTAAGCAAAATCTTATATACCTCTTATTACTTCAGAATGGGGTATCACTATCTATTTTTTCGCACCTTTAACTGCATAAACACGAAGTTGTTTTTGCATTTTTCATTCTGTTTCAGGGTATGCGATGTAAACACAGACGAGAAGATTACTTGCTAAAGAATTATGAAAAAGTTACTACAAATATCCAATAGAAATTTGTTTTTTAAATTAGGAAAATGATAGAGAGCCTTCTACATTTGTGTCTTGTTCACACTTTTTTTTTTAATGTTTTTTTTTACTTAATGATTAAGAAAATATTATTTAATAATATTGTGATTTTTAAAAAATATATATATATATTTAAGAGTTTAAAAAGTAATGTAAAAAAGAAAAAAAAGAAAAGAAAAAAAAAATACACTTAAGGGACACAAGAATAGGTTCCTTCAATGGGCTCCCTATCACTCCCCTTTGAATTATGTATTTAGGATTTGTAAAAATGATTTATTTTTAATAAAAATTAATATTACAAAATTAAAAAAAAAATTACAAAAAAAAGACATATATTTTAAATATAATCTATAATAAAAAAATCATATTAGATTATATCATTTAGACATTTACTTCTATAAAATATCATTTTATTGATCGTTACACGCCCAGGGCCCAACAAACGGCGAGTCCACACAAAGCCCCAGCCCAACGCGAATCCAGAAAATCCTCGAACCCTTCTAGTTTGCGAGTAATATAAGAAGTCAGGAGGATCTGTGAGCACTGCAAAATTAGGAATGGCGGGAGCACCGGTAGGAGAGATGGAGGAGATGGAGGAGTTCTACGTGAGGTACTACGTGGGGCACAAAGGGAAATTTGGGCACGAGTTCCTGGAGTTCGAGTTCCGCTCCAACGGCATGCTACGCTACGCCAACAACTCCAACTACAAGAACGATACCATGATCCGGAAGCAGGTTTACGTCACCCCCGCCGTCCTCAAGCAGTGCCGCCGCATCATCCTCGAGAGCGAGGTACCCGCGACTCTTTTCCTTTTTCATTTTTAATTTTAGCGTTTTGTGTCTTTCAGAATGGGGGTATTTATATTGCGTGTCTCTTTTTAGGGTTTAAAGGGTGCTCTTTTTTGTGACCTTATTGGGGCTTCGGGGTTTAATTTTTAGTTTCTGGTTCCGGATTACCTGTTTAGTTTCTGGGAATACGAAGAGAGGAAGTGAGACCAATGGATTTACTTACGTGATTTTTTTCCCGGTGTTTCCTTCTAGTTCTAGAAGATTGAGCCATTTCTCTGATATTTACTCTTTCTAGGGTTTTTGTTTGTTGGACTTTTTTTGATAAGTAATAAACTTTATTGATCATATGCAACAAGGCAAAGCCCATGTATACAGGAAGTATACAAAAGAGACCTACCTCTAATTACACTCTATTAGACTGTAAAGAAAGCAAAAACTCCTGCATACTCCCCCCTTCCCCTTCCCCTTTTCCTTTTAGTACAATAGTAGAGAACCATTGAGCCAAAGTAAATACAAAGCAATTCCAGATTTCCCCGACTGTTTTCTCCTTATTGTTGAAGCATCTTCTTATTGCTGGACTTTTGATTGCTATTGAAGATTATAGGGATATAGAGCTTCCCGAGTTTGTTTATTTTTGTTACTTTTGGGATTTTTTTTCTCTGACTCCTGAGAAAAAATGCAGGAGAAAATAAAAAACTGATTTTCACATTGTATCCGCTACAAAATTAGACTTTCATAGAGGGATGGAGGGGACTTGATAAAAGAGAAAACTATGATCGATTTTACATTTAGGTTCAAGAAACTTTGGCTGAGATTTGGTGGCACTCATTTTTAAAATATTTTTACATTTTTGAGGTATTGTACTCTGGGAATTTTAAGTGCTCATAACCCCTAGGGGTTGGCGCACAAGTGGAAACGGCCTTTGTCTTGAGGGTATGCTTCTCCATTTCTAAGGTTTGAAGCCTTGAATGCAAACAATTTCTCGAGGCCTAGTCCCATGACCATTGGTGAAAAGTTGATGAAATAGCTAATTCGTATGTTGTGGGCCGTTACACGTCTAGAGTTTATTCAGGAAATTATATGTGGCCCTATCTAAAAACCAACAGAGAATTGTTAGAGAAAAGCTTCAAAGAAATACACACACACACACACACACATATATTGGGTAATTTAAAAAGAAGCATCTTTTAATCAGTTTCCATTCCTTCATGCGTTGTTACCTAGAACCAGATGGCGCCTTACACTTGCTGGTTTATGCTTCTATAAGTTGAAGCGACAATTTTCACTTAAAAAAACAAGAAGAAAAAACTGAAGCTAAATTTTTAATGGCTTTGCGACTTTCATCTTCAAAATCCCTAGAAGCTGAACCCCAGTTCGTGGCTTCATCCATATCTTGCCAAGCTGAGTAAGGAATTCTACTGATTCAAAAGTATGTATGGGAGGGAATTAAAAATTGAAAGAGAGAAATAGAAAGGATAAGTAAGTAACAGGAAAGTATCAGAGTCCATATTCTAAATGAATGGCGTGACTGACTTTTGATGCAAGTTACACATCAGGACAGAGTAGAAAAAGTAAATTGAAAGTATTGTATGAAGAGCCCTATGAGGTGAAAATCTCATGTGCCGCTTTGCTTATTTGAACAGTCGTAAAGTGACTTATATGCTGACTTATTTGAAGTCTCTGCCGTTATTGACCCTCTAGAAACTTCACATTTGAATTATCTTCTGAATTTTGATCAAGTTTTATTCCTACAATTGTTAATCATGTTCTCTATGTCACTAATATGTGAGTTCTTCTATTATCTTGTTTTCGGTTAGGTTTGCACTTAATATTGTTCAGTCTAATAACTTCCTGTGTACTTTTTTTTTGATAAGTTAAAACTTTATTCATCATAAAGGAGTAGGCGTAGCCCATGTACACAGGAAGTATACAAAAGAAACATCTAGTTACAAACCAAAGCTAAGAAAGAGAAGAGAAGAACTCATTGACTGCCCTGCCATTAAGAACAATAGCAGCAAACCAACTAAGCAAAGTACTCGTAAAATACTTCCAGATTTCATCTATATTACGTTCCCTATCATTAAAACACCTCTCATTTCTTTCCAACCAAAGGCACCACATAACACACAAGGGATATTCCATGCCGCAGCCACTTGGGGGGAAGAAGAAAGGTTGGACCAGCTTGCTAATAAATCTACCACTGCTTTTGGCATAACCCAACTCAGACCAGCTCGACCAAGCACTCCATCCCACAACCTTTTTGCCACCTCACAACGTAGGAGAAGGTGGTTCACGGATTCTGCTTCTTTTCTGCACATAAAACACCAATCCATGACGATCATTTCACGCTTCCTCAAGTTATCTATGGTCTGGATATTCCCTAAAGCTGCTGTCCATACGAAGAAAGCCACCCTAGACGGGACCCGAGCCTTCCATATCCGCTTCCAAGGGAAGCAAATATGTTGCTGGTTTAACAACACCTTGTAGTTGGATCGTACGGTAAACTTTTTAGGAGCTGTAGGACTCCAACATAATTGATCCCTGCTCTGGCCTCTAGACTCCACTGAGTACAGAACTCTGAAAAAATTAGTCACCTCCTCTACTTCCCAGTCTTGGACAGATCTGGAAAAGCTCACATCCCACAGCACCATTCCATTAGAGTTGCCCATGAAATCTGGAACTGAACCTTGCTGGTTGGTGGCCAATCTGAAGACAACCGGGTAGGCTCTAAATAAAGCGATATCTCCACATCAAACATCAAACCTTCCTGTGTACTTGGGCATTGCCTAGTTTCATCCTATTCAATAAATATCATTACTTATCAGACAATTATTGTTCAGTCTAATAATCTGGCATGTTGGTGTTTTGTTCAGATCCTGAAGGAAGATGATAACCAATGGCCAGAACCCGACCGTATTGGGAGGCAGGAACTTGAGATTGTGATGGGGAACGAGCATATTTCTTTTACCACTTCGAAGATTGGATCCCTCGTTGACGTCCAGAGCAGTAATGACCCAGAAGGTCTTCGCATATTCTATTATCTCGTTCAGGTATGCTAATTTGTGTATGCATTTTATGATTTGTAGGATATTATTTTTATGTAATTTGCATTAGAAAGGGCACCTACCTAATCCATACCATTAGGTTGCTTGAGATGTTGGAATGGTGAGCTTTACAGGCCCATAGTCTAGTCAAAGGGAATTTGGCCAGCTTGATATCTTGGATAGAAATGTCGCTTGGTGTCCCTTGTTATGAATGTCTTCTTGTAGAGGATATGCAAGTTTCCTAGTTGGTGTTTCCTTAATGAAAAAGTTTACACCGTCTATTTTCTCATCAGTCTTTCATCATCTCATGATATAGTACTAAACGATAGGTTCACGTGTGATAATAAATAGTCTTTAATCATTTAATATCACATCATGAGATGATGAGTAACATTACTCTTCCTTAATAATATCCTAGAGAACTGTAGCAGCGATCCTCTTTTGGGTTTATTGTATTTCTACTCTTTTCTTTTAGCCAGTATAGATCTGGTCTCACTTCCTTCTTTGTCACTGGTATTGTTTTTCTTTCTTATGAGTATACTTGTGTCATTATTGGATATACACGTTTTATGGCCCTTGACTTGGTTCTAAGTAGTCTTCTGTGGTTGCAGGATCTGAAGTGCTTTGTATTCTCTCTCATTTCACTCCATTTCAAGATTAAGCCGATATAAGGATGGATCAAGGGTTCCTGTTTTTTTCTCTGCGATGTCCATTCCAAGTATTGTGTTTGCAATTGTAACAGTTACAATTTTTTTTTTTGGCGTGCGATCTTTCCCATTTGACAGTTGAGTACTTTTGTTGTTATCCAGTATGTGAATGATTGGTTAAATTAGATTTGAGAATGTGTGCACACTTGACCATAAGTGGCATACTAATTGCTTCCCATCTCATTGCTTTTGTAAGTTGATTGGATGTATGAAGGTGACAGCTGAAGAAAACGTATTTATATAGAAAGGAACCATCTAGCCCTCAATTATATGAAAATGTGTTTTCATTGAATAGGTGATAAAATCTTAACTATTTAATTTAAAAGTGATTATTTGGATTTCTAAGAACTCTACCTTGAAGATTATAAATAACAAGAACTTTTAGAGCATGTGCATTAGAAATTGGTTCATTTATTGTGGATCGGTCAATTACACTTCCAATCTTTATTTCTTTTTTAATTAAAAAGAAGGAACATGTATCTCAAACAACGAACTCAGATTCCTACTCTCAAGCACATGTATAAGTTTATTTAGATTCAGGGTATTTTACTTTCCTTGATCCGAATAAATGGACGATCGTTTACCCCAATATAAATACCAAAACTGTTAAAAAGTGGATGTTTTACTTAGGGAGTGGATCAGACCACCTTCTCTTTAACTCTGACTTAGATCGAACCTCCTTAAGCTTCCCATCTACACCATAATCTCTCTCCATAACGAGATTTATTCCTTCATCTGAGTACCATCCAACTCCAATACAAAGGATGCCATCCTTGTTTACGTCAACATAGCATGTAACACCACCTGGAAGCCAAAGTACGGTGGCATCCTGCATATCTAATATATCTTCCTCTTTAAAGTAGACTGGATTTTCAGGCAAACTCCTCTTCTTTAAACTTTCAGTAGAGAGGTAGACATATGGGGTGCCATTGCTTTCCTCAGACACCATCTCCTCGCCAAATACCGGAGTAGCACTAATCTCGAACACCTTCCAGGAGCCAGTCAGCTCGGATCGTTGGGTTCGCTTCCGCTGAGAAAATGGCTTCAAATCTAACTCCTGATCACTGCTAATCATAATTTTATAATTAGTTTTCTCATTTAAAACCGGAAGGTAACAAGTCAAACTCAAAACAGTAAACCCCTGGAAATTAGGAAACCATGCACCTGAACAAAATAATGGCTTCTTGGTTTATTTTAGAAACAATAAAACATGTACCCTTGGCATTTTCATTGAAGTAATGCCGACAGCATATTGCTATGAAATCACAGGCATTCAGGTCACTGAGTAAGGTTTCCCAAGAAAGACAGGTTAGTCAG
Organism: Platycarya longipes; assembly: GCA_036559045.1. Taxonomy (NCBI): domain Eukaryota; kingdom Viridiplantae; phylum Streptophyta; class Magnoliopsida; order Fagales; family Juglandaceae; genus Platycarya; species Platycarya longipes. The sequence continues at coordinate 2,861,283 of CM071802.1, read as the reverse complement.
AGTTGTGCCTATCGGTTAGAATAACCCTAGGGTTTATTCCAAAGCAGCGTTATGTCATGAGATGTTAAGTCAAGTCTAAGAATACACAGATTATAGAGGAAGTAAAGGGTTATCATATATATTTCCTGTAAAAGGAAATACTTCTTGACTAGTTCATCATCATGTCATGGCAATATCTCTAACCCTAGGGTTTCCAAGAACTGTTTGATATCTCCAAGTCTGAAAAGTAATGACAAAAATAAATTGCAATAATGCATCCTTTTTTTTATTGGCACTAGGTGTCCGGGAAAAACATCTCAACTAATCTCGAGGGTAAATGCAATAATGCATCCTTATACTCCACAAAGAAAGATAGGAAAAGAAGCAAATAGCTTGAGCACCTTATGTAAACGCCAAGTTCCATTAATAAATCTGTTGAGAAAAGTTTGTTGAAAGGAAAAAGAATCAAATAATTTAGTCAAGGCTTTAAGGCGTATGTAAATATTGTCTTTAAGACGCTATTTGCCTTCACTCACAAAGAGTTTCTAATGGGTTTCTAACAAATCGTCTTTAGGATACAACAAAGCTTTTGAATTTTACAAATAGCAATTTTGTAGAATTCTTAGAGTTACTATTGAGAATGACAGTAACAGAATATGAAGAAGAATGAAATTTTTTGTAACTTTACAATTTTGTCACCACACTATTTATAAAGCTTGAAAGGACACCTGTAAAAAATCACGTTTGTAGTAAATTAATGACTACTCGCTCGAACGAAGTGTCGAGCGAAGTTACTACCTGACCACTCGCTCGAGCGTTACATCAAGCGACTATCGAGCGAAGTCTCGGCATGACTCTCGCTCGAGCGAGTGTCGAGCGAGATCAAGCGACCAACGGTAACAACACATGCCGCTTTAGTTGAGACACATTTTTTCATCAACGTTGCACAAATTCATTCAAATAGTTTCGCGCTCGAGCGAAACGTCGAGTGAAAATTTAACGAGATCACTGCCTGACTCTCGCTCGAGCGACTTGTCGAGCGAGACTCAAGCAAAATCTCGGGTTAGACTTCGCTCAAGCGACATATCGAGCGAATGTCGAGCGAGATCTCAGCTTATTCACAATTTTCAACCATTTATTCACAGGATTTATTCATTTAACTTTTAAATATATATTACAACCTATTCCAACAAAATCTTCCAAGCTAAATTCTTACCTCTTTTGCATAAGGCTGTTCACCCACCCGACCCGCACCCGCACCCGCACCCTCACCAATAAGCCAGTTTCCGACCCGACTCGATTACAGATGCGTTCCGATGGGTCGATACCCATTTGGCCGATAATCAACCGATAAGGGTTTCGAAAAAACAATCAAAGAAACCAGTAGAAAACGAAGGAAAACGAAGCAACCATCCTCTCGTTGGCTTGATGGCATGATACCCGGTCTCCAAGAGAGATCCTGGGTTCAATCTCCCTCCCCCTAAAATATCAAAAAAAATTAAAGAAAATGAAGGAACTATCCTCTGTTTGGTTGCCGAGAAAACTCAGGAAAAGACAAATGAAAAACTAATACCAACTACCATTTTGTTGACAATATGAGACATAAGTGAAGAAAAGAGAACCATTACAAAACTTTGTACAGAGAGAAAAGCAAGAGAAAAAAGAAAAGAAAAAGTTTTATCACCACTGTCGCCGGAGCTCTCGCTGGGACTCTGGGTTGAATTTTTCGACCTTTTCGTCCTCCAAACCCTTGCTTTTCACCAATACTTTGCCGGAACTCTGGGCGAGAGAGAGTGAGAGAGAACGAAATCAATGGCTAAAGCGCCAAACGAAATCACAAAGAGAACGAAATCATAGAACGAAATCGATGGCTAAATCGATGGCTTGTTTAAAGTGTTCGCTAAAGCTGAAAATGAAATCAGAGAGAACGAAATCGATTATTTGGGTGCTCTGTTGGAGGCTGAAGTCGAAATCGAGGTCAGAGAGAATGAAATCGAGGTCAGAGAGAATGAAATATGAAAAGGGTTTAAATCGGTAACGGGTGATATCCGATTACCCGATTTACCGAAATCGAGTGGAATAACGGGTTCTGGTTCGGGTCGGTTCGGATTTCGGGTTTTTTGTTCACCCCTACTTTTGCATAGCTATTGAAATCAGGAGAAAATCTCTTCAAATAGAGAAATTTCACTGATCTTCCACTGAACTGTAATTAAGGCTAGTTTTACCAGCATGGTAATGAGAAGCCTATTAGCTGCACCAATATCGGGCATGAATGGAGCAACTATAGAGGGATTTCATATGATTTAAGATTCCATCTCTACCAATACAATAACAATAGGTATCTAATTTAATATATCAAATGACGATGATAGATTTTCATATCGTTTGATGTTTCTAATCGAACAAAGAGATCTTTTGAATTAGATTCCTCTGATGATGAAAGATACATTGGAACAATAAGCATTTAAACTGTAAAAGTGAAGCATAACAGTACCTTTGGTCAGGAAGACTAGCAGGACTCACCCACTCTTCTTCATATATGGCTACTCTCATTATCTGTATGTCTGAACCACCATCGTTGAATTCTATAGTGTGGATGATCCGAAGTCTTTTGTGGCAACCTTTTACCAAACACTAAGGAAAATCAAGAAACTCAATTTACATGCATTGAAGTTGACTTTTTTCTTTTTTTAAATCTCCTGCAGTTTCAAAGCAACTCAATAGACAATAAAATATTTGAGGACATGGATATTTAAATGAGTATGTTCTTTTATCAGTAAATAAGAACTTCATTAGTAAGAAAATTAAGCATAGACCATGTACACGGTGCATATATTTAAACATGTTAGAAACAATTTAAAAATCTTCTTGGAATTGCTCCACTATATTTGGAAGAAAAAAAAAACAACAGACAAATCTCAATATAAAGGAAATTAGAGTTTCAAATAACCAGAAGATAAAGCACCATTTATCGAGTCAATATCACATATTACTACACATGGTGTATGTTAGTTAAATGATATTATAGAGAAATCAGTTTCGCTCTGACACACTCTAGGACCTAAAGACCAATCAGTGACCGGCAAAAGTAATAGTTAAAAGTGTTAAACAACCTGTTATGCCATTCATAGAGGCAGCTATGGGAAAGTATTTCTGCTGACAATTATCAGCAAGTGTCAAGTTAAACTTACTTGTTCAAACTTCAAAATTGGAGAAAGATAATATTTGGAATCATCAACTTCAATTGGAATATCAATGGGACCCCGGGAATAAGATCCATCCTGCCAATCAAAAAATTAGTACCACCTAAGCTAAACTCTCAATAGCATCATTTACTTCCTCCTGGCTCCATAGTACTCATTCTGTCATCAAATTGGGGGGGGGGGGGGGGGGGGGGGGGGATGTAATCCATACCTCAAAGAAGACAAGACCGGGTTCATTGCCCATGATATCTTCTTCCATTACGTCACTGGCTTTGAAGTCAAAAGACTCAAATTCAGGCAAAGTATAACTTGATGTAGTTTTACTAGCCATCACCTTTGTGGGTAATGATCCACCTCCAACTTCATGCTCTTCTTTAGTTCTGTTACTGCCACAGTGTTCTTCACCATAAGGATTCAAAGTCGCCCAATTTATCTTCCTCCGGATTTCCGATGTATGCCCCCCAGAAGGGCATGGCAATGCCTCAATGCGTGAAAGAGTATAGCAATCGTATAAGTTTTCGTTCCTGTTTCCCATATCAATTGGCTCCATTTCAGCAGTGATGGGTGAAAATACTGCCCCCACACCCTTCCATATTCCACTGACACTACTAGCAAATGTATTCCACACTGGTTTTATCACAGGTTCCTGCGAGTATAAACCACCCTTGTCATTAGGTTAAAAACACTCCATAATAAAGTTCTATGTTAAGTATGCACTTACTCGTTGTATATAATAATTAAAATAATTCAAAAAAAATATAAGCACTATATTTGACAGTAATCATGCTTGATAATCAACTAAAAATCACCTAGTTTGAACGTTAACCCTAAGCTTCAGCCACTTCTGAATGTATAGTTAATTCCCTATGTATAAAGGATACATTCTCCTCATCAATCCCACTTTATTTTATAATTAAGAAACAAAATTATATATATCGCCAATTCAAAGTTATAGTGTCTCTATTTCATTTTCCCCGAATTTCAGAATTCGGAAATACTAATTTCTACACTTCATTTTCCAACCTTTTCTCCATATCAGATCAAAGGAATCAGTAGAATACATCAAATTTCCAGAATCTCAATTTATTAACTCCAACTTCAATTCAATAGGCACAGACACAAACACGTTCATATCGCACCAATATTCGAACATTAAGATCACCTGAGTTTACCGACGTATTCAAGCTTTTTCAAAAGCCCAATTTCTAAATTACAGAGTAAAGCATCTTAATTGAACCCCATAATTCCAAACTGAATAAAAATGACAATACCTGAGTTTGTAGAACAGTCTCAACCTCCATTAGCATAGCACCAGAGACCACAACCCTAGCATCAGCACCACCGGGCTTAATTCTCTTCCTCCTGACCAGTCTCTTCCCCCTTGGCATTCTTCTACTGGCTCTCTCTTTCTCTCTCTCGCTCTGTGAGAGCTCGTTGTCCACACTCCACACATTATCCTTGTTTCCCTTCACGATTCTCAGACTCCGCTTGGGAGGAGAGGCTTTGTTGTTGCGACGGTGGTGGGGTTTGTGGGCCTGCGTCATAATAAGGCTTCTGGGGCTTCTTGGGCTTGGGAGAATGGAGGTGAAGAGAGCTTGGGTGGATGAAATCGTGTGGTGAAATCCCATTGTGGCGGCTAACGTTTTGGAAAGCTCGAGTGTTGGAGATGGCGATTGCATGTCTGAGGTTTGAGCAGAGAGAGCGAGAGATGAGAGAGAGACCACATCAGTGAAATGTATCGGATTGCAGCACAGTTGAAATCGGAACGCGGGTTGCTGTATAGAAACGACAGTGCAATGGAAAGCTTGTGTTTTACTTAGACGACCTGTAGCACGTATATCAGCCCGAAATGGGCGTGGGCCGTTTGCTGAGTAATGGGCTCAAAACTAAAATTATATTTACATCTTAAATAATTATTCCGAAATAATTAAAAGATTCTATAAAATAAAGAGTTTTGGTATATATATAGATAAGTTGCTGTTTTAACATTATATTTATAGTGAAATTTATTATAATTTTATAGAAATTATTTTTTAGTATAATTAATATGAAAAACTTCTACATTAAAAATATTTTATACGTATAACAAAAAAAATTATAAATATATTTTTTCTAAAGTAAGGTCGTATTTAGATTCGGAGATGAGATGATTTTAATTTATTTTTTAATATTAATATTATTTTAAAATTTAAAAAAGTTGAATTGAGATTTGAAAAATGTGTTTTAAAATTTGAAAAACTGTATTGAGATTTATATTTTGTATAAGAAGTTGAAAAAATATAATAATAAAATAGAAATAAATTAAGATGAATTTCGAATACAAACTAAGTCTAAATTAAACTATGATTTTCTCCAATCACGATTCTAGTACAAAAGTACTTAATTTTCCTTAAAACTCGAACCAAAGATATTGTAAGGATATTGTCCCATAATTTCTATCATTCATTTTATTTTTGACTTGTGACGTGATTTATTAAAATAAATTAAAAATACAACTATAAAATAGTAACAATATAAAATATTTTAATTTTAATTTTTTATATTTCTAATGTTATATCTTGGCATCAAGGTCCAACCACGAGGTAATTCTATGGGTTAGAGCATTTTTATTAATCTTATCAAACTAATTATCAAATATAAATTTGATGATTTATGTTAAAAATTAATCTATATTAATTTTATCAAATTTTATTTCTTAAACTATGAATTACAATAAAAATAACTAATTTTTTTAAATTTGAAAGGTTATTATTCACCCTTCAATTTATTTGTTTAATATATTTTATTTTTCTTATATATATTTTTTTTTAAAAAATATTATTATATTATTATTTTGATGAGTCTAATAATAAATTTAATATAGAATTATAATAAATATGGTATATATATCTTATCAAATTTATATTTTTTATTAAATTTTAATAATTTATTTGATAGGACTAATATAGATGGTCTTAATACACGTACACGCATGGATTAATACACCCCACCGAAAACAAACACGCCGGGAGAGAGATCCCTTGCGGTAGTTGTATATTCATTCCCTTCCCTTCCCAAAATATTCTCTCCATTTCCCTCCCTGCAAGAATCTTTCTCGTTCTTCCAATAACTGTTACGATCTCGGTATCCGCTCCGTTCCGATCCTTTTCTCGTCCGTTTCGTGCACTTTTCGCCGGAATCGAATTCCATTTCCTCGATCTTTATCGGAGTGATTAGGATTTTTTTTTTTTTATTTCTTGGTTTTCAGATACTCTAGACTGTTGGCTTGAATTCCGGTTGTGGATCGCTGAGGAAGATAATTTTTAGGGTTTTTGAGGTTTCGATGAAGGTAGTGATGGTATAGACTATTGTGGTGAATATGGACGATAGAGAAGGGTCATTTGTCGCTGTTAGGAGAATGTCTCAAGGCCTGGAGAGAGGCAACAGCTACCATTCAAATTCCGGTAATTTTTCCTCTGAGTCAATTCCCTTGCTTTTCTAACTGTGACCGACTTTCTCTCTCTAGAAGTTATTGCCTCTCCCCAAAAGTTTCCCTCCCTCCTCTCCCCCCCTTCTCTCCCTGAACTTTTCTTTTTTGAGGTTTGGATCTATGCCTTGGAAGTGACTCTTGGATATATAACCCTACTATAAGTGAAGTTCTACGCTGACTTCATGTCTACTGGTATTCTAGGTTGCTGTGGTGGGTGAAATTTTGAGATGGCTACTGTATATATCATAATTTCTTATTTCATATGCATTTTTATTGTGGATATTGTATGAATTTAGTGCCTGCGAAGCTCATGAGAGCGAGACTGTGATGATGACAATGTCGCTTACTCGCTTGTACGTCGATGTTATATTGGATTGATTTTGCCTACAAAGCAATGGCAGTAGATGGTGCCTATAAAATCTTGTTAGTGTGCCTGTGGAAGATGGTATCTAAAACGAGCTCATTGATCCGTTATATTGGATAATTTTGTTGTTTGATATTGATTTTAATTTTCAACTATTTCTGTTGAAAAAGTTTTAATTTACCTGTTTCTGTTGGAAAAACTATCTCTACTGTTTCTTCTTTTAGATAGCAGTTATAAAAAAAATAAAAAATCAACTGTTTCTGTGCATTTCGTGCTGTATGGGGTTCTGATGTGGAATTTTAATTTACCTTCTGCTACTACATCATGCTTTCTAATTTGTGGTCTGTGCAATTAGTTTGTTCATTGCTTTTACATCATGACATGGTCTGATTTTGCCTTTTTTTTTGTCCCTTGTAGTAGTCCTAAAATACTTTTGCATCTTCCCCCAAAAAACTTTGGTCTAATCACTATTCATCACTGGACTGCACATTAATATAAACCCAAAAAAGTCAACCATTTAAAAAATTCTTAAATATTTTGATGTGCAATCCTGGACTAAAAATTTGCAGCTGAACATTTTAGAAACTTGATTTTCACTAGTGGGTAATTTTATTTGTTACAGCTGAAGTTGTGGCAGGATCGGCAGCATGGCTTGGCCGAGGTCTTTCTTGTGTGTGTGCACAAAGAAGAGATAGTGATGCTCACCCTTCATTTGACTTAACCCCTGACCAGGTATTTTTTAATGATTTGATTAATTAGCAGTAGTTATGAACAACTGCAGCAGTTCCTTCAATGTTCTTTTTGGGTACCCATTCAATTCTAAGTCTCTAGTTTTCAAGGGGAAAAATGAAGCAGTTATGTTATTACACTTGAGGAGATATTTGGATTATCTATTAACCAGCAAAGTAATAAAAACTAAGACCTCATTTGGGGAATGAGATCAGATGAGAATTCTTTAGTAGTAGTGAAATGGTTTGAGTTATATAAGATGTTTTATTAGTTTTTGAGAAGGGAGAGAGAAAAAGTTGAATAAAAATATCATAAAGTTAAAAATGGTTAGAATATAAATTCTATTATAATTTTTGAAAAAAACTGGATTGTTGTTTGGAAGCTTGGGTAAATTGTAGTGATTAGTAAAAAATTAGATGAAAAAGTGGAAGGTTTGAAGTTGAAAAATGTTTGTGTTTGAGTAGGTTTGGGAAAGAAATCATGATAGATTTTGAGATGAGTTGAGATGGTTTGTGTTGCCAAACAAGGCCTAATTCAAACATTTGACAAGTCGATTAATATTAGAGGAAACACGGTCTGATGTTTTTTTTTTCTTGGTTGTCCTGGATACCATATTGCTGGACAGTAGTCTGATATTTTTAGTTCTTAGTTTCATGGACGTAGAGTTTGGTGTACATGGCTAGTTCACTTTTTGGCAAATCTAACTCACATTGGGCTTTCACAAGTCTATTTGAGGATTTTGGGCCCACTTCAGGTTCTTGAAATCTTGCATTTCTGTTGTTCTGTTGTAACTCCCACCTACGAGGCAACCTTCCTCTCTGGTTCACCACCCCAAGGGTATGAGAGGCACTTTGAAAATCAATACCAGCCTTCACTTCTATGTCTGTTGAGGATAACAATGCACAATCATAGTGCCCTGTGGACAGCTTCTATAAACTTCAGTGAACTTAATTTGCATGACTTTCTTGTATCTTTTGTGTACATCATGTGTACTTGGACTGATTGCGCATTTTGTGCTTTTAATGATAGTATTTTTATAAGTAAATTACTTTAAAAAAAGTGTCATCCTGACGTTACCACGTGGACAAGTCTTAATGTCATTTAGTTTTTTTTTTTTTTAATTTAAGTAATGTCATTTAGTTATATGTCCCACTCATTTTTGTTTACTTCTTGTCTCTGATGCTTGCAGTTTCTTGGATGTATTCCACTTATCGAACCAATGTATTCCACTCATCGAACCATCATCCATTTACATTTTTCTCTTTTATTATATGTCATTGGGAGTTGCAAGTTTGGTGTGTAATGTACCAGGCTGATGTGGAAACACGCCATGCTGATGAAAATTGATTATGAACTAGTATTGTGGCTGATTTTGAATTTTTAGTATGTCTGGTATCCTTGATTTTGAAGTTTCATAAGGCCTTGCCACTTGCTTTTGGGTTTTATGCATCTTATGCCCTCCCATATGTACGAAACTGTCCACCTATTCTGGTGGGGCATTTTTTTTCACATTTGGCACTGTTTGCAGTTGGCATGAACTTTTTATATACCTTTAACTTTGTTGTGGTTTCTTATATTTGGTGAACATCTACCTTAGCTCAGCAAAGTCATGATGCTTTTTTTTATTAATGACAGCTTCATCATCTTATTCCTCTATCATTGCTTGTGAATCGTTTAAGTTTTGAACTTGTCTTTCAAACTACTCTCTATGATTTATTGTGATTTGTATCAGTTTGACTTTGGTGTTTTCAGGAGGAATGCTTGCAGAGGCTGCAGAGTCGTTTAGATATTTCCTATGATTGTTCAATCCCTGAGCACCAGGTACCCCTTTGGCTGCTATCATGTTTAATTCTTGGAAGTAGATTTGGTTTTGGGTCAATTGATAGATTATGTGGGTGTGTAATTTGCACGGTTCCTACATTTTCTATCCTTATGGTTCATTACTTTGTCAAATATACTTGGAATATCTGTGCATTTAGACAAAGATTTGTGAAACACACATGGATCATCCATAAAATCCAGTAAAAAATATTGAATTGTGAATGCTCTAATATTTATATGCCTTCTCTTTGTTTCAGGAAGCTTTAAGGGCTTTATGGAATGCTGCCTTTCCTGAAGAAGAACTCCGTGGTCTTATATCTGAGCAGTGGAAAGATATGGGTTGGCAGGGCAAGGATCCGTCAACTGATTTTAGGTAGATATTATCTGTTTCCTATTCTTTGCTTACTTTTAGGATTAAATACACATTTTTGTGCACATAAACTACAAGGTGTTTTATACTTAGTACCCGCTCAACTACCATCAAATGTCAAACAGTGCCCTTTATTGAGATTTGATGTGACATCAATATTGTGTCAGAACTTTCTTTCTGGATGAAGGGTGCTATTTGCCAGTTCCTGTCCTTTCGAGGGTATAATGTGTCAGTTTTGGAAGTTCAGGTTGCAAAGTGTAAAACCCTTGTAGTTTTGGGATTAAAAGTGTATTCAACCCTTGTTTTAATTTTAATTTTCCTTTTTCTCATCTAATTAATTGAATCTTGATTTTTTCTGGTAGAGGTGGTGGTTTCATATCATTGGAGAATCTGTTGTTCTTTGCCAAGAATTTTCCGGTATAGCCTGTTTTTTATATTGTTCTCTATACCCCTCCCGCTTCTTTACCATAATTATTCTTAATGTTTTCGAATAGATGTTTTGATATATGGCAATGCTTTTGTTACCAACAATTTTGAAGAAATTTGATCATACAAAATGGAGGAACACTTGTGAATTCTATGAGAGATGAGCTTTTTTCTACATTGCAGTGAATTGGAGAACTAATGCCACTTGTTTTTGTCTTGGTAAATCAATTGCATAACATTTCCTCTAAATATGGTAAAAATTGGCTAGATGCTTTTTTCTTATACTACAAATTGGGTGTGATGTGCAAGAATAATTTAAGATATTTAATTTTAAAATAGTATATATAATTTTCAAAATATTTTTTACTATAACCCCTAGGGGTTGGCTCAATTGAAAAAGGCATTGGGCTTAAAAGTATGCTCTCCCCTAGGTCTAAGGTTCAAATCTCATTGGGTGCAAACAATCTCGAGGAGCCATCGGACTAGGAGATTTTTTCTTTAAATTAACCGAGATGCACTTGCGGGAAACTCCTTACCGAGGACTTGTGCACTCCCAGGATTAGTTGAGACACTGTTCTTGACAACCAATGCTAGTAAGAAAGAAATTCTATAGAAGTTTTTAAAGATGTATAAAATTTAGATTCATTTTATGCCCAAAAAAAAAACTGAGTAACTCATCTTTGTGAACCCTTTTGTTTTTGCAATATCATCCGATAATGAAATTAGTCTCTCGACAACCTTTCTCATGTTTATTTTTCTCTTTGAAAGACACGTTTTGAAAACTAAAAGACTGCTAAGTTTGAATGAAAGTGCTCAAAGGAAAGGGAAGAAAGCTAGACGATTAAAACATGCAAAAGGGCAACAGAAGCCACTGGAATTTGGTAGTTGCTTATTTGTTGGCTATGAAATATGTTCTCTTTTTCCCCCCAGCAAATTTAGAAACCTTGGTAAACCCATTTGCCTTGTGATCTTTCACATTATCGTTTCTGTTGAATGATGAAGTATTTTGGAGGACAATTGTATTTCCTTCCCCAAGATAAACAATGATCCTGTTAATTTTTATATTTGTTAGCCGTCTTATGCTCTGTACTGTAGTTCTGCTTGACATAAATAACCTGAGCAAATGATAGCAGGTTATTTCATACATATACCTCAAGTACACTGCTGCCTTGTATTCCATTAGAGTCTAGTAGTATGAAATAGTTCATAAATTTTTTTTTTTTTGATAAGTAAAAGATCTTATTAATAAATAGAGTGGCATCAAAGCTAGTTACAATAAGCATACATGCCCTCTTAAGAAGGCGCTTTAGAAACAAGGAAATCATGAAAGTCCATGCCATTAAAATTCACGGCAATGGACCATGTACAAAGAGTTCTAAACAATAAAACTTAAAGCTCCTCTTTAGTTCTCTCCATGTCTTCAAAAGTTCACTTATTACGCTCCTGCCATAAGCACCACATGATGCAAATGGGGATTATCTTCCAAATGTCCTTGATATGTATCATGCCCCGAATCGTAGGCCAACTCTTCATAATATCTAACACGGTCTCCGGCATGACCCATGCCAGATTCAATCTGCCAAAAATCTCATCCCAAAGAATTCTGGCTATCTCACAATGTAATAGAAGATGATTGACTGACTCGCTCCCTCGCCGACACATGCAACACCAGTCTGCTATGATGACCCTCCGTTTCCTCAGGTTGTCTGTGGTGAGGATCTTTCCCCAAGCCGCTGTCCATACGAAGAATGTTGCTTTTAGAGGTGCTTTGTGCCGCCAAAGACGTCTCCATGGGAACTGCAAAACAGGAACATGAGTGAGAATCGTATAAAATGAACGAACTGAAAAGAATCCCCTCCTCGTAGGAATCTACCATAGCCTATCGTCTTCCTGGAGATTTGGTCTTTGCGAATAAATAAGGCCAAAGAAATCTGCAAAAATCCCCATTTCCTAATCTTGTGCTGCCCGGTAGAAAGCAATGTTCCAACTGATTCTCCCACCATCATACTAGCTATCTGATAAAGAGAAGGAAATAACTCACGTAAGGCTCTGTCCCCACACCAAATGTCCTTCCAAAATTTAATTCTCGTCCCTGTCCCCAATTGGGTCCTAGTGTTTCTCACAAACAAACCCCACCTTTTCTTATATTTCCCCACAAACCCACACCCCCCTCCCAATAGTTCATAAATTTTTGACATTGCAAGTGTTCTGAGTTATTTTACTGAAGTGTCTTTTCAAGTTTTTCATGCTGACAACAGGGCATGGGAAGTTTTATATCTTGTGTGGTACTAGATGCATATCACCGGCTATTCTGTGTGCCTCATCAACTTGTTTTTATTTCTGGAGTTGTGACACTTCCCCAACTATATTAATTTTAGAGTCAAGCAGATTTAAGTACGTCCTTTTATGCAGCTCTTGTTATTATTTTTGCTCTTGAAGCTCACTGAACCTTTAAATCTAGAAAACCTTCCAGGATCTTCTCCAAAAGCAGGAAGGTGATCGGTCAGTGTGGGAATACCCATTTGCTGTAGCTGGTGTGAACATCACATTCTTGCTTATTCAGATGCTTGATTTGGAAGCAGGTTAATATTATTATTTTTACTTGTTCGGTTCGTGTAATGAGCAATTATCTGCTTTTTTGTGCCGTTTGGGCAGGAAGGGCACTGAAATATAATTCTTGGTACTTGTATGATGTTATGGATTTTATATTTGATAGATATATCTGTCAATGTATCTTTGTAAACTTCTGAAATGATTGTGTCCTAGAGTATAGTGGTGGATAAAAATGTCAAATTTGAGAGGTGCTTTCAATCAAGTAATTTAAATAGGAATTTAATGCTTTTCGTCAGTTGATTGTGTGCATCAACTCTACAGTCAAACCACGGACACTAGTGGGAGCAACATTTTTGAAGTTTCTTGCAGGTAATATTTCGCTGGTTCTTGTGTATACTGATTATTCTACATTGTTGTCTATGGAAGTTGGTGTAGAGCTTATATGGGAGCAAGCTCTACTTTCACCTAATTCATCACTCTTTTCTTTTTGAGTAATGTTACATACAGTTCCCATTTGGGGACTGCTCATGCAAGCCTAGGCAATTTTGTCTTTAAAACTTTTTAAAATTACAATAATATCCTTATGAAATAGTATTTTTTTTCATTTAAATAAAGGCTTGCACATGCAGTCCCCGAGTGGAGACCACAAATAGAATTTCTCTTTTTGAAATCCAAAATTTGTAGGATTTGCCGATCCACCACATTAGAAAACAATTTCTGATATGAATACTCAATATTTAGTACTTAATCAACTTTTTTCATTCAATTCTACCTTACTGTTTTCTATTTCAAGTACTAATGTTAAAAATAATCATAACGCTTTTACCTGGCAGAAAGTGAATCGGCATTTGATCTACTGTATTGCATCACGTTCAAGCTGATGGATCAGCAGTGGCTTTCTATGCGAGCATCATATATGGATTTCAACGTATGTTCTCTTGAACCAAAAAATATCCTTTGTAGATTTAGGAAACGCCTATGAAGAGAACGTTTCAGTTACCTGAGTACTTTGTTGTAGATAGATAGTATACTAACAGATTAAAGGAAAGCCTCATAATAGTAATGCCTATTGCTTAATAATAGCTGGAATAAACCTGATTAATTTTTTTTTATTGTGTGATTTTTCCTGATAAAGTAAGGAAAAATTGTTTTCATTCATATGTGTTCCTTACAGGCGGTGATGAAATCAACGCGGCATCAGCTGGAACAAGAGCTATTGCTTGAAGACATAACAAGGTTGGAACAGTTGCCATCATACGGCCTTCTTTCTCAATAGTGTTACAGTTATCAGATTTTAACATAATGGCATTTAACGGCAACATTCGGGCATTGTTGGAGACACTCGTTGTTGGGAAGATGATTTGTTGTATATGACACGTTGCTTCTCGTTTCAAATACTTGCTTGATTTCACCACTGCATGTTACCATTTGATTTCGCAAAGGGTGGGTTTTCAGAGTTTGTAAAATGATTTCAAGCAGCAAGTTTAATGCTGCATTAATCCTTCTCCACGGTTGACTTCTGAGACCGGTTTGGATTGGCAACTCATCTCAAATTTATTATTGGACTTTTTAAATTCTTATACAAAACATAATTTTGAATACAGATTTTTCAAATTAAAAAAAAAAAATATTATAAAAAAAAAATATTTTATTTAACTTTTAAAATTTATCTATAACTTATTTTATCTCATTTTTCAATTCAAACCGAGCCGAAAACATTTTTGCAATTTCAAAACGTTTGGGCAAATGTGGTATTTGTATTCACAATTATGTACTTACAGTGAGATTTTTTCTTGTAAATCCTCATCGGCAATGGTAAATGTATGAGAATTGGACTCTTGGAGAGGCTCGGAAGAAAAGCTCAAGATGACACATCGGTGCCATCCGTACAGCATGTCCACATTTCTCCCAAGTCGTGTTATCAACAAATGGGTTAAATCAATAGGTAGTGCCATTATATTCCCTCAATATGTCCACTTGATATATCTCCTAATATAAATTATAGTTTTATACTTTTTATTTCAAGCATTTTTTTAAACATACTTTTAACATTTTCAAAAAATTAAAAAAATATATTAATACACTTATAATCTTAATGAGCAAAATAAGAGCATGGTAGCATTATTCAAAATCAATCAATCCATCCATCCGCGCAAACCCACATCCAACTTTATATTTAATAAATATCGTTACGTTAAATAACAAGTAGCAACTCTAATGTTCTAAGGAAATAGGTATGACCAGACCAGGCCAAAACTTCATAACCAGCTTCTCCAAATTGTCGTACCGATAAATGAAAAAAAGGATGATGGGCATCAATCAAGCATTTACTCATAGATCCACGGGTGAAGGCTACTCCCCCAGTTTGCAGGGCCTTCGGGGAACCAAAGAGCAATTTCTTTCCTTGCACTTTCAACCGAATCGCTTCCGTGGATAACATTCCTGCAAACACCGTAGTTTCAACATCAGATATTTACCAATCCCCGACTATCATTTATCAACCATCCGAATAGAATTGGCCAATTTTCACTTTCCATTTCTTCACGGCATATCATTGAAAACAATTCATTCGAAAGATATTCAAAAGAACTAGGAAAAGTAGGCATAGAGTGCTGTGATCAAAAAGTGAATTGAGTACTTGCTAGTTCATTTCTTTAGGCAAACAACCAGAGTTGAAAACATGTGTTGACACCAGAGCCAAACCAAGTACATAATAAACATAGATAACAATATAAAGGCTATTAATGCCTAAAGGAGATGACTATAACTCACAAGAAAAAGACATGCGAAAGCTAGTTCCAAGATTTCCAACTTCTGTAATATTGCCAAACCTTGGCATTTTACAATGTCAATTGGTATAAGGGCAGATGATATTACCTGCCAATTTCAACGGCAAAATCACCACGAATTGTTCCAGGTGCAGATTCTGAGGGGTTTGTGGCTCCAATAATCTTTCGCCCAGTTGTCACAACATTCTTACCCTCCCAAATCATAGCAACAACAGCACCAGAAATGATGTAGTCAACCAAACCACTGAAAAAGGGCTTTGCAGACAGATCTGCATAATGCTTCTCGGCAAATGCACGGTCCACAGTGATGAGCTTCAAACCTAAACAAGTCACAGTTATTTAACTAGAGAAGAAAAAAGGAATTCCAATATTCAACAGCTAACTTTAAGCCATACCCAGCTCAGGCCATAGCATATTTCAATCAAACTCAGTCAAGATAAGCAAAATCTTATTTATTTCCATTAAGTTAAACATAGACTATAGAAGTTCATATTTTAAAAACAACTAAGGAAAATTCCACCAAAATATTCCTCTTGCCATTCACGACTTTCAAAGAGTATTCTAAAATAAATAATTCTATTTTAAGACCTACAACACATACCATTCACAAAGCATAATTTGACTTGGTAGATCAATTTTAAAATTTGAATCTTACAAATCAAATTATGCCAAAAACATATTTTTGATGCAACCAAAAAAACTCAAGAGTATTTTTTATTGACTTTCAAAGAGTAGTACGCCACAGATGGCATAACTTCCATTTCAGAGACCAATACAGAATTAAAAAACCGGCTATGACATTAAATTATCACCGGCTCAATCGAAACCGTCCTATATAAAGTTTACAAATTTACAAACAGATCGGATGGTACAGACAACCCCCAACTCTCACAGCTCATATTATAGGATGAATTGGTTAAGAGAGATTACCTTTCAGATAGAACCCCTTCTTCTCAAATCTGCTAATGATCTCACCAATCTGAGACAGATAAATGCTTTTAGAAAACTGAACTATTTTTTTATAAAAAATTCCACGTTGTAAATTAAATAAAAATACCGAAAGAAGAAGAAAGGACTTCCATTTCTACAGATGAAATTTTCACCCCACCAAGAAAAGCAAGTTGCGTAATAGATTAAGCTTATACAATTTTAGATCATTCAGCCAATAATCTTCTGTCATTTTTTAAAACTCTCATCAACCAAACACTTGATTTATAGACAGCATCAACACTTTACATAACAAATGAAAACCCAGCAAGCCACTTCAGATTTATCGAAAACAAGCAAAATCACTGGACCCGAGGAAACAGGAAAAAAAAAATCATTTCCTTCCCTACAAATGCCCCAACAACCACACAGCAGATAGATACACAATCAAGAAATTAGTCCCCCACCCCCCAACCCCAAAAAAAAAAAAAAAAAAAGACAAAGTGGACGTACCAGGCCCCTCTGGACACCATCGGGCTTGATCATGATGAAGGTCTGCTCCATATTTTTCTCCCTTACAGGCTTTTGGGTTGCAGCTCTAAAAAGTGAGTGAGAATGTGAAGAGGATACCAGGGAAGTAGTATTATATATATGGCTGAAAAGAAAACCCTAACTGCACGGGAATATTCGGTTGAGAGCCTTGACTCTTGAGACACGTTTGTATTTCTCTTATGAAAATATTTTCCATTTGATTTTTTTACCTGGTTTTTATTTTTTCTCTGAATTGTTTTCTTTTCTATTTAACAGCAGGCGTTCTGGACAAAATGCCGACTATTCAGGGGTACCTTACAAGCCTTTGGAATTTTCTACCAAGTTTGGAAGTTTGAATTCATCTTCCTTTATCCTGCACTCACTATGCCTCCTCTTCAGATTTTCTCTAAATTGTTAGTGGAACACGGGAACAGGAAGACGCCCTATTATACTAGGGGAACCCATCTAAAAAAAGACGTGCGATAAATTTCTCGACTTTCCTTCACTCGTATGGCACGTTTGGATGTTGATATAAGTCGAGATAGTTAAATTTTTTTATGAATAATAATAAACTAAAATGGTAAAATAAGTTTTATAAAATTTATTTTATAAAATTATTTATCTCAAAAGTTTTAATTAATAAAAAAAAATAAATTTTATTATTTTATATATTAATATTATTTGTTATTTATAAGTCAAATTTTTTCTCATGAATAAGTTTAATAGGTAAGATATTTAATTAAATAGAATAGAGTAGAGTTTGAACTAAAAATCTCTACTTTGATATTAACCATTTATTCTAAAGACCTACTAGTCCCAAAATCTAGAAGTATGTTTTATTATTTATTTGATATTTTAATATATTTAAAATGAATTTAGATATGTTTGAATATTAAGAAGAGTTTAGATATATTTATAAAAAAA
This sequence comes from Platycarya longipes, assembly GCA_036559045.1. Lineage (NCBI taxonomy): Eukaryota > Viridiplantae > Streptophyta > Magnoliopsida > Fagales > Juglandaceae > Platycarya > Platycarya longipes. The sequence goes on along the minus strand of CM071802.1, from coordinate 2,843,198 downwards.
AATTGTAAATCCCCATGTATAAATATGTGTTGAGTTAAAAAAAAATTGTAAATCTCACGTATAAATAGATCTTGAATTAAGTGATGTTAATAATTTAATAATTATGTATTTCAATATTAGGATAGGCTTAATAATTATTTCCAAATTCCAAACGAAGTCGAGTCCGTTTGGAATTGAGTCAGGGAATTAAAAAAAAGAGTGATGATACTCGTACAATGAGTTTTATAATTTTTCATAATTTATAGTGTTATTAGATTTTTTTATCATTTTGTTTTAAGTATTTTTTAAATATTCTTAATCATTAAGAAAAAATTTAAAAAATATAATTTTATTAATATTAAGATTTTTAATCACTACGTAGAATTAAAAAATTTAAAAATTGAATACAAAAAAAGTTATAAAATAATTACGAAATGATTGTAAATGTATCATTTCTATTAAAAAAAATGTCAAAATAGTTTTAGAAGTCATTCGTTTATAAAATTAAGTTATATGAAGGTTACATATTAAAATATTAAAAAATTATAGAGAGAAGCCTAACATCCTGCATACCTATATAAAATGTAAGTTTACTTTTTTATCCTCTTTCATTTTATATTTAAAAATATTTGGTGTGTGGGATGTGGGATTTCTTTATAGCATAACTGTGAAATATTTTTTAATTTTAAACAAGCTAAAATTAAGGGAGATGATATCAAACTGCTTTTAGCAAAAATTCTCATCTCCAATTCTTCTTTCTGCTTTTAGCAAGGAGAGCCTGCTAAAAAAAATCAAAAAATTGGCTTGAACTAATCTAAACCAGACTGGTTAGATCGGATTTAAATCGTTTCAGTTCGGAACCAATTGGAAATTGATTGAGTTTCTATTGCAAGGGTGGTTTTAATTGAGGTTTTGTTAAAATATTAAGGTACGAAATACTATATCCACAAATAAATTATTTAAATTTAATATTATAAATTAATGTGATTCATCATATTATAAAATTATTTTTATTATAAAATAAATATAACGGATTACATGAATTCATATCAAGTTATAGAATAATTATTATGTAATCTCCCTTTTTATTGTAATACTCATCTTAAATTATCACCGTTTTGAATAAACTATCCAAGAAGAATATATAGCTCACTCAACGCAATATAGTAATATATATATATATGTGTGTGTGTGTGTGTGTGTGTGTGTGTGTGTGTGTTGCAGCTTGAACCAAATACTTGATGGGTTATGCCTAATCTGACGCACCAAATGATCCAAAATTTAATTACCCTAGTTTATAATGTCAGGCACAGTTGAATAGTATTTAGAGTTAGATTATTTGAAATGAATAGCACCATATATTATTTATTTTAAGCATGTTTTATGTACTTAGATGTGTATTCACAAGTTAGCAGCTCTGAAGTCGGCTAATTGAAGGCCTTTGCTGATGAATCAACCCATATTATATATATAAGAACTTGAACAGAAACTTATATATATATATATATAAGTTTCTGTTCAAGTTCTTATTAATTAATTTATTTTTCTTTTCCTTTTCATTGCCTGTGCTGTTAAATGAGCCGACCCGACCATTCAGCAAACAACTTGGCATGAATAACAAGAGGCATGCGTGGATGGTAGTTTTTTGTGACCCACTTAAGTTTTATAACTTAATAAATTAATTATTATTGGAAATAAACCTTTCAAGAGATTAATATATTATCAATTAGTTAGATATATGTCAATAGTTTTAGGGTAATGTCAATTGCGCAAGTGTTGCGCATTTGCTTTAAGAAAGAGTATAATCTATTATTGAAAAACTAGTATTTTAATGTTAATTTTATATTTACTTACTTTTTTATATTTAATCTACTTTTTTATAGTATAATTTTATATTTAGTATTATATTTACTTAGTGTCATTTGTGTACTCCACAACTGCAAATTTTATTTTTCAATTTTAAATCCAAACCCAGCTGTCTGTTTGCATAATTTGTTTAGTACTAATTCATTTTGGAGAAAAAAAATCAGTCTTCTTCTTCTTTTACCTGGTTGCATCTACATCTAATGCATTGAATTTGCAATGTATCATGCAATGCCATATACAGGTTGTATGTGACATCTCGGGGCCATCTGTCTTTTCTTTTTGAATAGTGCTAGATACAATTTAAAGTGTACAAGTCTCTCTCACTTTCTTTAAAAATAAAAAAATAGAATTTATTATTAAAATAATTTTTTCTTATAAATCTTAGATTTGTTCACTATTTTTTTTAAAAAAAATGTGTATAATTTGAATATCTTGATGATGTAAATATCATTCATTTTTTTGACCATCTCTTAAGATAATTCTTTGTTTAAAATTCATAAGGGTTGGTTCAAGTGATAAAGGTCTTAAACTTGAGAGTATTCTCTCTTTAGGTCTAACGTTCAAATTTCTTTAAGTGCAAACAATCTATAGGAGCTATTAGAATGATAAAATTTTCCTTTAAACTACATGAGGTGTATTTACGAAAAACTCATTATCGAGATTTTGTTCATCCTGAAGATTAATCAAGATGTTCTCGAACTCCCAATACCAACTAAAAAAAAAACAATGCTATATACAGACGTGGAATACGTAAACATCACGTAAACACTTTAAAAAAAAGAGTGTGATCCCTTATAAGAAAGTTATTTTTTTCTATAGGATCTGCATTTTCTTACTTTTTTCAAAATGATAGTGCGATATTTATACATTCTACGATAGCAAATATTATTTTACAAAAAAAATACTATTTGTCTTGAGTGGATGGAGGAGCTATGCCTTTTGGTAGGCTTATTCCCTTGAACACAATTCTCTCTATTTCGACAATCACCTCTACTTAGGAACTCTAATTCTTTGCCTCCTGCCCCCTTTTTGCTATGTTTATTTTCTTTATATTTTTTTTCCTTGTGTGGGTTTTATTCTCCTTTTAATTTATCTACATTTTTTTTAAGAAATTTACAAAAGATTACACAAAATGATTTTATAATTTAATATAACTTGATATATATAATTCATCAAATTATAAAATTATTTTTATTAAATCTTATGAAGATTAGAGACACTGACAAGATAGATTGTATTGAGGTATTCACATGGTTACCCAAAGATTAGAGAAAAGGGACCAAGCCACAACTTCCCCATACGTGCACTTAGGGGAGTTCAAAAATCCTGATTTTCAAATTCCATTTAACTTCCGTTACGATTCCGACTCCAATCAGAGTCGGAAGTCAGAGTTCGGAGTCGGAGTCAAAATAATTTCGACTTCAAAATCGGAGTTCAGAATTAGAAACAGAGCCTAATGGGGTTCTGATTTCTGACTCCGAACTCTGCATATATACCTTATATATTATATATTGTATGTAAAATACAATAGGCCCAAATGGCCTAATGGGTTAGAAGTTGGTTGTTTTACTCTCTCAGAACTTGGGTTCGAATCCTTGCGCAGTCATTTGCAACTTTTTTTTGTTGTTTTTTTAAGTCTTAAATGACGCCGTTTTAGTTATATATATATATATATATATATTCACAAAATTGATTCATTGAAAACCCTAATTCGGCCTCTCTTATCTCTTTTCTGATTTCTCTTCCCCCAACGCCTCTCTTCTCCCCAGTTGTAGCCTGTGCATCTTAAATATCTCCAACCATGGCCTAAATCCGTTCTCCACTTCTGTCACTTGATCTGGTCTCTAATGTTGTAGTTAATGTCGCACGGAGTTTTCCCCTTCTCCATCACTGTCGAGGGCCTGAGATTTTAATTTCTTCAAAGCCGCAGCTATCACCGCATTAAGTTCTTCTCTTCTCTCCATCACCGCACGGAATTCTTCCCTTCTCCATCGCCGTCATTGATTCACAGTGATGGTATCATGGTAAGCCTTCGATCAGAGTCTAAAATTTCTGATTTGATTTTTGATTTCAATGATTGATTGCAGCTAAAATTTGTCTTTACTTTTATGTAAATTTGTCTTGTTTAGTGTTTACTTTGTTGATTTAGATTACTAGGATTTTTTTTTTGAACAACAAAATTACGATGAATTTTGATTGGAGTTCGAAACTCCAAACTAGTTCCGAACTCTAATCGAAATCGAACTCCGACTCCATTTCAGAGTCAGAGTTCGAAGTGATTTTAATTATAGTCGAACTCCAATTGAAAAGCTAGCTCATGTACCGTCCAGATAAGAATTATTTATTTTTTCGCAATGAAAAGTATTTTTATTTTATAAAATAGATATAATATCTATAACACTGCTCTTTGTCAATTACTTAATAATAAATAAAAAGTCAAAAGCTTGTGGCTTAATTGACATAACTTCCAAACTCTAAAATGAAGATCTATCCCCCTCCCCCAAATATATCCATAAAAAATAAAAGATGAAAAAAAAAAACGAAATTCTGATAATTAAAATTAATGTTGTCTTCAAAATTGTTAAGATAAATGTGCGTGGATCACGAAAGTAACAATGAACAATTCACACTAATAATTTGGATTATCAATTATAATATACGGTGGACAGCTATACATATATGGATAAGGAAAATGGAAAGCCAAACTTAGATAATTTTTGTTAATTTTATTGGTACTTATTTTTAGCTTTAAATTCTGAGTATTTCGCACAAAAAACAGGAAATTGGTTCCAGAATGATGTGGAAGGTGCATGATATGGACAAAGTACTACAAATTGGTCCCATAATGATGTAAATCTGTATGTATGTTGGTTATTGGAATGCATACTGATGCAATTTGTTAATCGTGGTCCTTGAAAAGGATCTGCTTTCTTTTCAAGTCTTTTTAAGAGCTGGGTAACTTTAGTTACCATGTCGAGAATCAGCATTGCAAATGTTGAAAGCAAAGCACAAGTTCATCAATGGCTGATATCAGGGAGCTCAAGATTTTGAACTGGGTTATGTTCATGGATGATGTAGAAACCTAGTGATATTAGTTTAAGAAGCTTTTAAGGTCTTGGAAATATGTAAAGTAAAGCAACTTGTAAAATGTTTGAACTTTGATTAATAATAAATTATGGGTCTCTCCTGGAGCTTGATATTTACCAACTTACCTGCCATATGTTAAGTAAAAAATAAAGGTGCATCATAATTTCAAGCTTCAAGTTTGTGACAAGCATTATGATTATTGTTAGATAACTTCTACTATCATCTTATACAAAAATAGAATTCATAAGATGGTAAATGAAAGAAACATGTCAAACCAAAGATAATGATTTGTTCAAAAAATGGGAGATCATATAAACAGAAAGATTTGTTTCTGTCATCAGATGCTGAAGAGTTGATACAAACATTTTTGTTCTGTATTGGACATATACCCGTAACAAAAAATCTTATAAATACTTACAATAAAGCATTGTTGTACAAAAGAGATGCTTACAAGCAAGCATTGTTGTACAAAAGACATGCCTACAAGCATACAATGTAGTACAAAAGAGATACTTACGAGCATGTAATGCTCTACAAAAGAGATAGGAATCTCGAACAACAGAAAATTCGCTAAGTAAACATAAACCCAAGGATTTCTGGTTTCAACAAAAGCATATAAATCATGCACTAGTGTCCATCCAAGGTTGCAAGGCATTCCTTAAGAAGTTTATGGTCTCCTTTTCTACACACGCAAGCTAACGAGGTTAGAAATAACAACATTAATAAGAACTTGCGAGCTATTTTCATCAGTGAATGTACCATTTCTCAAGGCAATGCATTGTGCCATGTTATGTGAAATTGTGAACATTTTCACAATTTTTTTTTTTTTTTTGGAGAGCACAGATATTGGCTGTTTTGTGAATGTACAAGTTGGTTGTTCATGAATTACGCTAATGCTAAAGGATCATCATGGGTTTGAAAATTTGATTTAGATTGAACATGACACCAGAAACCGTAATTGGCCGAAGTGATAAAATCAATGGGACATAAACCCTGCACTAGAAAAAGAAAATTAAACATTGAAATTAGGTAAAAGAACCACTAACTTTCGGGTCAAAGGAAATAATAAAAAAAAAAGAGAAAAAAACCAGAATAAAAACCAAAAACACATCAACATCGATCAATTAATGATCATTGTACATGAATTCCTGTTAATTAGGATGTGTACTCCATAATTCGCATTTAAATCTAAAAGACAAGTTTTTTTTTTTCCTTTCAAATTATTCATGTAGATCATCAGAATGAACAAAACCCAGAAATTGAACTTCAGAGTCAAAAAATGATCCACTTGCCTACTTAAAAGTTGACCGTGACCCAAGGCTTCAACCATGACCCAGAGGTGGACTGTGTGACGACAGCAATCGCAGCAACTGGTTCGATCTTATCCACGACGGCAACCTCCTTCACAGGAAGTGCAAAATGGTTCGGCTCGCGAAATGGTTCAACGAGTGTAACAAAGAAATTAGCTTTGGAGTGCGAAATGGTTCAGCTCAGCGCGCGACGACAACAACTGGTCTGGTCCTACCCATAGCAGCAACCACCCTAAAAAGACGAGCGATGCTCTATGTGCGAAATGGAGGTTCATAGAGTCATGCTTATGATTTTCCTCTCTTTTTTGGGTATTTTGATTGTTTTCCTTTATTTTTTTAAAATTCAAATCATTAGCTGACATGGCATCAGCCGATTTCGCAGGATTCCGCATCGGCGGTTTCCTATAGCACTGCTCAATAATTAAATGGTTGACCTTGGTTGGGGGTGTGGTGGGGGGCCTTTGAAAACGGCAGGGAAACTTCTGCAGTGTAATGAAAGATGCGTGCTTTCTATTCCATCCCTATCATAGGAAGTGTTCTCCATTTCAAAATAAAAAATCTCCCCAACATTTAACAGATTGATATGTTATAAAACTAAAAAGGAAACTATTATTATTGTAAGAGAAAAATATAAAAAGAACTTTTAAAAACTCTCAAGAATTGAAATTTTCTTTGTTTTATATATTTTCTTATGAAGTTCATAACAACTAAAACTCGTATTTATAGATCTTGAAATTACACTGCTTGAAATTACTATACAAATTACTATGCAAGATTTAAAATAATAGTGGTGGGGTCATTCACAAAATAATTAAGGGGGCGGATGCCGCCCCCAATAATTCATAACACTCTCCCTTGAATGACCACCCATAAAGAATCTGCCTAGTTAAAACCTTGTCAAGGAAAAATCCAGTGGGAAGAAAAGTCAATGGCGAAGAAAAAATAGTACAGTCTTCTTATGTATCCACAAGTATTTTAAGATTATCTCATTAAAACCTTACAAAAGAAAATCCAGTGGGACAAAATCTTAGCGAAGGAAAAAGAGTACAATCAGCATACGTTTTCAGGACATTTACTCCCCCTGAAAAGTGCATGACGATAGATATTTGAGTTTTTGCATTCTAATATTCTGCACAATCTTCTTGAATGTTGCAGTTGATAATGCCTTCGTGAATAAATCTGCCAGATTATCACTTGATCGTATCTTTGATATATCCTCCTCTGATTTGAGTGATACAAGCAATATTATCATCATATAAAATTGTTGGGCTATTATTGATCATGAAAAATCACACGTTTTTTAGATATGTTGAGTTATTGATCTCAGACAAATACACTTTCTATTTGCTTCATGAATTGTAATAATCTCAGAGTGATTTGAAGATTTGACAGATACATGTAGTTTCATATCCCCATCCGATATTATCCTCTTTGGCACTTCAAGGCCTTATGGTTTTAAAATGCGTCAGACAAGATAGAGGGAATCCCACATATAAGGCGCTTGACAAACTTAGTAGAAATCTGAGACCTGCAGTAATACTTAAACTCCCCCTGAGAATATGCGTCAGTTTTTCAAGTAATAAATAAACATGATTTCAGCATATATAACAAGTTAACAATTCAAACATGATTTCCATCTAAATGCATTAGAGAGAACATGATAATATTTTTATCTAAAATTTTCTCCCCCTCATTCGGCGTCATTAGGGAGAATTTCTTTACATACAGCGGAAATAGCATTGGAAACCATCCATATATGATAAAAGTTGTAAAAGCTTGGGGTCTAATATCATCGGTTTGACGGAAAATCAAATCCGCTTGACATTGTTGACAAACGAGATCTTGAAGAGATTGGAAGGCTTCGGTTTTCTATTTAAATATAACTATTTTACCAACAAAAGATCTCACATTCTTTATAGATCCAGTTGTTGTTTATCCAGAACGATATTATGTTTGATAGAAATTCTTTTGTTAATCATGTTTCAGATTTGAATCATGAACCTTTTATACCTCAACTACTCATATTTTCTCCTGAGGCTGTAAACACCATGATAGGAGCAGAGATATATCTTTCTAGTAAATCTGATCCTGAAATTTTTGCAGTATTAAGAACTCTCAGTGCTCAATATGTTGTCTCTCTTACAACCATGTTTCAGAGGCTATTGGCGAGAACGAATGAGGTTGATTATCTTAAAAATCAAATATCTGAGTTGCATCAAACGTTTGCAACTAAAGATAGAAAAAATAAAAATTTAAGACAAGAAAACAAGGAGCTGAAGAAATTTGTAGACTGGTATTCTCGTGACCTGAAAATACGAATAGAAGAGCTGGAACGAGAGAAAGTTCAAATACAAAATCAACAACATCAGCTAACGACAGAGGTTCAGCATTTACAAGAAAATAGAGATAGTTGTAATTAATCTCGATGGCTTTAGAAATTATGCATCCAGCATATCTTGTAAAGTGAGATTTGAAGAGATGATGGTTTGTCTTGTTCTTATTTCCATTTCGATAAGAATCGTCTTTAGTTTCATATAGTTCGCATCAAATCTTTTCTCATATCTATAATTCATCTATATTTGCATTCTTATTCTACAAATTCCTAATGGCTCATCAATTTCCTTTCAATATTTCACTCGATCAACATATGAGGTATCATTCACCTTAATTACAAGTTGTTTTTGCATCTTTCGCAGGTGCCATATTGCAGCAAGCAAATGATCTGGCTAATAAGTCAGATCATGAAGCCGTTTATGAGCTAGTGACTTTCGGCACCTGATACTCCTTCTCTATTATCGGGTTTTTCAACCGATTATAATCCAAAAATCGTGAGATTAAGGAGCTTAACGAGAAGGTTTTCGTACATCAACGATTCGTTCAAAAGTCTGATAGAAAAATTGCAGACTTAAAGTAAGAGAATAAGGATTTAAAATCCTTACTTGCCTCTTCATTACCTAATCCTTTAGACAAGGATGACATGTTACTTTATGAAGAACAAATGCATTTGAGAGATGGGGCTAGAAGTCTTAAATTTTTATAACTCATCTATCAATTGAATAATAAGATCTTTCATTTTTCAAATGCATTCCTTGAATTTATAGCAGCCCTTGTGATCTCTTCAAGAGTTCTAATAAGGTAAATCATCAATGTAAACTGTAATAATGGCAAATTCGAATTCTGATAAAACACATGGGCATATAGTATTATTCTCAAATCCTTCTTTCAATAGATACTCGTTGATTTAATTAAACCACATGCGTCCGGATTGCTTTAACCCATATAAAGATCTTTGAAACTTTATAAAGTACATACTCCTAAATGTACTTAGATTAGATGTTTCAAGTATCGTATATCTTTATATATGTAATGATCTAATGATCCTTATAAATATGCAGTGACCACATTCATCAACTGCATATCTAATTCTTTTGTAATAACCAAATCGATTGAAAATATGAATATAATTGCATTAATAACAAGCAAATATGTTTCCTCATAACTACTTTCGGGTTTCTCCAGGAAACATTATGTGACAAATTGTACCGCACAATTTCATTTCTCATTACGCTTTCGTATAAATACTCACTTATATCTTATAGGCATTACACCCTTTGCTGTTTGGACAATAGGTCCAAATACCTCTCGCTTTGCTAGCGAGTTTGATTCAGTTTCAATAGTTGCTTTTCATTTTGGCCAATCATTTCTACATCGACATTTTTTGACAATTTTTGACTCACTTTCTTCATTACTTTTGGTAATGTCAAGTATTATCATATATGTTGTCGACAACCGTTTTATTTATATCCATAAATTTTCCAGTACTCATGAAATGTATTGAAATCTCATTGTTCCTCTCCAAGGGAAAACATTTCATGAAACACCTCTATAGGAGGTTCATCTTTAGTAGGTTTGTACTCTTCAGGAGTTTTCTCTTTAGGAGTTATATTCTTCGGGAGTTATACTATTCGGGAGTTATACTATTCAGGAGTTATCTTTTCAAGAGGTTTCCTCTCCAGGAGGATTATATTTTATACAGAAAGTACGGTCTCTTCAGGAGCACCGATTTTTTTTTCCTCTTTTGCACTAATAGGTTTTCAACGCTTCAGGCATATCTTAGACTTATCTATTGCTGTTTTAACAACTCGTCTTTCAGGGATTTCAATTATTGCTTAAACATTAATAGCAGTAATATATGATTTTACAATACCTTTAGTGTCAGTAAATACATCCTGTAACTGATTTGTAACACTTTGCAAATAAGTAATTTTCTGAACTTCTGGTTTATATTCATTTATAAGAGGATCAAATTTAGACAGGGTTTTATTATACTAAGTAATTTCTTGTTGTGTTTCAGGCACCGACTTTTTGTTACTTCAAAACATGATAACACTTTACTATAATGTATAAAAGCTTAGTATAAGTAAATAAAGTACTTGGCTATACAACAGGTACGTGACCACTGTTCAGTCATATCACATCTATGACAAACATCTTCATCTTTGTATGAAAAATTATTTTGAGGGCTTTTACCCTTCTCTGAGTTGGATCACTTCTGGTGATACGATATATTTTTATCATCTTTAGTGTTGTCGATTTTGGGACCAACACTTCTATAGTTTTTCTACCACGTCTACGCCCTTAATTCCTTTGAAAGGATACACCGTTCACTTCTGAGAATAGTGTAAATTCAATATCATTAATAATACATAACTGGTAATTTATTAACAAAAACTCATTATTTAGCTCAATTACTAGAAGACGAAATAAAAGTTAAGAATTTCAGTTGAACTTTTGCTCTCGATATTACTACCGCAGGAGCACATTCGAGGTATGAAAAATAATATATGTCTTCTTTTAATTATCATCATCATTGACTTTTTCACTGCATAATTTTAATATCGAGCTGATTTTAAAGAGTGCAGAATATTCAATACCACTCTTAAAATCTTACAACTTCAGGTGCAATAAATCATAATGATATTTTGAGAGGATTACATCTTCTGACGCTCATATCTCTCTCTTAATTCATTTTAGACAGTAAAATTATTTTTCACAATGAGATATATAGCACGATCCTTTAGGGACACATGATTTTCTTCTATGATTGTATCTCCCAAATTCATCATCATATCCAAATGGATCTTATCAAGGATCATGGATAAATAATTTTTTCTAAAAATGTCAATAATAATAAATCTCAATATTTCACATTATATATATATATAAATCATAAAAATAAATCTATGGTTTTAAGAAATATATTCACATAATCATAAAAATAAAAGTAGGATTTTATCAAGTAATATTCAGCAATATTACCTTTAATATTTATCTCGAGGGCTGTAAATAATATATTGAAAAACTTACTTGAAGTAGAAGATCACTAGTTTCAGTACCGGTTGAACCTCGTGCTGATAACGTGTTATAAAACTAAAAAGAAAACTACTACTATTGCAAGAGAGAAATATAAAAGGAACTCTTAAAAACTCTCAAGAACTGAAATTTTCTTCGTTCTATGTATTTTCTTATAAATTTTATAACAACTGAAACTCATATTTATAGGCCTTGAAATTATTATGTAAGTTACTATACAAGTTTTAAAATAATGATGGTGGAGTCATTCACAAAATAATTAAGGGGGTGGGAACCGCCCCCATTAATTAATAACATGATAGACATTTTAAAGATTAAACAAATAAATTCATAAAATTAGACTATAATAAAAATGGGAAAAAAGAACCCATTTACTGTAGAAGATGATGAAGACTGATAGAGATGAAATGTTCAAAACTGCTAGAGATAATGCCAATAATGACTGGCGACGATGACTGACGATGACCGGCAGTGATGAGATGGAGAACGAGAACTACCTTTTGTGTTTTATTTTTCACGTATTTTATTTTTAATGTTTTCTTCACTTTTACTTTTATTTTTTTATTTTTTTTAGAACAAGCTGATGTGGCAACCAGCCAACTATCGTGTGCAAACTAATTTGCCTGTAGCAATTCTGTAATTTTTAAATTAATTTTTTTTTTGTGCCGAAGTTTGAGACAAAGCTGAAGCAGAGCATCGCAAAACTCGGAAGAATTCAACCTATCTGCCCGAGGACGTGGTGGTGAGAATTCTATCATGTCTGCCTCCAAAATCCTTGATCTGATTCCAGTCCATCTCCAAAATGACAATTATTTTTCTTTTTTGACAATTACAAGTGGGCCCTTGAGTAAAGTCCAAATTAAAAAAACATCAGTTTGCAAGACAAGTAAATACCTGTTTATTTAGGATCGAGAAAGTAGTCCCCTAAATATTACTCTCGTTCTAAGAAAGTAGAGGCTCTTACATCCATATGATGTTTCTTAACATTATTTCGTTCTAGATTGTTCGTTCGTTCGTTCATTTGTTCTTGTTCGTTCTCTTACATCGGTAAACTTATTTGCTACACAACCCACTGATACAATCTGAGTCTTAATGGAGATGGATAAACTGATTATCCAAACCGAAGCTCTTTCTTGGAAGGATCTGGATTTAGAACCAGCACCAGAAAAAGCTCGAGAAAACTCAGAAAGAAGTTTAGTTGGAAAACTTATAGCAGATCAACCTATCAACAGGCAAGCAATACAAGCTACTATACGAGCTGCATGGTATTTCGCAAAAAAATTTCGCATCGATGACATGGAAGGTAACTCTTTCCTTTCCACTTTTATCAATGCTCAAGACAAGCAAAGAGTTCAGACTCAAGGGCCGTGGAACTTTCGTGGTCATCAGATGATTCTAAAACCTTGGCCTCCATGTTTAACCATTAAAGAAATTTGTTTCAAGTACTCTGCTTTTGCTATTCAGATACATGGATTCCAACTCGAGTATATGACTGTTAGAAATGCTACAAACATAAGGGAAGCATTAGAAAAGCTGGTCTTGGTGGAAGAATACTCTGTTTTTGGAGTAACATGGCGTCAATACCTCAGAATTATGGTTGAATTAGATGTAACACAACCACTACAACAGGGTTTTATGATGCCACGTAATGCTAATACTGAATCATGGATAGCATTAAAATATGAGAAATTAGCAGAGTATAGTTATGCATGTGGAAGTTTGGGGCATACACAAATGTTTTGTGAAAATTGTTCATTCCCACAGAACCAAAATGAATATGGTCCTTGGTTACGTTCATAATACATAGAGTCAAATCCTTCCCAAACAACTTATTACACGCATGGAGGAAAAACAGAGAGAGAAAGAACATGGAACAAAAGGAAAGGACTTGCAGATATATGATGAAGCTCAGAAAAAGAACTCCACCCTTCAATTCATAAGTCCGGTAAAATAGAGTTTTCACAATCAAAAGGAAGTTGCTCTGAATCATTCGGAGATGCATCATTTTCTACCGGAGATAGTTGCAAGGAAGAAAGAAATAGATCATCCCAACAAAGGAGATTCACTCACATGTTCGAAATCATTGTTCAACTACAGTGCAGAAAGCACATTAATGCAGCCAACAACCGAAATAAATACAATCACTGTGCAACCGAACCTTATCAAGAGATTTGGGCAACATGCAGAAACATCAATCACCTCATATCTCACACCGGCAATCGAGAATGAGTTTTCAGAAGATATAGATGTCATAACTCCACAAGAATCAAGATATACTCCAAAAAAGCAAGAGGCTCAGCCAAACCTCCCGCCTTGGAAAGCACAGTGGAAGCAACTATATCTTGAAACAAGTGGACTTCAAAGCCACAATGCAATATTTGGGCCAGACTCTTCACAAAGTTCGACTACTCAAATTCACAACTTGGCCCAATCAAGTTCATTCACTGGTCAGTCTAATTTTTCAAATCCATTTATATTCTCACAAATGAATCCGAGTGAAACACGGGATAAAGAACCACAACATTTTACTTCAAACTATAAAGGGCCGACTCTCATGGGCTTTCAAAAGAAATTGGCAGCAGTTATAAAAAAACCCAATATCCAAAGATTCGAGTCAGAGAGAAGAAATTCCTGACACCGAGCCTATATTCAAATCTCCCCTCTTTCAATACTCGCCATCAACAAAGGTTTATGAAGTGAAAGAACTCTTGACACCAGCAAAAGAAATAGAAGGATCTTCTTCTACAAAAGCACAAGCTATCCTAAAGTCGATGCATCAGCCAAAGAAGATTAGTGAAGATACTACATTTGTGCATGATCCTGAACACTCAGCTTTTACTCCTATGCTGATAAAGACCACACAATTAGCACAAAAGTCCAGTGATACTGCAAAGGAAGCCCAGAGTTTAACACCTTCTCAAACTCAGCTGAAACTTGGGAATCTTCCTTTAAAGAGAGTCATCTTTGAAGTAGAAGAAGGAAAAACAAAACCAGACCCGGGAATTCTTCTCAAAAAGGTAAAACTTGAAAAAAAGGATGAAAACTCAGAGAAGACAAATTACCCGCCAAATCAGGAAATGGAAGACTGTGGAGATACACTCACACTAGGAAAAGCACAAACATTAGAAGCGGGAAAAAATAAGAACAAAAAAAAAATCCATTGTAGTCCATATAGAAAGCAGAATCAGTCATCCTCCACTCAATCCAATAAATCAAAAGAGGTCAGCTATAAGTGGCCTCCCCCCCCCCCCCCCCCCCCCCAGTGAGGACACTGGCATGGGATTAGCTCGTGTCCCAAAGACACTCAGAAACTTAAGAGCTAATATTAGATTATATAACCCTGATATAATATTTCTATCGGAAACTATGGTGGCTAATGATAATACCACCTCTTTTGTTACTAGTCTAGGTTTCCATCTGTTCATACACTATTTAGCTATTAGTAGTAAAGGTGGCTTATTACTTTTATGGAGACCGGGTGTAGATATTGAGCCAGTTAATGTAAATACTAATGCAATTACTTTTTTAGTTTATTCGGATCCTGCTCATCATCCATGGATGTTTACATGATTATATGCCCCAGCAAAATGGAACCAAAAAGCAAGTTTTTGGAAACAATTAGATTATTTACAGCAAGTTTTTCAAGGTTCATGGGTGTGTATGGGTGATTTCAATGATATTTTATACCACAATGAAAAACATGGAGGACGGCCAATCCAAGCTAATCAACAAAGCGGTCTAAAGGAATTTATGAATCGACAAGGACTGATAGATTTCGGATTCTCGGGACCACAATTTACATGGACAAATAATAGGCAGGGACAAGCTTTACTTTTTCCAGATGCCAAGCTACAACATATACCTTCATCTGCATCAAATCACCATCCACTACTGCTACATACAGTAAACAACAATGGCAGAGCATCTTCTTTCAAGTTTGAAGCTTTTTGGACAACCGAACCATTAAGTCACAATATAATCAGAGAAGCTTGAAGTAAAATTTTTCAAGGAAATCCAGCATACATTCTTTGCAAGAAAATCAAAGCAACAAAGGAGGCACTCAAAATATGGAATAAATCTTACTTTGGCAGAATACAAAAAAATATCAAAAGGCTGGAAAATGATCTACTGGACATTCAAAGTGCACCAATGAATCAATATGATCAAGCAAGAGAAAGACAAACACAATATAATCTCCACCAACAAAGAAAGAATGAAGAAACACTTTGGAAGCAGAAGTCAAGAATAGCATGGCTAACAATAACGGATCTCAACACCAAATTCTTCCACTTATCAACAACAATCAGAAGAAGAAGAAACTCAATAGACTTCATTAAACTAAACCCAGGTAATTGGTCAACTGACCCTGACATCATTGAAAATTCTTTCATTGATAATTTCCACAAAAGATATTCCACATCAAATCCAATTTTCCCAAATTAGCTTGAATGTATATTTGATAGTCATATTACTGCTCAAGATAATGTTATGTTACAAGCCATACCTGAAGAAAATGAGATCTATGAAACATTGAAACAAATCTCGAACCATAAAGCACCTGGCCTGGATGGGATGACAGCCCTTTTCTTTCGACATTAGTGGCTTATCATACGAAAGGAAGTGATAGGAGCAGTGCAGAATTTCTTTAGAAGTGGACAACTACTCAAATAGTTAAACCATATCAATATAGCCTTGATCCCAAAAATCCATAACCCAAACTGTCCAGAACACTACCGGCCTATAAGCCTCACAAATGTTATATACAAGATCATCACAAAAATCATGGCCAATAGATTCAAAGTCACTCTAGACAGCATGATAACTCCATTACAAACAGCTTTTGTTTCGGGTCGTAAGATAATGATAACTCTATAATAGCTCATGAGCTATTTCATCATATGAAGAAACAAAGAGGAACAAGAGGTTTGATGGCGATAAAGCTAGACATGGAAAAGGCTTTTGATTTAGTGGAATGGAGTTTCCTTTTTGAGATAATGAAGAATTTGGGATATAGTGATAAATGGATATAATTGATCAAGGAATGCATCACAACTGCAACATTCTTTGTCTTAATCAATGGATCACCAAAAGGTTTCCTCATGGCACAAAGAGGTTTAAGACAAGGTGATTCAATATCGTCATTCCTCTTTATTCTTGTAACAGAAACACTCTCTAGATTTCTGTCAAAAGCCGAAGCACAAGGAAGCATTGAAGGAATAAAAATAAGCAAAAGTAGTCCCCATGTTTCTTATCTTCTTTTTGCAGATGACACAATCATTTTTGCAAAAGCTACGAAAAAAAATGCTCAGAATATAACAGAGTGCTTAACAAAATATCAAATATGGTCAGGTCAAACCATAAATATGAGCAAATCTTCAATCTACATCACCGAAAACACTAATGCAGCAGTGAGATCAGCAATATCCTCTTGGCTTCCTTATAAAGCATCTTCAAGAAAAATGAAATATTTGGAACTACCTACTTCTTTCAACAGGAACAAAAAGCAAGACTACAAAGAGCTGCTTAGTAAAGTGGATAGGAAATTAGAAGGCCGAAAACAAAAGTTACTCTCTCAAGCGGAAAAAACAACTCTGATAAGGACAGTAGTTAGCCCAATCCCAACCTATTACATGTCAACTTTTAAAGTTCCAACTGGAATATGTAAAATCCTTGACACTAGTTTTAAAAACTTTTGGTGGGGTTTCTCCAAGGATAAAAAGCACAATTTAACCCTCAGGTGATGGAGTTCTATATGCACTCCTAAGCTGCAAGGAGGATTGGGACTTAGAAAAATGGCAAATACAAACACAGCTATCTTAGCAAAGACATGTTGGAAACTAAGTGAAGACACAAAACTATGGAGTAGGCTCCTTCAAGAGAAATACTTAAAAAATTCTAGTTTAAGGAGTGCACAACCAAAACAATCAGATTCCATCCTATGGAAAAGGGATCCTTAGCACAAGAAATATCTTAAAGAAAGGTAGGTGTGTACAAATCAATACAGGCATCAACACCAACATATGGCAAGATCCTTGGATACCTGCTTTGGAAAGATTCAAGCCAGGAGCCATACAAAACATGAACCTGACAAATCCTTCTCTAAAAGTTTCAGAAATCATCAGATAAAATCCAAGACGTTGGGATGATACAAAAATGCATACGCTGTTTGATTCTGATAGCATAAATGAAATAAAAAAATTCCGCTTTCATCTCTCACAGAGCAACAAGATAAAGTATTATGGATTCTGAATTCAAGTGGAAAGTTCTCAGTTAAAACAGCTTATAGATGTTTACTTCAAAATAAGGAAATGGAAACACCACAAGAAATTCAAAGCTTACTAAAGCCATTGTGGAAGCTCAAAATTCATGATCGCCATAAATTGCTACTAAGGAAGCTGTTATGGAATATACTTCCAACAAAATCAAGGATCAATGCAATAATAAAAAAAGGAGAAACGGAAGAGTGCCCTTTATGTAATTCAATTGAAGAAACAACTTTTCATCTCTTCATACAGTGTCCAATCATTCAAATTTTATGGCTTCAAAGCTCGTGGCCCCTTCACATAGGGAATCTGCCTATTCAAACAATGGTGGACTGGATAAAAATGATTTGCTATCCAGGAAAAGAATTAGGATTGAAAGAGAATGAATATCATCATTTCCAATTGTTTACTGTTATTTTGTTAGATTACATTTGAAAAAAAAGAAATGAAATTGTCCACAATCAGATTATCTTTTCTATAGAAGAAGCAAAACTGCAACTGGAAAGGACATACCAATTCTATAATGAAGCATGGCAAATAAAGAAGACAATCAAAGAAACCTGGAAGGCGCCACTTCTTAATCAACATAGTTTCTCTTATGATGTAGCAATTAGAGATCAGTTCTCAGTAGCAGCAGTAATATGCAGAGATCACAATGGAACAATTCTGGAGATTAAAACAGAAAAATTCAACACTTCCACTCCCCTAGTCGCAGAAGCAAAGGCAACTTTTTTAGCAGTGCATATGGTTTTCAACAGGAAACAAAGGCATGCAATCTTTGAAGGGGATTCACAAAAGGTACTTGATGCCATCCAAGGCAGAGATATCTCATGGCAAATGTCACCAATTATAGAAGATATTCAGTGTAAGGCTTTAACTCAATTTAGTTGGAGTTTTGTAAAAATACACAGATTTGCAAATCTGTGTGCGTATTCTGTAGCGCAATGGGCAGCCACAAATCTTGTATTTGGTAGCATACCTACAAAATCTTTCTTTAGGTGTTTTATTTTTCTATATAGCGGAAAAGGTCCTCCTTAATAGTTAATTCTCATGTAATAAAAATCTTTCCTTTATATTATCAACTTGATTAGAAAAAAAAAGTCCAAAATAACCTAGAATTATAGTAATCAAAAGTTAAAACCGTCCATATTGTTAAGATAAAATATAAATGATTAATCTTATTTATTTATTTTTATCAATTTATAATTGATTTGTTATTAAAAATAAGATGAGATGAAAATTTAAAAAAATATTGTTATAATATATTTTTTTAACATTAATTTTGTTTTGAAATTTGAAAAAATTGGATTGTTTATTTTATTTTATATAAAAATTAAAAAAATATATAATGATGAGTTTGAGATGAAATGTTTAAAAAAAACAAATAAGGCTTTAAACTTTTGAGATAAGTAAGATTTTCATGCAAATATTCCAAATTGAAAGTACCATCACCATATTTTTCTAACCTAAGAAGGCCGTTATCTCAAGAATGGACCAAAATATTTGATAAAATGGTCATGGAAGGGTCACCATGAATATTTCCAATGATATAATTTTGATATTTGTGATAGTTTTACATGTCACTTTGATATGTTGAGCAATGTTTGCTTTGTATTAATATCGTTGCAATGCGATTGAGGCAACCCTATGATCGTGTCTTATGTGGAGATCATCAGCTATTAATGATCTGTACAGACTCTAAATAGATAGATTTCGAGTAAGCTTTTGTAAAAAAATGGACCATATTTAAAAAAAAAAAAAATTGAAAAATATTCTTTTTTAATGGGATCCACTTGTTTACAAAGTGCCTACTTGGAGTTTGTATGTTTAGAATTTTGTGCCTAGCATCACTTCTATTCTTTTCCTCTTATCATTTTTTGTCAAGAAAATCAAAGTTTGGAAATTGATTGAGGTTCCATTTGCAAGGGTGGTTTTAATTGGGGTTTTGTTAAAATATTAAGGTACAAAAAATACTATATTCACAAAAGAATTATTCAAACTTAATTTTATAAATTGATGTGATTTATCAAATTATAAAATTATTTTTATTATAAAGTAGATATAACAGATCACATGAATTCACACAAGTTTGTAAAATAATTATTGTGTAATCTCTTTTTTATTGTAATACTCATCTTAAATTTGAATAAACTATCTAAGAAGAATAGCTTACTCAATGCAATATAGTAATATATATATTGCAACTTGAACCAAATACTTAATGGGTTATGCCTAATCTGACGCAACAAATGATCCAAAATTTGAAATGAATAGCTCCATATATTATTTATTTTGAGCATGTTTGATGTACTTAGATGCGTACTCACAAGTTAGTAGCTATGAATTCGGCTAATGAAAGGCCTTTGGTGATGAATTAACCCATATTTTATATAAGTTTCTGCTCAAGTTATTATTTATTTATTTATTTTTCTTTTTCTTTTGATTGCCTTTGCTGTTAACTGAGCCAATCGGACCATTCAGCAAACAACTTGGCAAGAATAACAAGAGGCATGCGTGGATGGGAGTTACTTTTTTCTTGACCCACTTAAGTTTTATAACTTAATAAATTAATTATTATTGTAAATAAACCTTTCAAGAGATTAATATATCATCAATTATTTTTTTATATGTCAATAGTTTAAGAATAATGTCCCTTACAATAGTGAGTGTCCAAGTGTCATACATTCACATTAAAAAAAGTATAATTTATTATTAAAAAATTAATAGTTTCATATAAATTTTATATTTACTTATTTTTTTTAAAGAGATTGTGCATCATTCGCATACTCTATGACTGCAAATATCATTTGTCATAATTTTAAACCCAAACCCAGCTGGCTGTTTGCATAATTTGTTCAGTACTAATTCATCTTGGAGAAAAAATCAGTCTTATTATTATTTAGTACTAATTCATCTTGGAGAAAAAATCAGTCTTACTATTATTTTTATTTTATTTTATTTTCTGCATTTGAGAGGATAGACCTGGTTGCATCGACATCTAATGCATTGAATTTGCAATATATCATACAAAGCCATATACAGGTTGTATGTGATATCTCGAGGCCATCTCTCTCTTCTTTTTTAATAGTGTTAGATACAATTTAAAGTGAACAAGTCTCACTCACTTTAAAAAAAAAAAAAAATAGAATTTATTATTAAAATAATTTTTTCTTATAAATCTTAGATTTATTCACTTTTTTTAATAAAATGTGTAGAATTTGAATATCCTAATGATGTAAATATCTTTCAAATTTTTTACCATCTCTTAAGATAACTCTTTGTTTAAAATCCATAAGGGCTCAAGTGATAAATGTATTGAACTTGAGAATATACTCTCCTTAGGTCTAAAACTCAAAATTCTTTGGATGCAAACATCCTTTAAGGGCCATTGGAATGAGAAATTTTTCCTTTAAACTATCTTAGATGTATTTGCAAAAAACTTCTTATCAAAAGCTTGTTCATCCTCAGAATTAATTAGGATGTTGTTCTCAAACTCCCAATACCAACTAAAAAAATTAACAGTGTTAAATACAATCGTGAAATACATAATTCCCGTGCAAGCATTTTAAAAGAAAATAAGATTTACTACTAAAAATTTATTTATTTTATTAGAGATTTGCATTTATTCATTTTTTTTTAAATAATTGTGCACATTTACATCTTCCATAACTACAAATATTATTTCAAAAACAATACTCTTTGTCTGGAGTGGAGAGGGAGCTATGCATTTCGGTAGGCTTATTCCCTAGAAGGCTAGAATACAATTCTCTCTATTCCGACAACCACCTCTACTTAAGAACTCTAATTCCTTACCTCCAGCCCCTCTTTTTTTATGTTTTTTTTCTCTGTTTTTTTTCCTTGTGTGGGTTTTATTTTCCTTTTAACTTATCTATATTTTTTTTATTAATTAATATAATTTGATATAATCAATAAAATTTCCAGACTCCAAAATAAAGGTTTAGAGTTTGAAATCCCCTCCCCTAAATGAATAATAAAAAATAAATAAAAGATGAAAAAAAAAACGAAATTCTGATGATTAAAATTAATGTTGTCCTCAAAATTGTTAAGATAAATGCGCGTGGATCATGAAAGTAACAATTAAGAATTGACACTAATAATTTGGATTATCAATTATAATATACGGTGCAGAGCTATATATGTATGTATATAGGATAACGATAACTGGTAGAGGTCATAGCTGTTAGCAGGCCTTTTCAGGTAGAGAGAGGTGAAACATGTTGAAGATGGAAGTTAAAAAAATAATTAAAACCAGGCAAGATCATTAAAAATCTACTTAATAAAAATCTACTCTCTCTCTCTCTCTCTCAATATATATATATATATATATATATAGCCATGGTCTGTGTTGAGGAAGGCCATGATTATTAGGCTTTCATGCTTGTCTAAGTCGGGTGTTACGGAAGTTTGAGACAAGAGGTGAAGCAGAGCATCTTACAACTCGGAAGAATGTCAACCAATCTGCCCGAGCACGTGGTGCTGAGAATTCTTTCATGTCTGCCTCCAAAATCCTTGATCCGATTCAGGTCCGTCTCCAAAGCTTGGCTTTCTCTCATCGGGGACCTCGATTTCTTCTCCAAAAACCTCCTCAATCAATCTCTTCTAACCCAAAATCCTACTTCTCCTCTCCCTCTAATCCTGGTCAAAGGTTTACACAAATCCAACCCCGGGAAGCAAATTTACTCTTTCCTCTCTCATGGAAACCTCGAAATCGTCTCTCAAGTTCCTCTGAATCTCCCGGAGCCACCGGTGTTTGATCCAATCCAACCCGTATATTATGACCTTAAGATCCTCGGATCCTGTAATGGTCTACTCTGCCTCTTCAATAATTATGGCGAACCCAGAATCATCTATCTCTGGAACCCCTCCAAACCATGGGAACTCAACGCTCTTCCAAACCATTCCGATCACTTTCAACCCGAGCTCACAGTCGATACCTACAGTGTCGGCTTCGGTTTCGACCCGAGATCAAACGACTTCAAGGTGGTGAGGCTTCTTGGGTCTGAGCCCACCACCTTCCCAATGGATACTCATGGCAGAGCGGAAGTCTACAGTATGAGAGACAAATCTTGGAGACTGCTCGACCTAATCGCTCCGCATAGATTTTATCCATTTATGCCGACCGTCGCATTGGGAGGTCTTTTTTTATGGTATTACGATCTCTACTACGACGGTTACCCCGTCGAGTTCCAGACGATCTATGCTTTCGACTTCAGCGATGAGGTTTTTCGAAAGACGCGGTTCCCGGATGCTGCTGTTTTGCGGGATTACTATCAATGCACGATTACTCTCACTGGGCTAAAGAGCTCCATTGCTATGCTGATTTACTCTAACAAACATTCGAGTGCAAATTTGGATTTATGGATTTTGCTTGAATTTGGTGTCGAGGAATCGTGGACTAGACTTGCATCGATTGGACCTTTATTGTATGTGGAAAGGCCATTGGGTTTTTGGAATAACGGACAAATTTTCCTGGAGAATAGTGAAGGGCAGCTGGTGTTGTATGATCCTTATACACAGATAAAGAAGAATCTTCAGATTGAAGGGGTAAAGAAGGGATCATTACAAGTTGCGCTCTACATGCAGAGTCCGGTGGCAATCAACGAAGCGGTTGAGATTGAAGGGCAGG
This sequence comes from Platycarya longipes, assembly GCA_036559045.1. Classification (NCBI taxonomy): domain Eukaryota; kingdom Viridiplantae; phylum Streptophyta; class Magnoliopsida; order Fagales; family Juglandaceae; genus Platycarya; species Platycarya longipes. The sequence continues at coordinate 2,819,673 of CM071802.1, read as the reverse complement.
ACAACCCGTGAGGCAAGTCTCTTTATCCTTTTTCTGGTTTGATATATGATTCTGTTCTTAACTTTTTTATTGATAAGTATGTTGGTCTTAGAAGTTGAAAGGATGAAATTAAAAACGAGCTGCTAAGCATTTATGATAAATGAGACAGAATGATGGATGATGTGACTAAAAGGTGAGCTGATAGACATTGGGACAGGGAGCAGGAATTAAATGCAAGATTTCACAAAAAGCAGACGGCAAGAGGAAAATGAGAAATCTACCGACACGCAAGGGAAATATCTGATCATTTAGACCAAAACTTAGCTATAAAAAGATTTGAACAGATGAAAGAAGGGGCAGGCTCTCTGGCTGGAACAATTTATGTGGTCTCTTCTTCTTCAACCTCGGCTTCCCCATATTTCTCTAAAAGCAGCACGGCGAATTTATCTAAATATTCATCTATATTTTTCTCTGTACAGTGAGCTATGAGAGACTGTAAAAATTTCCATTATAGTGGATTCTCATCCCCAAATACCCGTGGATGTAGGCATTCGCCGAACCACGTAAAATTGTGTGTCTATCTCTCTTTATTTCATCTGTTATTACGTACGTACAGTCATGCCGGGACCTCACCGGGAGCCCCAAACGACCTCAAATGAAGCCCAACTCGCACCAGTGGGTTGGAAATAATTCTTTCTCTCACACCGACCTGTTGGCCGATTTTTATGACCTTAACAGAAGTGATGTTGAGTGTTGCATTATTGTGTAAAAAAAAAAAAAAATCTTTAAGAGCAATTTGGTTAAACGTAACTGACTTGATATAGATCAATATTGTCAACATTTCCGATATTGTGATCCGAAATTGAATTTGCTCTCTGTAGTTTTGATCAAGAGGGGTCAATTACTTTTAAGTGCAGATCGGCGGAGAACATATAATATATCTCTCTCTCTTTTTGGGTGGTTATGTGTGGCCTAAACATTGCAAGAATGCTACATGAATAAGAAATTGTATAGTTATTGGGATTCCCATCTCAAGGTAAAGCAAAGATATTAGCCAAAATCTATAATTGCCATGTTAAGAATCTTGAAGTCATTACTTTCAAATCCTCTTGGGTGGAAACAATGTTTAGGAGCCGTTTGGCTAGAGGAACTTCTCATTGAATTATTCGAAATGCACTTGCGAGAAATTTCTTGTCAAGAAAGTTGTGCGCATTCGAAATTAGTTGGGACTTTCTTCTCGAACACCCTCTGCTAAGTAGAAAAAAAATATAATCTTGGTGTCAGGATTGTAACCATATATTGTCGGTTCCAACATTTCTTGGATTTCGAATTTGGAACAATCTTCCATCACTTTTACAGCCCTTGGGCAACTTGTTTTGCCCTTCTGGATACTCCTTTCATTTGGATAGCATAACCTGATCTTTTTATTTCTACTCCCCAACTTTTCTTGTTTACTCCTCTTCTTTATATTTTGCTCATCGTTTGTAGGATTCCAAAGGACATGTTTTCACTACCAATGACATAATTTGACTAAAATAGCGTTACCTAGTTCCTTCTCATGATTTACTTTTGCAGGTAAAATAGAAGTGAAGTGATGAGCCAGGAAAAATAGCAAGATATGAAAATTTTGAAGTCTCAATTCAATTGGATCCCAACATGATTATTCACCTTGACAATAGAAAAATGGAAGGGAAAATAGAAGACAGAAGACAGAAAATACACCATGTCAGTGATAGAATTGAATTATTTGTCGTCAAGCATTAGGAATTGAGCAGTATTGCCTATCGTTTTTTTTTTTTAATCTCTAATATCCTTTTGAAGAATTTTCCTCCTATGCGAACCTTTCATACGTGTGTGCTGTAATTGTTGATTAGCAAGGATGGTGGGATTGTTAAAATTATGGGATTGCTAAAATTATGATAGCCAAAATCATGAAATTTTGATGTGCTATAATACTTCTCCTCAAGTTAGAGCATGAAGTCCGTATGCCCAACTTGTGAGAGGACACATCTAAGGCATTGAATTTGCAATATATCATGCAATGCCATATACGGGTCGTATGTGACATCTCGAGGCCATCTCTCTTTTCTTTTTGAATAGTATTAGATATAACTTATGAGGTACAAGTCTCACTCACTTTCTTAAAAAAAAAATAGAATTTATTATTAAAATAATTTTTTCTTATAAATCTTAGATTTATTCAGTATTTTTTTAATAAAATGTGCAAGTCTCACTCACTTTCTTTAATATATATATATAATTTATTATTTAAATAATTTTTTCTTAAAACTCTTAGATTTATTCACTTTTTTTAATAAAATGTGTATAATTTGAATAACTTGTTGATTGTAAATATCACTCATATTTTTTACCATCTCTTAAGATAACTCTTTGTTTAAAATCCGTAAGGGTTGGCTGGCTCAAGTGATAAACATCTTGAATTTGAGAGCATATTCTCCTTAGGTCTAAAGCTCAAATTTCTTTAGATGCAAACATTTTTTAGGAGCCATTGGAATGAGAAATTTTTCCTTTAAATTATTTGAGGTGTATTTGCGAAAAACTCTTTATTGAGAGCCTGTTCATCCTCAAAATTAATCAGGACGTTGTTGTCGAACTCCCAATACCAACTAAAAAAAACAATAATGATATATACAAAATACATAAATACTACACAAATATTTTAAAAAGAAAAGAGATCCCCTATTAAAAACTTATTTTTTATTTTATTTGAAGTCTACATTTATTCACTTTATCTAAAATAATTGTGCGATATTGACATATTCTACAATTTACCAATATCATTTTACAAAAACAATCCTATTCATCTAGAGTGGAGGGAGGAGCTCTCTATTCCGACAACCACCTCTATTAAGGAACTCTAATTTCTTACCTCCATCCTCCCTTTTTCTATGTTTATTTTCTTTAAATTTTTTCCTTGTGTGGGCTTTATTTTCCTTTTAACTTATCTATTTTTTTTATAAATTAATATAGTTTTATATAATTAATATAACTTTCCACTCCAAAAATGGAGCTCTACAGTTTGAAACCCCACTAATTGAATAAAAATAATAATAATAGATTAAAAAAAAAACGAAATTCTGATGATTAAAATTAATGTTGTCTTCAAATTGTTAAGATAAATGCGCGTAGATCATGAAAGTAACAATGAAGAATTGACACTATTAATTTGGATTATCAATTATAATAGGGGATTTCTATACAATTTTCTATCTTCTGTACATTATTATTTTTATTTTTATTTTTATTTTTTTAATTTTTTAATTTTGAATTTTTTCTTTTTAAACTAATTTAATTTATTTATTTATTATTTATATATGAAATATTTAATTAAAAATAAAATAAAATAAAATATGATGTGTGAAAATTATATAAATAATAAGAAATTGAATAGATTTTTTCGTTATAATATACGGTGGAGAGCTATACATTGTATATAGGATAAGAAAAAGCCTGGCTGCAGGCAACAATTGCTCACAAACGCTAGAAGTCATAACTTTTAGCAGTCTCTTTTAGGTAGACAGAGATGAAACATATTGAATATAAACTCTAGTCTGTCGAGATAAAATAAGATAAAATGAAATAAAAAAAAAATTATAAATATTTTTTTAATATAAATTTTGTATAAAAATCTGAAAAAATGGTATGAAAATTTAAAAAAATTAAAATTTTTTATTATATTTTATATAAAAATTAAAAAAAAAAATTTAAAATATATTTTTGATTTTTGATTTTTGATTTTATTCCTCAAAACAAACTAAGGCGTTAAGTTAAAAAATACAAAAATAATTAAAACCAGACAAGATCATTAAAAATCTACTTAATAAAAATCTACTCTATATACATGGCCATGGTAGTATTCAGGACGGCCATTATTTTCAAGCTTTGATGCTTGTTAAAGTTGGGTGTTACCGCAGATTGAGACAGAGGTAAAGCAGAGCATCTTACAACTCGGAAGAATGTCAACCAATCTGCCCGAGGACGTGGTGATGAGAATTCTTTCATGTCTACCTCCAAAATCCTTGATCCGATTCAGGTCCGTGTCCAAAGCTTGGCTTTCTCTAATCGGGAACCTCGATTTCCTCTCGAAAAACCTCCTCAATCAATCTCTTCTCACCCAATATCCCACTTCTCCTATCCCTCTAATCCTTGTCAAAGCTTTAGACAAATCCAACCCCGGGAAGCAAATTTACTCTTTCCTCTCTCAAGGAAACCTCGAAATCGTCTCTCAAGTTCCTCTGAATCTCCCGATGCGACCTTACCATCGTGTGATTTATCCAATCCATCCCGTATATTATGACTTTAAGATCGCCGCATCCTGTAATGGTCTACTCTGCCTCCACAATATTTTTCCCGGAACCAGAAACATCTATCTCTGGAACCCCTCCGCACCATCGGAACTCAACGTTCTTCCGATCCATTCCGATCACGATCAACCCGAGCATCCCGAGCACAGAGTCCTTACCTGTAGTGTCGGGTTCGGTTTCGACCCGAGATCAAATGACTTCAAGGTGGTGAGGCTTCTTGTGCCTGTGCCCACCACCTTCGTAATGGATGATGCTCCTCACAGAGCGGAAGTCTACAGTATGAGAGACAAATCTTGGAGACTGCTCGACCTAATCGCTCCGCTGAGTATTTATCCACATACGCCGACCGTCGCATTGGGAGGTCTCTTTTTATGGTATCATAGTACTCACTACGACGATCACACCGACGAGTTCGAGACGATCTATGCTTTCGACTTCAGCGATGAGGTTTTCCGAAAGACGCGGTTCCCGGATGCTGCTGTTTTTCGGCATTACCCTGAATGCATGATTACCCTCACTGGGCTAAGGAGCTCCATTGCTATGCTGATTTTCCCTCACGCACCATCGAGTGCAAATTCCTGTTTGGATTTATGGATTTTGCTTGAATTTGGTGTCAAGGAATCATGGACTAGACTTATATCGATTGGACCTTTATTGGATGTGGAAAGGCCGTTAGGGTTTTGGAATAACGGACAATTATTCCTGGAGAATAGTGAAGGGCAGCTGGTGTTGTATGATCCTTATACACAGATAAAGAAGAATCTTCAGATTGAAGGGGTGAAGGGATCATTACAAGTTGCTCTCTATATGCAGAGTCCGGTGGCAATCAACGAAGCGGTTGATATTCAAGGGCAGGACAACCTGTGAGGCAAGTCTCGTGGTCCTTTTTCTGGTTTGATATTTGATTCTGTTCTTGACTTTTTATTGATAAGTATGTTCGTCTTAGAAGTGATGTTGAGTGTTGCATTATTGTTGCATTATTAGAAATCACTTTAACCCAATACATAATAGAAGCAACAACCGTGTCGACATACTCAAATTTCTCTTCCATCCTGGCTAAACAACGCCGGTTCCACAATCTCCAAATAACCACAATCGGTAATAAGCTCACCAAAAAACCCCTTTGGGTTTGCCGAGAAGCTCAGTTAAATAAAGCTTGCACTCTTTCTTTCCATCCTTGTTGAGCCATAAATGGAATGCCAAACTCAGCCAAGACCCTCCTCCAAACATTAACAACAAACTCTCCTTTATCAAGAACATGATCAATGTCTTCAACATGGCCTGAACTGCAACAGTTACAGCAAGAAGGAAGAGGGATGCCACATCTTCTAACCTGTTCATCCACAGGCAAACACAAAAAAACAGCTTTCCAAATACAAATAGAAATATTTTTTGGTATCCATTTGTTCCAAATCCAACGTGCCCAAACAAAGTTTTGCAATTTCACTCGAATTAGCTCCCACGCGGACTTGGTAGAAAACAAACCATTTGTCTCCGGAAGCCAAATGAGACTATCATGTGAACTTTTTAAATCTCCCACTGTTGTCATCACCTCCGAAGCCAAATTTTCACCAAGAAGACAATTCAACCTACTCACGTCCCAGGCATCATTTATTACTAAATCTCTGATACATAACTAAGGCTCTTCAACGTTGTCCACAGCATTACAAAGTGGACCCTAGTCCAAGAACCCGTCAAACCAAAACGAAATGAGGGTTGAAGGAGAGCGGCAATTGACAAGTTTTACCAACAGGTGATTCGGCTGGAGAGGAAGATGAGGATTGAAGGAGATTCATCAATGGTTGATAGGTCTCCGGCGAGAGATCTGGAATACGGCTCCCGACACTTGTGTGCGCTGCCGGGAGGCTTAGGGAATTAGATGGGTGTAGGAAGGATGGGGAAGAAGGGTTGGAAGGATCTGTGGAGGATGTCATCAACAAGAAGAGAAAGACAAAAAAAGAGGTATGTTTTTAGGATTTTATTTAGGCTGATACCATGTTAAGAAGATAATTGGTAAAATGTTTTCTTACATTCTCATTGATCCATGTACAATTATATAGCTATACATGAGTGTGCTTTACATGGAAATAAAATAAAAAAGAGCTATACAAATTAATCCTAATATTCCGTAACTGTTGATTAGCAAGGATGGTGGGATTGCTGAAATTAGGTTAGCTAAAATCATGGGATTTTTGGGCTGTAATAATCAAAGGTAGGGCTGTTCACCCCACCCAACCCGACTTGATAAGTCCACTTCTGATTGCCGACCTGATTTCAGACCATTTCATTTTTCGGATGTCTGATACCTGATAGCCCGACCGATAACGTTTGATGAAGAAAACCGATATTCTGATTTCAACCAATTTCTACTACCAAGTTCTGATATTCTAAATCAGTTCTTGTCAAGGTTCCTATATCCTTTCTGTAAGTTAGTCTGTATTCATCAAATTGGAACAAAGTTTTAATGATTTTTGTAAAGGTGGAAGGGATTAATTGAAAGGTGATTACTAGCTGAGAATTGAAATGTTCTCAATCAAATGAGCTGTAGATGTGCTCCATCAGTGGCAACCAACCCTGACCAAGAAACTGATGTTGTTTTCACTTGACACTTGAGCAGGTTATCTATTTCAACGGATTTAGAACAGGTAATTGGTTTACTTTTCTTCGACATTTGTCTATAGAAGTTGAGTCAAAAGACAAATTCATTTTATTTTATGGCAGGTTTAGAATGACATCGTCAATTTCTGCATCGTCAGTTGTGAAGAGAGAGTTGGAAGTCCATAGCAAAGAAGAGAGAGCTTCAGCAATAACTATTTGGAATGTTGTTTATGGAATTATTTGGAATGATGTATATTATGGAACTATTTGGGGTGTTGTGTACTATGGAGGTATTCAGAATATTGTATATTATGAAATTATTTGAAATGTTGTGTATTATGTAACTATTTGGTACCGTTTGTGTATTGAAACTATTTGGATACCTGATTTGGACATATTGTACAAATTAAAGAGTCATAATCTTCCTTCTATTACATTACTATAATATTAATGAACGCTATTTGTGATGACTGTAAAATGTTGAAAGGGCGATATATTGCAATCACGAGCTTACATATTGTTCATCAAGGCTTGCATATGGTTCATACATGAATGGTTCATCAAGCTACGCTTTGCAATCACAAGCTTACATATTGTTTACAATCACAATAAATCTCCAAAACACAATTAATACATCTCGAAACCATAAAGCAAAATTTCCAACATCTGGTTGTGTTCCATCCCTATTATCCAGTTGTAGGATTGTAAATGAATTAGGTTACTCGACAGCCCATTTGGTATTTGCTCAGTTAAATTCGAATCGAATTCGACTCGTGAAAAAAAAAAAGTTCGCATGTGGAAGCAGATACTTGCTCGATTAGTAAATGATACATACCCGACAAAATTCGACTCGACTAAGACTCGTTAAAATTCGCTTGTTTATGCTTGAATTGACTTGTTAGCTCGATTCGATTAAAGTTTATTTATATATTGATAAATATACACACATATATATATTATATATATGTAGTGCTAATAATATAATCATAACACTTTTATACTTAAATATATAATATATAATTTAATTACTTATGTCTATATAATAAATATATTTTATAATTTATACAATAATTAATTTATAAAATTTAATAATTTAATATATTAATATGTAAGAACCATGTATGAAATATATATGCTATCATATTATGTTTATTTATTAATAATATATGTAAGTATATAATAATTCGCAATCAAACTAACTTGGGTGTGTGGGAGCGGGGGAAGGATTTTTTTTTTTTTAAGAAAAATGATATTTTGTAATCGTAGAATGTGTAAATACTATGCAATCGCTTTGACAAAAGTGAATAAATGTGATTTTTATATAAAAATTAATTAATTTTTTAATAGTAGTCCTATCTTTTTTTCAAAATATTTGTATGGTGTTTATATACTCTATAATTGTACCTAGCATTATTATTTTTGAATTCAGAATTTTGTGTATAAAAATAAAATAATTAAATGGTTGAGCTTGGTTGGATGTGTGGTGGGGGGCTTTGAAAACGGCGGGGAAACTTCTGCGGTGTAATGAAAGATGCGAGCTTTCTATTCCATCCCTATCATAGGAAGTGTTCTCCATTTCAAAATAAAAAATCTCCCCAACATTTAACAGATTGATAGACATTTTAAAGATTAAATAAATAAATTCATAAAATTAGACTATAATAAAAATGGGAAAAAAGAACCCACTTACTATAGAAGATGACGAAGACTGATAGAGATGAAATGTTCAAAACTGCTAGAGAGTAGAGATAATGCCAACAATGACCGCGACGATGACTGACGATGACCGGCAATGATGAGATGGAGAACGAGAACCGCCTTTTGTGTTTTATTTTTCACGTATTTTTTTGTTTTTAATGTTTTCTTCACTTTTACTTTTATTTTTTTATTTTTTTAAAACAAGCTGATGTGGCAACCAGCCAACTATCGTGTGCAAACTAACGTGTCTGTAGCAATTCTGTAATTTTTAAATTAATTTTTTTTTGTGCCGAAGTTTGAGACAAAGCTGAAGCAGAGCATCGCAAAACTCGGAAGAATGTCAACCTATCTGTCCGAGGACGTGGTGGTGAGAATTCTCCCATGTCTGCCTCCAAAATCCTTGATTTGATTCCGGTCCGTCTCCAAAATAACAATTATTTTTCTTTTTTGACAATTACAAGTGGGCCCTCGAGTAAAGTCCAAAATAAACTAGAATCATAGCGATCAAAAGTTAAAACCGTCCATATTGTTAAGATAAAATATAAATGATTAATTTTATTTATTTATTTTTATCAATTTATAATTGATTTGTTATTAAAATAAGATGAGATAAAAATTTTAAAAAAAAATTTGTTATAATATATTTTTTTAACATTAATTTTGTTTTGAAATTTGAAAAAATTGTTTTAGAATTTGAAAAAATTGGATTGTTTATTTTATTTTATATAAAAATTAAAAAAAATATAATGATGAGTTTGAGATGAAATGAGATGAAATATTTAAAAAATACAAATATATTTTTAAACTTTTGAAATAAGTAAAATTTTTCATACAAATTGTCCAAATTGAAAGTAGCATTACCATAATTTTTTAACCTAAGAAGGCCGTCATCTCAAGAATGGACCAAAATATTTGATAAAATGGACATGTAAGGGTCACCATGAATATTTCCAATGATATAATTTTGATGTTTGTGATAGTTTTACATGTCACTTTGATATGTTGAGCAATGTTTGCTTTGTATTAATATCGTTGCAATGCGATTGAGGTAACCTTATGATCGTGTCTTATGTGGAGATCATCAACTATTAATGATCTGTACAGACTCTAAATAGATAGATTTCGAGTAAGCTTTTGTAAAAAAATGGACCATATTTAAAAAAAAAAAAATTGAAAAATATTCTTTTTTAATGGGATCCACTTGTTTACAAAGTGCCTACTTGGAGTTTGTATGTTTAGAATTTTGTGCCTAGCATCACTTCTATTCTTTTCCTCTTATCATTTTTTGTCAAGAAAATCAAAGTTTGGAAATTGATTGAGATTCCATTTGCAATGGTGGTCTTAATTGGGGTTTTGTTAAAATATTAAGGTGCGAAAAATACTATATCTACAAAAGAATTATCCAAACTTAATTTTATAAATTAATGTGATTTATCAAATTATAAAATTACTTTTATAATAAAGTAGATATAACGAATCACATGAATTCACACAAGTTTGTAAAATAATTATTGTTAATCTCTTTTTAATTGTAATACTCATCTTAAATTTGAATAAACTATCTAAGAAGAATAGCTTACTCAATGCAATATAGTAATATATATATATATATATATATATATATATATTGCAGCTTGAACCAAATACTTCTTGGGTTATGCCTAATCTGACGCAACAAATGATCCAAAATTTAATTACCCTAATTTATAATGCACTGTTGAATAGTATTTAGAGTTAGATTATTTGAAATGAATAGCACCATATATTATTTATTTTGAGCATGTTTTATGTACTTAGATGCGTACTCACAAGTTAGTAGCTATGAATTCGGCTAATGAAAGGCCTTTGCCGATGAATCAACCCATATTTTATATAAGTTTCTGTTCAAGTTCTTATTTATTTATTTACTTTTATTTTTCTTTCGATTGCCTGTGCTGTTAACTGAGCCAACCCGACCACTCAGCAACAACTTGGCATGAATAGTAAGAGGCATGCGTGGATGGGAGTTTTTTCTTGACCCACTTAAGTTTTATAACTTAATAAATTAATTATTATTGGAAATAAACCTTTCAAGAGATTAATATATCATCAATTATTTTTATATATGTCAATAGTATAAGAATAATGTTAGGTACAATGGTCGAGTATGCAAGCGTCGTACATTTATTTAAAAAAAAGTATAATTTATTATTAAAAAATTAATATTTTCATATAAATTTTATATTTATTTATTTTTTTTAAAGAGATTGTGTATCATTTACCTGCAAATACTATTTGACATAATTTTAAACCCAAACCCAGCTGGCTGTTTGCATAATTTGTTTAGTACTAATTCATCTTGTAGAAAAAATCAGTCTTATTATTATTATTATTTTATGTTATTTTATTTTATTTTATTTTTTGCATTTGAGAGGATAGACCTGTTTGCATCTACATCTAATGCATTGAATTTGCAATATATCATACAAAGCCATATACAGGTTGTACGTGACATCTCGAGGCCATCTCTCTCTTCTTTTTGAATAGTGTTAGATACAATTTAAAGTGAACGAGTCTCACTCACTTTCTTTAAAAAAAAAAAAAAAAAAATTTTAATAAAATTATTTTTTCTTATAAATCTTAGATTTATTCACGATTTTTTTAATAAAATGTACAAGTCTCACTCACTTTCTTTAAAAAAAAATATTATTAAAATAGTTTTTTCTTATAAATTTTAGATTTATTCACTTTTTTTTTAATAAAATGTGTTTAATTTGAATATCTTGATGATGTAAATATCATTCATATTAATTACTATCTCTTAAGATAACTCTTTGCTTAAAATCCATATGGGTTAGCTCAAGTGAAATACGTCTTGAACTTGAGAGTATACTCCCCTTAAGTCTAAAACTCAAATATTTTTGAGTGTAAACATTTTTAAGGGTCATTGGAATGAGAAAATTTTTCGTTAAATTATCTGAGGTGTATTTAAGAAAAACTTCTTATTAAAAGCCTGTTCATCTTTAAAATTAATTAGGACGTTGTTCTCAAACTCCCCATACCAACTAAAAAAAATTAATAATATTACATATAATCATGAAATGTATAAATGTTGTGCAAATATTTTAAAAAAGAACATGATTTTCTATTAAAAGTTTTTTTTTTTGAGTTTACATTTATTTATTTAAAAAAAAAAAACGGTTGTGCGTATTTATACCTACTGTAAATATTATTTCAAAAAAACAATACTTTTTGTCTTTGTCTGGAGTGGAGGGAGGAACCATGCCTTTCGGTAGGCTTATTCCCTAGAACACAATTCTCTCTATCCCGACAACCACCTCCATTTAGGAACTCTAATTCCTTACCTCCTGCCCCCTTTTTCTATGTTTATTTTCTTTATATTTTTTCCTTTTGCGGGTTTTAGTTTCCTTTTTATCTTATCTATTTTTTTTTTATAAATTAATATAACTTGATATAATTAATAAAACTTTCACTCTCCAAAATAAAGGTCTAGAGTTTGAAATCCCAGTCCACTAAATGAATAATAAAAAAATAATAATAGATGTAAAAAAACGAAATTCTGATGATTAAAATTAATATTGTCTTCACATTGTTAAGATAAATGCGCGTAAATCATGAAAGTAACAATGAACAATTGACACTATTAATTTGGATTATCAATTATAATATACGGTGGAGAGTTATATACGTATGTATATAGGATAATGATAAATGGCAGAGGTCATAGCTGTTAGCAGTCTTTTTTAGGTAGAGAGAGGTGAAACATGTCGAAGATGGAAGTTAAAAAATGAATATGCTGGAGTTACTGACTCCTTTAATAAAGAGAAATGATAAATACAGTCATAGAGTTGCAAGCGATGTGCAGTTGATTTGAAAAAAAAATATATATATATAAGACTCACGTGAAAAAATTAATTTTTTTTTTAAAATAACTGTATGTCGTTTGCAACTTTACGATTATATACAGCATTTACTTAATAAAAGCATCAAAACAGCTCGACGGTCACCGACGATGATACCGTCAATACTATTGAAATTGCCTCTTGTCATTTTCGAAATTTTCGAAAGCGAACTTCTGATAATTTCTCACCTATTTTTAACAGTCTTATTCTAATTTTTAAAATTTTTTAATATATTTTTTTAAAAACTGTTTTTGACAATGAATACAGTGAGACCGACCCAGCGTCGCTCTATAAAATTAAAACCAGGCAAGATCATTAAGGCCCCGCTTGGATTCGGAGATGAGATCAGTTGAGATGAGTTTGATTTATTTTTTAATATTATTATTATTTTGGGATTTGAAAAATGTGTGTTGGAATTTGAAAAATGTGTATTGGGATTTGAAAAAGGTGTATAGGAATTTGTGTTTTGTATAAAAAATTATAAAAATATAATGATGAAATGGAAGTGAGTTGAGATGAGCTCAACCCACTTCCGAATCCAAGCAGGGCCTAAAAATCTACTTAACAAAAATCTACTCTCTCTCTCTCTCTCTCTCTCTCTGTATATATATATAAAGCCATGATCTGTTGAGGAAGGCCATGATTTTCAGGCTTTGATGCTTGTCTAAGTTGGGTGTTACCGAGGTTTGAGACAGAGGTGAAGCAGAGCATCTTACAACTCGGAAGAATGTCAACCCATCTGCCCGAGGACGTGGTGCTGAGAATTCTTTCATGTCTGCCTCCAAAATCCTTGATCCGATTCAGGTCCGTCTCCAAAGCTTGGCTTTCTCTCATCGGGAACCTCGATTTCTTCTCCAAAAACCTCCTCAATCAATCTCTTCTAACCCAAAATCCCACTTCTCCTCTCCCTCTAATCCTGGTCAAAGCTTTGCACAAATCCAACCCCGGGAAGCAAATTTACTCTTTCCTCTCTCATGGAAACCTCGAAATCGTCTCTCAAGTTCCTCTGAATCTCCCGGAGCCGCCGGACCGTCGTGTGTTTGATCCAACCCAACCCGTATATGATGACCTTAAGATCCTCGGATCCTGTAATGGTCTACTCTGCCTCTACAATAATTATGGCAAACCCAGAATCATCCATCTCTGGAACCCCTCCAAACCATCGGAACTCAACGCTCTTCCGAATCATTCCGATCACGGTCAACCTGAGCTCACAGTCGATACCTACAGTGTCGGCTTCGGTTTCGACCCGAGATCAAACGACTTCAAGGTGGTGAGGCTTCTTGGGTCTGAGCCCACCACCTTCTCCCAATGGATACTCGTGACAGAGCGGAAGTCTACAGTATGAGAGACAAATCTTGGAGACTGCTCGACCTAATCGCTCCGCGGAGATTTTATCCATTTATGCTGACCGTCGCATTGGGGGGTCTTTTTTTATGGTATTGCGGTCTCTACTATGACTGTTACCCCCCTCGAGTTCAAGACGATTTATGCTTTCGACTTCAGCGACGAGGTTTTCCGAAAGACGCGGTTGCCGGATGCTGCTGTTTTGCGGGATTACAATCAATGCACGGTTACTCTCACTGGGCTAAAGAGCTCCATTGCTATGCTGATTTTCTATAACGCACATTCGACTGCAAATTTGGATTTATGGATTTTGCTTGAATTTGGTGTCGAGGAATCGTGGACTAGACTTGCATCGATTGGACCTTTATTGTATGTGAAAAGGCCATTGGGTGTTTGGAATAACGGACAAATTTTCCTGGAGATAGTGAAGGGCAGCTGGTGTTGTATGATCCTTGTACACAGATAAAGAAGAATCTTCAGATTGAAGGGGTGAAGAAGGGATCATTACAAGTTGCGCTCTACATGCAGAGTCCGGTGGCAATCAACGAAGCGGTTGAGATTCAAGGGCAGGACAACCTGTGAGTCAAGTCTCTTGGTCCTTTTTCTGGTTTGATATATGATTCTGTTCTTGACTTTTTATTGATAAGTATGTTGGTCTTAGAAGTGATGTTGAGTGTTGCATTATTGTGAAAAAAAAACAAAACTTCTTTAAGAGCAATTTGGTTAAACGTAGCTGACTTGATATAGATCAATCTTGTCAACAGTTCTGATATTGTGATCCGAAATTGAATCTGCTCTCTGTAGTTTTGATCAAGAGGGGTCAATTACTTTTAAGAGCAGATCGGCGGAGAATATATAATGTAGCTCTCTCTCTCTTTTTGGGTGGTTATGTATGGCCAAAACATTGCAAGAATGCGACATGAAGTCAGAAATTGTATAGTTTTTGGAATTCCAATCTCAAGGTAAAGCAAAGATATTAGACAAAATCTATAATTGCCATGTTAAGAATCTTGAAGTCATTACTTTCAAATCCTCTTGGGTGCGAACAATGTTTAGGAGTCGTTTGGCTAGAGGAACTTCTCATTGAATTATTTGAAGTGCACTTACGAGAAATTTTTTGTCGAGGGAGTCTGTGCACATCCGAGATTAGTTGGGACTTTCTTCTCGAACACCCGCTGCTAATAAAAAAAAATATAATCTTGGTGTGTGGATTGGTACCCTATACTGTGGGTTCCAACTTCCAACATTTCTTGGCTTTCGTATTTAGAACAATCCACCATCACTTTTACAGCCCTGGGCATCTTGTTTTGCCCTTTTGCATACTCCTTTCATTTGGATAGTATAACCTGATATTTTTAATTCTCCTCCCCAACTTTTCTTGTTTACTCCTCTTCTTTATATTTTGCCCATCGTTTGTAGAATTCCAAAGGACATGTTCTCGCTACCAATGATAGAATTTTGACTAAAATAGCGCAAGCTAGTTCCTGCTCATGATTTACTTTTGCAGGTAAAATAGAACACAAGTGATGAGCCTGGAAAAATAGCAAGATATGAAAATTTTGAAGTCTCAATTCAATCGGATCCCAACATGATTATTCACTCTGACAATAGAAAAATGGAAGGGAAAACAGAAGTCAGAAGACAGAAAAAACAGCATGTCAGTGATAGAATCGAATTATTTATCGTCAAGCATTAGGAATTGAGCAGTACTGCGCCCTATCGATTTTATCTCTAATATCCTTCTGAAGAATTTTCCTCTTATGCGAACCTTTCATATGTGTGTAAATATAAATTTACTGTGTACATATAGAGTTTCTATATTCTAAATATCTTTTACTTATTCAAGAAAGGAATTAAATTGTGCACCTCGGAATTAGTCGGGATTTTGTTATCAGACACCTCGTGCGAATACAAAAGAATGGAATTAAATTGACACATTCTCTTCTAAGGTGGCATGGTAGCTGCCACGAAGATTGTGGTTCATGAATAATAGGATTAGGATATATACTGGCAGGATAAGTATGAACATCTTTTGTACACCAACAAAAACGGCAAACAGTTGGCAAGGGCAGCAAAATGAGGACTTCCAAAATCAATGTTAAGAAGATAATTGGTAAAATGTTTTCTTACGTTTTCATTGATCCGTATACAATTATATAGCTATACATGAGTGTGCTTTACATGGAAATAAAATAAAAAAACGCTATACAAATTAATCCTAATACTCCCCCTCAAGTTAGAGCATAAAGTCCGTATGCCCAACTTATGAGATAAATGATGAAAGAGATCAGAACCTAAGGCTTTGGTGAAGATGTTGGCGATCTGCTCGAAAGATGAAAGATGAGCGATAGTGAAGAGACCAGAGCGTAGTTTATCACGAACAATGTGGCAATTAATTTCAATATGTTTTGTTTGTTTATGAAAAAATGGATTTTGAGCAATGTGGAGGACAAATTAATTGTCTCAATAGAGGTTCATGGAACCATCGTGTGAGAAGCTGAGATCACGAAGAAGTTGTTGCAACCAAATAGATTCACAGCTTGTGACAACCATGACAGAATATTCTGCTTCTGTAGAAGAATGGGTGACGGTAGTCTATTTTTTAGTGCGCCATGAAATGAGACTAGAACCAAGAGTGACAAAGAAGCCAATGGTAGAGCACCTGGTAGTTGGGCTGATTGTGCAAACACAAACATGGAGGTCATTTGAAGAGGTGAAAAAAATGTCTTAGCCTGGGGTGCCTTTAATATAGCGGAGACACGAGTGATGGCTGTCATGTGAGGGATTCTGAGGGCGTGCATAAACTGGCTGAGGATGTTGACTATAAAGACTATGTCAGATCGAGTGATGGTAAGATAAATAAGTCGTCCAATTAATCGTCGATATGGAGTAGATCAAAAAGTAAGTCACCATCGATATCATTGAGGTTGAGATTCTGTTCCATGGGAAAGGAAGCAGGGCGGGAGCCAAGTTGGCCACCATCGGTACATTCATGAATGATGTCGTGAGTATGAAGAAAACTTTGAAGATTTTTTGAAAGAAATTCTTGACCATTATTTGTTCGAATAATTTTGATCATGGAGTTATATTGTTTTTGGATAAGGGCAAAAAAATTCATTAAGTGACTAAAAGTTTTCAATTTGAAACGCATTAATTAGGTCCATGTGGTGTGTGAAAATTCGTCAACAATAGTTAAAAAATAATGAGCTCCACAAATAGAGGCAATGTGATAACCTCCCCAAATATCACAATGTAATCAATGAAAAGGAATTGAACTTTATTCGCATGATTAGAAAATGGTAAACAGGTGTGCTTAGAATGGGCACAAGTATCACAATAAGAAAGCTTACAAGAACTATAAAAAATAGCAGGAATAGTAGAGGTAGAAGGGTGACCTAAATGGTAATGCCATAAGGTCTTATTGTCATTATTCTGAACGGAAAAAGCAGTGTGATTTTGAGGCTGAAAAATGTAGAGTCCATTACAATATTTTTGAGTTATGTATTAATTTGTATTACCCTGAATGCATGATTACTTTCACTAGGCTAAAGAGCTCCATTGCTATGCTGATTTTCCCTCACGCACCATCGAATGTTCCTGTTTGAATTTATGGATTTTGCTTGAATTTGGTGTCGAGGAATCGTGGACTAGACTTGTATCGATTGGACCTTTTTTCTGTGGAAAGGCCATTGGGGTTTTGGAATAACGGACAATTGTTCCTGGAGAATAGTGAAGGGCAGCTGGTGTTGCATGATCCTTATACACAGATAAAGAAGAATCTTCAGATTGAAGGGGTGAAGGGATCATTACAAGTTGCTCTCTACATGCAGAGTCTGGTGGCAATCAACGAAGCAGTTGAGATTGAAGGGCAGGACAACCTGTGAGGCAAGTCTCTTGGTCCTTTTTCTAGTTTGATATATGATTCTGTTCTTGACTTGTTTATTGATTGGTCTTAGAAGTGATGTTGAGTGTTGCATTATTGTGTAAAAAAAAAAAAAAATTCTTTAAGAGCAATTTGGTTAAACGTAACTGACTTGATATTGATCAATCTTGTCAACAGTTTGATATTGTGATTCAAAATTGAATCTGCTCTGTGTAGTTTTGATCAAGAGGGGTCAATTACTTTTAAGAGCAGATCGGCGGAGAATATATAATATAGCTCTCTCTCTCTCTCTCTCTCTCTTTTTGGGTGGTTATGCTTGGCCTAAACATTGCAAGAATGCTACATGAAATCAGAAATTGTATAGTTTTTGGGTCTTCCCATCTCAAGGCATAGCAAAGATATTAGCCAAAATCTATAATTGCCATGTTAAGAATCTTGAAGTCATTACTTCAAATCCTCTTGGATGCAAACAATGTTTAGGAGTCATTTGGCTAGAGGAACTTCTCGTTGAATTATCCGAAGTGCACTTGCGAAAAATTTCTTGTCAAGGGAGTGTGCACATCCAAGATTAGTTGGGACTTGACTTTCTTCTCAAACACTCGCTGCTAATGAGAAAAAAAAATAAAATTTTGGTGTCAGGATTGGAACCATATATTGTGGGTTCCAACATTTCTTGGATTTTGAATTTGGAACAATCCACCATCACTTTTACAGCCCTTGGGCATCTTGTTTTGCCCTTTTGGATACTCCTTTCATTTGGATAGCATAACATGATCTTTTTAATTCTCCTCCCCAACTTTTCTCGTTTACTTCTCTTCTTTATATTTTGCTCATCGTTTGTAGAATTCCAAAGGACATGTTTTCAGTATTAATGACATAATTTGACTAAAATAGCGCAACCTAGTTCCTTCTCATGATTTACTTTTGCAGGTAAAATAAAAAAAAAGGGAAAGGAAAACAGAAGATAGAAGACAGAAGACAGGAAAAACAGCATGTCAGTGATAGAATTGAATTATTTGTTGTCAGGCATTAGGAATTGAGCAGAACGGCCTCCCGTTTTTATCTCTAATATCCTTCTGAAGAATTTTCCTTTTATGCGAACCTTTCGTATGTGTGTGTATATATTTATTGTGTACGTATAAAGTTTCTACATTCTAAATACCTTTTACTTATTCAAGAAAGGATTTAAATTGTGCACCTCGGAATCAGTCGGGATTTTGTCATCAGACACCTCGAGAGAATAAAAAAGAATGCAATTTTTTATTTGCTTTCATAAATACTCTTATTTCATCTCTTATTATCATTATTATTTTTTTAAAATTTTATATAAAATATAATAAAAAATTTAACTTTTTCAAATTCTAAAACAAAACTAATATTTAAAAAATATATTTTTTAATTTATAATTTTTTTTTCATTTTATCCATAAAAGCAAACTATAAACTAACACATCTCTTCTAAAGTGGCAGGTGGACTGTCACGAAGATGGGATTCAAATGAGAACAAATGTTGAAGACGTATAATAGGAATAAAATTATACATGCCCTCCACTTACATGTATAATAGTATATATACTGGCATGATGAACATCTTTTGTGCATCAGCAAAAACAGCAAACAATTGGCAATGGCAACAAAATGAGGACTTTCAAAATCAACGAGAAAAAAAAATAGGAGAAAAAGATTTTTTTATTACCATACATTAAGAAAATGTGATGAAATAAAAAACAGGAGATGAGATGAGATAGAATAGAATAGGATGAGATAAGATAAAAATTATATCCAAACATTCCCTTAATGTTTTGGTAAAAGTATATTTGAATCTTCTTTTAATTGTCGATAAATTTTAAAAGGAATAATATTTGTAACTGTGAAGTGTGCAAACGTCATGTAATTATTTTTAAAAAATGAATAAAATATGAGATTCATATGAAAAATAAATTTTTTAATAGCATACTCAACTTTTTTTTAAAGCAATTATGCGATAATATGTTAACTCGATAAATGATACCTTATTCTTTGTATGAGTGGACTACAATCCGCGATAACTCTCGTTTTGGATTCTTTACACTTGGACTGCACCCCTAGTGCTTCTACAAGAAGTGATATTGTTACATATTGTTGTGATCATACGACACTTATGATGAATCTACAAATTAATCAAAAAAAAGAAGAAAAAAATAACACAGACATTTTTGTGATTTGATAATGTATCTACATCCACAGTAGTGAGTGGCGATAATTTCACTATCATCTACAATATGGTTATATCATATATATTTATATTAACTAAAAGTGTACATATATATTTAAGAAAATTTATAAAAAAACTCTCATACCATATCCCAAACTAATCAGTATCCCAACATAAAATATCAATCCCACGAATTGGAGCAAAGCGAGTGATAACATCTGCCTTTACTTTTCTTTTTTTTAATAAGTTTATTGTTGTTGTTAAATTAATGGGACTTGGGACGATAGTTTTTGGTATATCGGCCGATACATATCGTACTGGTCAGTTGGGCGATAAGGTACATTGCATGTATCGTACTGGCTCAAATATCGGCCGTACTAGCCTATACCGATTGTACTGGCCGTATTAGATTTTAATTTTTAATTTTTTTTCTCATTTTTTGCATTTTTTACCTCAATTTAAACTAGATTATTTACACACACACACACATATATATATATATATATTTATATATATAATCTATTTATATATTGACTCTAAATCACAATTTTGCTCCTGAGATTTGGATTTACTTGATCACTACTTTGTTAAAGAGTGAAAAAGGGTATACACCAATAGAGCAGGCAAGTAAGGAGTGGGGAACATTGTGCATGATTTTGATTTGCTGTGCCAGTTTCGAAGGGAAGCTGATCTATTTGACAAAATAGACCTAAAAACGTGTTTCTTTTCTTGGTTCATATATTGCATTTATTTGAATAAGAAAAATTCTAAATATAAGCTCACACACCATATTTTATTTTATAAAATATTTGGCATATAGATAATGAGTAGAAGAATTCAATTAGTTTAAGAAGAATAAATCCAATTTTTTTATTAAAAAAATTAAAAAATAAACTAAAAATAAAAAATTATTGTATGGTGTATAGACTTATGTATAGTAAAGCTCTTTATTCAAGTTTCTTGAGTTCCTGTCTTGACTTGAGCCTTGGTAGTAACTAGTTCTTGTCGAGGTTCCACTACAAGATATAAGGCTATTTGCCAAGAGTACTTTTTGTAGCTAAAAGCATGCTATTAGCGGGAAATGAGTATTTGCCACAAAATTCATCCGTGGGATGCTCGTGGCATATGCTCTGCGGCAAATACTACTTATTGCCACGAGTAGACATTTCCGTGGCAAGTAACTACTTATTGCCACCACTAAGTTCGTGGTTAAAAGACATATTGGTAGTGGCAAAAAAGTCTAGAAATTTATTACCTCTTGTGGGAAATGCTTATTTTTTACAAAGTGTTTTCGTGACTATTAACTATTTGCCACATGAAGGTCTAGAAGGGAATCAATGTTTACTATCAATTGCATAGTTATAGTTTGCACCAATAAGTTTTTTACCACCAAGTCCAATCCTGTGCATTACTTTATTCACAGGAACATATTCCTCCCTAAAAGTATATGTATTCATGGTTAATAATATGTTATTTACCACCACTCCAACTTGAGACAAATGCTTTTTGTCCAAGATTTCATACATTGGCTACAAAAATTTGGAGTACTATTTGGTATTTGATAATAAAAATTTACAATAACAATGGTTTCATCAATTTGACATCCACGTGTATATATATATATATATATATATATATATATATGTGCAAGTAGCTAGTCATTCATCAAGTTACAGAATAAACGTACATAGACATTGTCCATTTAACATCAGCCTAAATCATTACTATTTTCCAAAAAGATAATTCTTCAAGCTCCCCCTCTGCATGTACTCATACACAAGTAGTACCTCTTTTGCTCCCAACAATATGCCAGTAGCTTGGTCAGGTTGGGATAAGATAGTCTTTCTAAAAATATTACTTCTAACTGCATAATCAGATTGAAACATAAAAATAAAAAAAGATATTAGTAAGCAATACATTCAAAACTAATGCTGAAAAAGTACTTTTTTGCATCCAACTTAGTGCACCATGACTAAGTGAAGCATAAAAATAAAAAAAGATATTAGTAAGCAGTATATTGTTGTTTCCTTGCTTTGTTCTTCTAGTACTATCAGTTATTGGCATTAAACTTAAATCAAACCCCCACAAACTGCTCGAGCTTATTTTTCAGCCTTTCAGGGATAAATAGTTTGCTTATTTGATCTTCAGATTGGAATTGAAGGATTTTTACTTATATACTGTGGGTAATGCAGGGATATATATTAACTTCTGAGATCGATGGCACCATTCAAATGAAGAGTTATCTTACTAGGAATCCAGAAATTCGGCTTGCTCTTAATGATGACCTGAGTATAGGAAGGGGTGGAAGGTCAATCTATGGTATTTCTCTACGCCATGGAAATCTTTCTCAAATGCTCTGTCCTTTGTTTATGTGATTCTTTCAGGTTATTCATCAGACGTGGTTTATAGGATGAATTATGTGATAATCTTAAGTTGCAAAAAGGTGTACTGGAGCATTTTACATGTTGATATGTGTGTATGCATGTATTACTTGTTGTGAGTGTGGGGAGAATGCTTTTTAGTTTGTTTATAGAGCTCAAGCCTAGAATTTGTCGGTGTCACTGGTGGAGAGCTCTCAAAGAGGTGTTACATGTTATGTGATGAATATCAGCTAATCATCTTTATCTGTATTGTCGCCAATTAAAAAAAAAACTTTTATCTGTATTTTCATGACCACTATATGTTACATACCATATTTACCCAAGAAAGGGTTTGAATTGAGCACTCCAAAATTGATTCCCAGCTAAATATAAGCACCATCGTTGTACTGGCTGACCCTATCAGTACACTCAAGCAATTACTGCCCCTCCCCGCTTACTCTACTTTTTTGAGTGTGATCTGGGGTTGATCCTGGCTATTTCTACAAAAATATTGTTCACCAATCTATCAAATCTTCCTCATATATGCAAGTAGAACTACCATCTAGGGTTTGAAGGGAGGACTAAGAACACTACATGCTGTGAAGGCGTAGAGTAGAAGAACCAAATATATTACTATAGCAATACAACCTGCGATTAGTGCTCCGGTGGCATGGTCACAGAACATAGGAACTTCTCCACAAATAAGCAGCCAGCCGGCATGGCTGTTCCCTTTCTTGCCCACATGAGCTATTGCCAACTCCACCGAGACACTCAAGGTCAGTAGCACCATTAATACCTAAACATACAGAAAGCAATTATTTCTATTTATCATGATAAACCATGAAGAACATGTAACAATGCCAAGATAAGAGCCACTTATGCCATTCTAGGAAAAGCAGGGGGTAGATAAATTTTTTTTTTTTTATAGGTAATCAAAAGAGATCCAGGTTGTAAAAAATAAATAGTAATCTACATATTCCACTTTCTCTCATGCAATCAAAGCCCCATTACTTCCCATGACACACAGAATATGACAAAGACATGGTAAAAGAGTACCTTATTCTAGGTACTATGCTCTCGGGACGTAACAAAACATGGAAACGAGATCCAGAAACTTCTCATGGATTTCATACAGTTTCTTAAGTTCTTCATCTGTCCATTATTTTTTTGTGTTGTCATGATTCTTTATTTCCCTATTTTTTCCACCCAAGAAATTTGGATGAGTTAAAAAAAGAAGGATATTTTTTAACTAAGCAGCAAAACAAAGGTCATAAAAGATCAAATACAAAACTTCATTTCTTACTTTATCAAATCATCTTGTGCTCTGTAAATTTCATTAAGAACCTATGCATTTCACTATCTCAACGTGCAGGTATATGGACTATAACAATGTTATCACAAATAGTTAGTAGTACTGGCAGGGAAAACTAAATTACCAATTCTACTTGATAGAGTAGCACGAGGCAGAATTCTTGCACATCATTCAAGAACAAGGGGATGACCAGCAAGAGTATTCACAAATGACTAATGTAAAAAATACAATCTTAGAGCTATATTAAATCGGATTTCAATTTTTTTTCTTTTCTTGGACAAAAATCGTTGAACCCTTGAATCTACACATAAGTATTGTAAACAAAATGTTGAAAGGAACCATAAAACCTGGTCTCTTCTAGGCTAAACCTGCAAAAAAACACAGATAAAATGTGTTACTCTGCTTCTATATCAGTGGGCAACACAGAACAAAACTTACCAACATAAAAAACCCCACATGTCCTAAAACCATACTGACTATAGAGATAGTATACATAAGGACCCTGCAACCAATCCCCGGCTATTGCCATACAAATAAAAATCATTAGGCAAATGATTACAACTATCACTGCTAACCTCAATATAGACAGCTTTTGTCATTTCCAACATCAATTGGAATAAATACTTAGAAAGTAAGTTTCGAAAGAAACTACAGTACAAAACCAAAGCTACAAAACAGATAAAACTTGAGCAAGAAATCAAAGCTACAAAATAGAGCAAACTCGAGCAACTTGGAAATTCTTCCCCCTTCTCAATCCATCGTCAATATTGAATATTTAAAGCTAGAAACCCAAATCATTAAAATCTCAAACCCTAACCAAATCAAAGCTGCGAAACCAGTCCTAGAAGGCTAGAAGAGCAACTTACAAATCAATAAATAGAAAGCCTAACCTTTTGAGTGTGTGGACGAGTCAGCGAAGACGAAGAAGTTAGGAGCTTGGGAGAACCAAGAATGCCTTTGAGTGGGAACTGAGAAAACGAAGAAGGGAGTCTCGGAGAAGAGAGGTATGTCGGCGAAGACGAAGAAGGGAGAAGAGAGGGTTGTCGGCGAAAAAGAAGAAATGAGCCTCGGAGAAGAGAGGTATGTCGACGAAGACGAAGAAGGGAGAAGAGAGGGTTGTCGGCGTGAGACAGAGAGCGAGAGACACAGAGAGAGAGAGATATGGGATTTAGGGATTTAGGGGGCCGGGTGTATCGCTTTGATAAATTTTTAAAGGACTATTTGCGGCGCTTCAGAAGCGCCGCAAATACTCATAAAACTCGTCACAAAAGATCAAACTAAGAATTTTTCCACGTTTAAGATTAGAATTCGCCCCACACAAAATAAACATATTTTACTCTGATTGACATATAATCTCCCACACATAATATATAAAAATTTAATTATTATTATGTTTTTCTTTTGTCAAATATTTAATATATGAGTATGAGTAATAAATAAAAAAATCAATTAATTTAAAAAGAAAAAACTCAAAAAATAAAGATTTAAATTTTAAAAAAATATATTGTGTGTGATAAATTGAAAAGTTGTATAGGATGACTCTTAAGTTTATTTGTCGCAAAAAACAGTTGTCACATATAGTGTTTTCCCAAGAAGTTCTTCCTAGCAAAATGAAATTTATTTGTCACGACATAAAATTGCCACAAAAAATATTATTTTTTGTCACAAAACATTATTTCTCACAAGATTTTATTTGCGGGCATTGTATCGTGGCAAAAAGCTTATTTTTTTTCCCACAAACACTTTTCGTGTCATCAGCTTATTATTTGCCACGACTGTATATGGTGGAAAAAGAACTTGTGGCAAAAACCCATATTTCTTGTAGTGTTCCTATATCCTTTCTGTAAGTTAGTCTGTGTGCATCAAATTGGAACAGAGTTTTAATGATTTTTGTGAGTGGAAGGGATCAACTGAAAGGTGATTACTATCTGAGAATTGAAATGTTCTCAAACAAATGAGCTGCAGATGTGCTCGATCAATGGCAACCAGCCCTGACCAAGAAACTGATGTTATTTCACTTGACACTTGAGCAGGTTATCGATTTCAAAAAGATTTAGAACAGGTAATTGGTTTATTTTTCTTCGACATTTGTTTGTAAAAGTTGAGTAAAGAGACAAATTCATTTTATTTTGTGACAGGTTGAGAATGACATCGTCAAATTCTTACTTGGATTTGAATAAACTATATAAGAAGAATAGCTTACTCAACGCAATATAGTAATAATATCTATATATCTATATATCTATATATATATATATATATATATTGCAGCTTGAGCCAAATACTCGATGGGTTATCAGACGCACCAAATGATCCAAAATTTAATTACCCTAATTTTATAATGCACAGTTGACTAGTATTTAAAGTTAGATTATTTGAATGAATAGCACCATATATTATTTATTTTGTGCATGTTTTATGTACTTAGATGCGTATTCACAAGTTAGTAGCTATGAATTCGGCTAATGAAAGGCCTTTGCTGATGAATCCACCCATATATTATATAAGTTTCTGTTCAAATTTTTATTTATCTATTTATTTTTCTTTTCCTTTTGATTGCCTGTGCTGTTAAATGAGCCAACCCGACCATTCAGCAAACAACTTGGCATGAATAACAAGAGGCATGCATGGATAGGAGTTTTCTCTTCATCCACTTAAGTTTTATAACTGAGATTGTGCATCATTTGCGTACTTCATAATTGCAAATATCATTTCTCATAATTTTAAACTCAAACCCAACTGGCTGTTTGCATAATTTGTTTAGTACTAATTCATCTCTTCTTATTCTTCTTCTTTTTCTTCTTGTTATCAAAGAGTATTATTATTTGTAAAAAACTCCTTATCGAGAGCCTGCACATTCTTAAAATTAATCAGGAGTTGTTCTCAAACTCTCGATACCAATTAAAAAAAAAAATGCTATATATAGTCGTAAAGTGCTTAAATGCCATATAAACACTTAAAAAATAGAAGGATCCCCTATTAAAAGTTACACTTTTTTTAAATGTAAAATTCGTATTTACTCACTTTTTTTAATATAATTATGCGATATTTGCATATTCTATAACTACAAATATCATTTTACAAAAACAATACTCTTTGTCTGAAGTGGAGGGAAGAGCTATGGCTTTTGGTAGGCTTATTCCCTCGAACACAATTCTCTCAATACAAACAATCCCCTCTTAATAAGTCTAATTCCTTACCTCTTGCCCCCCTTTCTCTATGTTTATTTTCTTTTTCTATTTTTCCTTGTGTGGGTTTTATACTCCTTTTAACTCATCTACTTTTTTATTTCAGAAATTTATAAAAGATTACACAAAATGATATTATAAATTAATGTAACTTGATATAATTCATCATATTATAAAATTATCTTTATTAAATCATAAGAAGATTAGAGACACTGACAAGATAGATTGTATCGAGCTATTTACATGGTTACCCAAAGATTAGAGAAAAGGGACCCAGCCACAACTTCCACATACGTGCACCATGGAAACAGGACAACATGGTGGCAGAAAATGTGCATTTATAGTTAATAAAAAGGAATTAAAAAGACCACTGAAGAATCCGTGATTCATTTCTTTCAAAAAAAAGAATGCGTGGTTCATAATGGGGAGACTAGGCCCTTGTTGCCATTCATTGTATTTGACCAAACAACCTTGTTTTAATGATGCTCATAAATGTTGTCCCATATAGCCAATGTAGCATTAGGCGTGTGCAAAAGCTTAAACCCTGTCGTGGTTCACCTACCAGGAAAGCTAGCTCATGTACCGTCCAGATATAAATTATAAATTATTTATTATTTCTCAATCAAAAATATTTTAGATATAAATTTATTTAAAAATATAATATACTCAATTATAAAATTATTTTTATTTTATAAAATAGATATAACATCTATAACACTGCTCTTTGTCATGGTCTAATTGGCATAACTTCCTCAGTTCAAAACTGGCCTAATTGGTTTTGGTATATATATAGCCATGGTCTATGTTGAGGAAGTTCATGATTTTCAAGCCCTGATGCTTGTCAAAGTTGGGTGTTACCGAAGTTTGATTCGCCGAAGTTTGAGACAGAGGTGAAGTAGAGCATCTTACAACTCGGAAAAATGTCAACCAATCTGCCCGAGGACGTGGTGATGATAATTCTTTCGTGTCTGCCTCCAAAATCCTTGATCCGATTCAGGTCCGTCTCCAAAGCTTGGCTTTCTCTCATCGGGAACCTCGATTTCTTCTCCCAAAACCTCCTCAATCAATCTCTTCTCGCCCTGAATCCCGCTTCTCCTCTCCCTTTAATCCTTGTCAAAGCTTTACACAAATTCAACCCCGGGAAGCAAATTTACTATTTCCTCTCTCATGAAAACCTCGAAATCTGCCGGAGCCACCGGACCGTCGTATGCATTATCCAACCCAACCCGTATGTTATGACTTTAAGATCGTCGCATCCTGTAATGGTCTACTCTGCCTCCACAATAAGTATACCGGAACCAGAAACATCTATCTCTGGAACCCCTCCGCACCATCGGAACTCAACTCTCTTCTGAACGTTTCCGATCACGGTCAACCCGAGCACACAGCCCTTACCTTCAGTGTCGGGTTCGGTTTCGACCCGAGATCAAACGACTTCAAGGTGGTGAGGCTTCTTGCGTTTTTGTCCACCACTGCTTGCTTCATAATGGATACTCATTACAGAGCGGAAGTCTACAGTATGAGAGACAAATCTTGGAGACTGCTCGACCTAATCGCTCCGCTGAGAATTTATCCACATACGCCGACCATCGCATTGGGAGGTCTTTTTTTATGGTATCATAGTCCTCACCACGACGATCACACCGAGCAGTTCGAGACGATCTATGCTTTCGACTTTAGCGATGAGGTTTTCCGAAAGACGGGTTCCCGGATGCTGCTGTTTTTCGGGATTACCGTGAATGCACGCGGAATCTCACTGGGCTAAAGAGCTCCATTGCCATGCTGATTTTCCCTCGCGCAGCATGGACTAGACTTACGGATTTCTGTTTAGATGTATGGATTTTGCTTGAATTTGGTGTCAAGGAATCGTGGACTAGACTTATGTCGATTGGACCTTTATTGGATGTGGAAAGGCCATTGGGGTTTTGGAATAACGGACAATTGTTCCTGGAGAATAGTGAAGGGCAGCTGGTGTTGTATGATCCTTATTCAGAGATAACGAAGAATCTTCAAATTGAAGGGGTGAAGGGATCATTACAAGTTGCTCTCTACCTGCAGAGTCCGGTGGCAATCAACGAAGCGGTTGAGATTAATGGGCAGGACAACCTGTGAGGCAAGCCGCAAGTCTCTTGGTCCTTTTTCTGGTTTGATATATGATTCTGTTCTTGACTTTTTATTGATGAGTACGTTGGTCTTAGATTTTTATTTTTTTTGATAAGTATGTTGGTCTTAGAATTGATGTTGAGTGTTGCATTATTGTGTAAAAAAACAAAACCTTTTTAAGAGCAATTTGGTTAAACGTAGCTGACTTGATATAGTCCAATCTTAACGACATTTCTGATATTGTGATCCGAAATTGAATCTGCTCTCTGTAGTTTTGATCAGGAGCGCTCAATTAATTTTGCGAGTAGATCGGCGGAGAATATAGTAGCCTGGCTGGTTACTTTCAAATCTTTTGGGTGCAAACAATGTCTAGGAGCCGTTGGACTACATAACTTCTCATTGAATTATCCAAAATGCATTTGCGAGAAATTTCTTGTGGAGGGAGTCTATGCACCTCTGAGGCTCCGTTTGTATTCGAAGATGAATTCAACTCATCTCAACTCATCTTCATTTCATCATTATATTTTTATAATTTTTTATATAAAAGATAAATTCCTATACATATTTTTTAAATCTTAATACATATTTTTCAAATCCCAACACACTTTTTTCAAATATCAAAATAATAATAATATTAAAAAATAAACTCAACTCATCTCAACTCATCTCATCTTCGAATCTAAACAGGACCAATGGTTAGAACTTTCTTCTCAAACACCCGCTGTCAATTAAAAAATAAAAAATAAAAAATAAAATTTTGGTGTCAGGATTGGAGCCGTATATCGTGGGTTCCAGCATTTCTTGGATTTCGAATTTAGAACAATCCACCATCACTTTTACAGCCAGCCCTTGGGCATCTTGTTTTACCCTTTTGCATACTCCTTTCATTTGGATAGTATAACCTGATCTTTTTAATTCTCCTCCCCAACTTTTCTTGTTAATTCCAAAGGACATGTTCTCGCTACCAATTATAGAATTTTGACTAAAATAGCGCAACCTAGTTCCTTCTCATGATTTACTTTTGCAGGTAAAATAGAACAGACGTCATGATGAGCCAGGCAAAATAGCAAGATATGCAAATTTGAAGTCTCAATTCAATCAGATCTCAACATCATTATTCACCTTGACAATAGAAAAATGTAAGGGAAAACAGAAGACAGAACTCAGAAGACAGAAGAAACAGCATATGAGTGATAGAATTGCATTATTTGTCGTCAAGCATTAGGATTTGAGCAGAACTGCCTCTCGTTCTTATCTCTAACATCCTTTTGTAGGATTTTCCTTTTATGCGAATGGAAGTAAATTGTGTACATAAAGTTTCTACATTCTCAAATCTGTACCTATTCAAGAAAGGAATTAAATTGTGCACCTCGGAATCAGTCGGAGTTTTGTTCTCGAACATTTAATGCCAATAAAAGAGAGAAATTAAATAGATACATTCTCTTCTAAGGTGGCAGGGTGGCTGCAATTCACAAAGATGAAGTTTCAAATGAGAACAAATGTTGAAGACGTATAATAAGAATAACAATATAAATGCCCTCCATTACATGTATGGTAGTTGTATATATACTGGGCATGATGACCATCTTTTGTACACCAGCAAAAACAGCAAACAGTCGGCATGGGCAGCAAAATGAGGACTTTCAAAATCAATAAAAGAAAAAAAAAAAGATTTTTTATTACCATACATATTTAAAAAAATTAGAAAAAGTGCTGCTACACCTATTGAGACGACCAATTTTTTTGGATTTTTAAAATTTTTTTAAACATATATTAAGAAAATCACAAAATTTTTAAAAGAACATTTCCCTATTAAAGGATTTTTTTATTTTTATTTTTTTTTACAATCTCGGTGGCAATCTATTTTTGAGTAATACTATACATAATATTACTATTTTATCTTATCATATTATAAAAATGTGATACATTTATTATTATTAGATAATGAAAAATTATCAATTATCTAATAATAATAAATATCTCAAGTGATAAAACCTTACGTGGTAGAATGAAAATAAAAAAATAGGTTGTTGTAATGAATCATATAAGTAAGTGGAGAGACGGCTGCTGCCGCCTGTCCCACCACTAAAATTATGTGAATGACCCCACTACTATTATTTTAAATTCTGCATAGTGACTTATATAGTGACTTGCATAGTAACTTGCATAGTAATTTCAAAGCCTATAAATAGGGGCTTCAGTTGTAATGAAATTCATAAGAAAATATAGAGAGAGAAAGAAAGTTTCAATTCTTAAGAGTTTCAGAGAGAGAGTTTCTTATTTCTCTTTTACAATAGTAGTTTCTGTCTTTAGTTTTATAACACGTTATCAGCACGACGGTTCTACCAATTCTGAAGCTAGTGGCCTTATTCCTCAGTAAGTTTTTCAATATATTATTTGAAGCCTTTGATATATTTTATTAATGATTATCTGTGTGAATTTATAAATATATTTTCTGAGATACACATATTTATTTCATTATTTATATGTGTAGAAAATGGCAAATCTTATAAAATTAGAATTTATTGCTCTTGACATATCTGGGAAAAATTATTTATTCTGGATACTTGATACTGAAATTCATTTTGATGCAATGAACCTGGGAGAAACTATTAAAGAAGGAAATCAAGCATCCCTGTAGGACCGTGTTAAAGTAATGATTTTCCTTCGCCACCATTTTCATGAAGAATTGAAAACTGAATATCTTACAATAAAAGATCCTTATATTTTGTGGAACAGTTTAAGGGAGAGGTATGAACACCAAAAGACTGTCATCCTCCCAAGAGCTCGTTTTCAATGGTTGCACCTGAAGTTGCAAGATTATAAAAGTGTTAGTGAGTATAATTCCGCACTTTTTAAAATAATCTTAGTATTAAAATTATGCGGTGAGAAAATCACCGATGATGATATGCTAGAGAAGACTTATACTACATTTCATGCCTCGAATGTGCTCCTGCAGCAGCAGTATCGAGAGAGAAAGTTCAAGAAATATTCTGAACTTATATCATGTCTTCTAGTAGCTGAGCAAAACAATGGGCTCTTATTAGAAAACCACCAGTCACGCCCTACTAGCTCAATATCATTCTCTGAAGTGAATGGTAATGGGTTTGCATCATTCCCAGAAGTGAATGATGCATCCTTTAGAAGAAATTGGGGGCGTGGACGTGGTAGGAGAAATTATAGAAATGTTGGTTCCAGAAATGACAACATTAAAAAGGATAATAATATACCATATCACCAGAAGTGGTACAATTCAGAAATGGGTAAAAATTCCCAGAATAATTCTTTAAAGAAAAGTGAAGAGGTGTGCCATAGATGTGGAATGACTGGACATTGGTCACGTACCTGTCGTACAGCCAGGCACTTAACTGATTTATATCAAGTTTCTATTAAAGGAAAGAATAAAGTGCATGAAACAAATTTAGTAGAACCATCAGATGATTTATTAGATTCTGTAGATGTAGACGTTACTCATCTTGATGTATCTGATTTATTTAATCATCCTGAAAATAGTATTGAACACTTAATTGGAAATGGAAGTGTTCCACTTAATTAATGTATTTTCTTTCTATCTGTAATAAAAGTTTTGTATATTTTGTAGAATCATGGATCACATTGATGAGCTTTTTATCTCTGAGTTGAATGATAAAGATATATGTCTGGCTGACAGTACTACAACTCACACAATTCTCAAAGAAAAGAAATATTTTCAAAATCTAACACTAAGTAAAACCTATGTCCATACCATATCAGGTTCATCGGATTTAATTGAGGGCTCCGGAAGAGCTTATATTATGTTGCCTAATGACACCAAATTTTGTATTGATGATACTCTATTCTCTTCACAATCCAGAAGAAATTTATTGAGTTTCAAAGATATACGTCGTAATGATTACCATATTGAAACGACCAATGAAGACAGTAAAGAGCATCTTCTTATTACTAAAACAATATCGGGCCAGAAGCTCGTATTAGAAAAACTGCCTGCTCTATGTTTTGGATTGTATTATACAAAAATGAGAATAATTGAATCATATGTGGTAATGCACCAGAAGTGCATTAACCCTAAAGTATTTATGACTTGGCATGATCGCCTTGGACATCTGAGTTCTATAATAATGAGACGAATTATTGAAAATTCGCATGGGCATCCCTTAAAGAATCAAAAGATATTTCTACCCAATGAATCTCCGTGCTCTGCATGTTCTCAAGGTAAGTTAATTATCAGACCATCTCCCTCAAAAGTCATTATTGAATCTCTATCCTTTTTACAAAGGATTCACGGAGATATATGTAAGCCTATTCATCTATCAAGTGGACCATTTAGATATTTTATGGTTCTAATTGATGCATCTAGTCGATGGTCACATGTTTGTCTGCTTTCCACTAGAAATGTTGCATTTGCTAGACTTCTTGCTCAGATAATTAAACTACGAGCACAATTTCCTGAGTATCCAATTAAGACCATTCGATTGGATAATGTAGGTGAATTTTCATCTCAAGTTTTTGATAATTATTGCATGTCAATAGGAATAGATGTTGAACATCTTGTTGCCCATACACACACACAAAACGGTTTAGCTGAGTCTTTCATCAAAAGGCTTCAACTAATCGCTAGACCTTTACTTATGAAATCAAGATTACCTGTTTCTGCTTGGAGACATGCTATATTTCATGCAGCATCTCTAATTCGCATTAGACCATCTGCATATCATAAATATTCTCCATTACAGCTTGCATTTGGTCAACAACCAAATATTTCTCATCATTGTACTTTTGGATGTGCTGTATATGTTCTAATTGCACCTCCGCAATGTACAAAAATAGGCCCTCAACGTAGACTTGGGATATATATTGGTTTTGATTCTCCATCTATTATTAGATACCTTGAACCCCTTACAGGGGATATGTTTAAAGCACGTTTTGAGTATTGTCATTTTGACGAATCCAATTTTCCGTTAATAGGTAAAGAAAAGTCGGTACCTGAAACACGACAAGATATTACTTGGGATAATAAGACCCTGTCTCATTTTGATCCTCCTACAAATGAATGTAAACAAGAAGTTCAAAGGATTATTCATTTGCAAAATGTTGCAAATCAGTTACCGGATGTATTTACTGACACTAAAGGTGTAGTAAAATCTTATATTCCTGCTGTTAATGCTCCAGGAAGGATTGAAGTCCCTAAAGGACAAATTGTCAAAACAGCAATAGGTAAATCTAAAACACGCCTGAAGCGTGGAAGACTTATTGGTGCAAAAAACAAAATTCCCAGAAGGAAAAGAATACAAAATGAATTTGGTATTCCTGAAGAACACGTACCCACAATACAGGTTACAAATATAATCGGTGCTCTTAAAGAGCTCAAATCTTCTATTTCAGAACCTCCTGAAGAGGAAACTCTTGAAGAGTATAAATCTCTTGAAAAGGGATCTCTTGAAGAGGTGTATCATGAAATGTTTTCCCCTGAAGAGGAACAGGTACCTGAAAATAATGAGATCTCAATACATTTCATGAAAATTGGAGAAATTTTGGATAGAAATAAAACTGTTGTCGACAACATATTTTCATATAAAATAGCCCTTGATATTACCAGAAGTAATGAATGAAGTGAGGCAAAAAGCGTCGAAAAATATCGACGTAGAAATGATTGGCCAAAATGGAAAACAGCTATTGAAGCTGAATTAAATTCGCTAGCAAAGTGAGAAGTATTTGGACCTGTTGTCCAAACACCAAAGGGTGTAATGCCTGTTGGATATAAGTGGGTACTTGTACGAAAACGTAATGAGAAAAATGAAATTGTGCGGTTCAAAGCACGGCTTGTCGCACAAGGTTTCCTGCAGAAACCCGGGATTGATTATGAAGAAACATACTCTCCCGTTATGGATGCAATCACATTTAGATTTTTGATTAGTCTAGTTGTTACAAAAGGATTAGAAATGCGGTTGATGGATGTGGTCATTGCATATTTATATGGATCATTAGACCATGACATATATATGAAAATCCCTGAAGGATATAAGATGCCTGAAGCATCTACAAGTACATCTAGAAATATGTACTCAATCAGACTACAAAGATCTTTATATGGGTTGAAGCAATCCGGGCGCATGTGGTATAATCGCTTAAGCGAATATCTATTAAAAGAAGGATTTGAGAATAATCCTATATGCCCATGTGTTTTTATTAAGAAATCAGAATCCGAATTTTTTATTATTGCGGTTTATGTTGATGATTTAAATATTGTGGGAACTCCTGAAGAGCTCTCAAAAACCGCTATAGATTTAAAGAACGAATTTGAAATGAAAGATCTTGGCAAAACAAAAATTTGTCTCCGCCTGCAGCTCGAGCACTTGCCAAATGAAATTTTTATTCATCAGTCCATGTCTACTGAGAAAGTCCTAAAACATTTTTATATGGACAAATCACATCCCCTGAGTACTCCAATGATTGTTCGAACACTTGATGTGAAGAATGATCCATTCCGTCCTTGTGATGACGATGAAGAAATTCTTGGTCCTGAAGTACCATATCTCAGTGCAATTGGAGTTTTGATGTATCTTGCAAATTGCACTCGACCAAATATTACATTCTCAGTTAATCTGCTTGCAAGATATAGTTCTGCACCAACTCGAAGGCATTGGAATGGCATTAAACATGTCTTTCGTTACCTTCATGGCATGGTTGATATGAGATTATTTTATCAATGTAGTTCAAGTCCAAAATTGATTGGGTATGCAGATGCAGGTTATCTTTCAGACCCACACAGAGGTAGATCTTAAACTGGATATTTATTTACTTATGGAGATACTGCCATATCATGGAGATCTGTTAAGCAGACACTATCTGCTACTTCTTTAAATCATTCAGAGATCATTACTATTTATAAAGCAAGTCGAGAGTGTATTTGGTTGAGATCAGTTATTCAACATATCCAGAAAAAGTGTGGACTTCCCATGATCAATAATAGCCCAACAATCTTATGTGAAGATAATACTGCTTGTATCACTCAAATCAGAATAGGATATATCAAATGTGACAGAACCAAACATATTTCACCTAAATTCTTTTATACTCATGAACTTCAAGAGAAAGGTGAAATTGATGTCAAGCAGATACGATCTAATGATAATCTGGCAGATTTATTCACAAAGGCGTTACCAACTTCCACA